>LR990491.1:11704815-12067315 GCA_905147785.2 Thyatira batis
AGTTTTCTTTCTGCCCGGTTTATTAGTAGTCGGTGTTACGTTAGAAGACGTAGCTGTCAGAGTTGAAGGTGTTGGTAAATTGCAATACACTTCATCGGATCTTATAGCACATGCTTCTACGCAGATAGAACAGACTGAACTTGAAACTGAATTTATTATAAGTAGGTACTTTACTTTAAACTTTAAGATCTGCCTGTAAGGCCTGCCTTTCAAAGGTGCTTTGATTCTATAAGCAGACCAGGTTCTATTTTTATAATGGTAAGTTGATTAGTTATTTGTAGAATTTTAATTTTGTGGAAAAATTCTCTTTTTTAGTCTTTTTTATATTTTTTTTTATTAAACTTTCGAAGTCAGGTAGCTAAAGTATAGATGCTGATTATTAAGAATAAAGGCTCTATAAACTGTGATTAAGACTGAGTGATATCTAATGATAATTAAGTACATAGAAATGTTATGTAAACAAATTGGTATAACAATTCTAAACATTTTGATTAATAAAGACTTTAATGATTGAAACAAATATGCAGTATATTTTTTCAATTTACCCTAGTAAAACAAACACATACGACAAAAGTATTTTTAAACCCACATTTGAAAATGTCGCAAATGCCATATCCTACTTAAATTATTATTAAGAGTCCGAATAAAATTGTAGTAAGTGCCACAACTGACAATTTACCCAAAAAATAGTCCAAATAAAAGTGGCGATAGTACCTTATTTCCCAAACTATTCATTAATTCTCAGATTTTTCTATCTCAGATTGTAACATACTTAATAAAAAAACAATCAGTCCAAATTTGAAGAGGCTGTGATCTTTAATAATATTTTTATCGTCAAAATAGACTTTAAACTGCTCTACTGAAAAGTTGTATTTTTGTAGTACCGACATTGTTAATAGGGACCATCGAAATATACTATGTACTTAAGAGTATTATATGTAATTTTGCAGCAGTCTGGTTATTTCATTACAAATTTGTTTAGTTTGGGATCAGATTAGCCATTGCGAACAATGTTAATTATTAAAATTGAGTAGTTCGAGTAGACTACCAAAAATTTGGGATTTCACTTATTTATCTATCATTTAGCAATGGTGTTTTTATTATTTAAGCAGGTTTCAATTTATCATCGAACCATAAATACTTTACATGGTACTTCACTAGGTCTAAAGACCTGATCTTTCACATACCAGTTTTCTGTCTGTTTCTCAGGAAAAAATATAAACAATTGTGTAAGTAGACTTGTTCATTAGCGTCAGCAGCTTCGACCTTTATAAGTATCCTATTAGGGCCTAAACTTTTGAATTCTCTTGACAAGATACCACTTACGAGTACTAGTGGTGTTGGAAGCCACTAGCTATATTGTTGGTTTATCCCAAGTGAGGGTTGATTTAAGCTGGTTCTCTGCCAACAACAACTGAATTTAGTTTGAAAGCCAATCTGGTAAATTGGCCTTAAGCTTATGCGTGCCGTCTGTCTATCACTCTGTCTTTATGTCAAGAGTGTCTATATAATAATATATTTTTAACTGTAATCCTACTGTCCCTATTAGTATTAAAAATTTTAATGTTTGTGAGAGTGTATTTAAGTATAGATGAAATGCTTACTACTCTTTCGCGCCGGAACGGCTGAAAGGATCGCAATAAAATTGGCACAGAGTTAGTAGTAGTAGATATATTCTGGAATAACACAGACTACTTTTTATCCAGGGAAAATTTAAGATCCCCAGAAACGCGGGTGAAACCACTCGTACAGTTTATCTGTAACTGTATTTAGGTATATGTCGAATGATAAGTGCTCAACCAATTAACCAGATCATGAGGAGGTCACAGACTTCAAAATGGAATTCTCCAGGGCCAATGCTAAGTAGTTCTCATATGCTACCTATATTATTCTTGATGATGTACTATATCCAAACACTTATGAATAGTCAAGTTAGATAAACAATATCTTCACGTAACTCGCAAGCCTGCAGGCTAATTTACCAGGATAAACTGTTTAATGGATACAGGAGATAACAAACAACAAACACCTACGTCCTAAACAAATAACATTTTCTTAAGGTGTAACGGAATTTTGAGCATGAAACCTGAGGCATGGACCAATCGATAAATAGAGCCTTCTGAAAACATAATGAAAGTAAACTTGTACTTTAGAACAATATTATTTATGATTTAGAGATCTTTGTTAATTCTGTTCTTTTGTTTAATCAAGCCAGCTCACCAAAAGTCAAAAGTCATTAATATTTTATTTGTTACAAGCTACGGCCCGAAGTTTTTTGCCACGTAGTTCCCACTCCTGTAAGAATATAAGGGTAAAATACCTATACCTTATTACTTCTTGATAATGTAGATTTCCATTGGTCAACAATATATTGAGATTGGTCCAAAAGATGCGGAGCCTTTTCGTTATAAATAAACAAACAAAAAATTTTCCTCTTGATAATATTAGTATAGACCAGGTGTCAGCCTGCAATTATGCTTCCGTAGAGATATTTTAATTCTATAAAATACAATTAGAGAAACAAATATTGATTAACATACATTTTATACATATTACGATACGATGTGACTGCACAGTGAGATAATTGTCACATAGGAATCAAAATGCTGACAATTCAATGCTTTGAAAACAATGCTTTGACAATTTCGTCAACTACTCTAGTGAGAAATCTCCTCAAAGCCTCAATACGTCCGCTTGCTAACGAAGTTTGCATTAGAGAATGCAGAATCTACTCGTACATAGATCCATCGATAGGTAAACTTTATCGCCTGATCTAACATGATTTTATGATTAAATAAACGTTTGGAATATCTCGTTCATATTCATAGAACGAGTGACTCAAAGAGTTATACAAAAATTTGATCTTTATATCAACATAATAGTTTTCAGAATTTTTCTTAGACTTATATCTAGTGGCTCAGTTGGAAACGCAACGACACACAATCATGAGAACTGAAGGCATGTCAAGTCCGCCAACCCGCACTAGGCCCGCGTTGTGGACTATGGCCAAATCCTCTTCGTTGTAAGAGGAATCTTGAGCTTCTCGGTTGAAACGTATAAGCTGATGATTATATTTTTACATCTACTTTTACCGATATTGAATAAAACATAACCCTCTTTTGACATGGTTAGGTAACACTAGCTACAATACTAAACAACACAATACTCTAAACACTTAGCGCTAATATGTATCAAAATCGATGCATCTAAGTTTAAATCTTTCTCACTAAATTTGGCGCTAGGGTTGCCTCCCAACAAAACCGCGACGCGGCAAGGAGCAAGTTTAATTGACACAAGGAACCGCACGCTGCCACCAGCCAGGGTTGCCACTTCAGTTAATTCCACACTGGCTGCTTGATATCGGTTAGCGTTGCCGGCTTCTACGTTAAATAGTTGCACAACTGATTTTGATGACGCGACATACTCGATGCAGTTACTACATAGTTTGTATTTAGTATGTTGCTTGATAAGTTAGTTAGTAAGTGGTATTTTCTTAGGGGACGAATACTTGTGCGTAAAAAGGAGGGGATATGCAATGCGCAAAGAATTGCCATTGTTTTTTTCCTTTCCCCTATTTCATGGGAAAACATTTTGGAACATATATTATACCTACCTATTCATATTGTGCTATGGTAATAGTTGTGTTATATAAAAAACTGTACCTACTTATATATCCTATCTAGCTAATTTCCTAGTGTTTCAGTGTAATGCTGAAATTGATGATTTAAAACTTACCATGTCTGTTAAATTGCTTATGTTGTAAGATTTTACCACCCAGCTGTAATTCCTAACTCAAAGTTTAGTCATACTCTTTATTATACGACGTAAAAAAATGACGGACACAATAAACCATACGAAATAAGTACTAGTCTTATCCATCGACATATATTCTAGCGATAGACGAGAACGTTCATGTAAAACATTTGTTTAAAAACTGGTAAGAGTTAGAACTAAAGTGCGCTGCAGCGCTGTATAAAGCTGTGTCAACTAACCAAACTATTTTAAAAGATACAGCGCTAGATTGCTTAGAGTATAGTTTTCTCGCGACCAAAACGTCGTAAGCGCCGCAAATTTCATGGCGCTTACGCGTTCCGTTCAGTTAACTACACTAAGATGTCGTCCCTATAGAGTTCACACCGCAGATGTGACACATCTTTTTTACCTACACTTCATTAGAATAAAACTCGATTTCAAAATGTATTATATTAATATTAGGGGGGCCTAGTGCGGATTGGCGGACTTTACATGGCTTAAATTGAGTTCTCAGAGGTACGGGCCAGGGCTTGAATTAACATAAAACAATTATTCAAAACTAGTGGCTCCCCGCGGTTTCACCCGCGTTCCCGGGATAAAAAGTAGCCTATGTGTTATTCCAGAACATATTCTAGCTCTGTGCCAAATTTCAAGCAGATCCCTTCAGCCGTTGGAGCGTGAAAGAGTAACAAACATCCATACATACAAACTTTCGCATTTATAATATTAGTAGGATATCAAACTATCACTACTAATTAAAAACTCATTAACAATTAATCAAATTAAAACACTTTCTAAAAAAACATATCAAGTCTGTGTTCAGTTACATATTTTTACCTACAACCAGTTTTAAGGGAACATCTGCACGTTTTAGTATATGATTGTAGAATGGCGTGGTATTTAAATAGATAAATTGTTTTTCTACTCTGGAATTACGAAATTATCACCTATTAATTCACTTAAACAGGAAGTAATTTTACTTAGTTGACTACTGACTAGTTATTTACGTCCAGGGTCCACTTTGATTCGGATTATCGTTGTTATTAACGCTGCTCCGTGCGCACCCGCACTGAATGAATGTCGAAGCCACACTAAAGTCGGGTGTGCGGACTGCAGTTCAGTTGAGTTGAACAAAGCGAGTGTTCGGAACGCGATATCTAGTACGTAGTACATATATATCGATGGTCTTATCCAAAATAAGTAAAAAACAATTTCGATTAAACGGCTAAACTTACATGTGATATAATTTTTAGTGATGGAACCTCCTGATACCCTTTCATGTCGGTAGTACTACCCTTAATGCATGGTTGGGTACATAAGGCCGGCGCCACACGAGCGGGTTTGGTGACACTTGTAAAATTTCACGCACCGTTGCCGGCGTTATCTCCGAGACTGGGGTTATAAGGGATATCTTATATGTGTCTCCTAAAATATGATTTTTATGAAAGAATTTTTTTTTCGCTACAAAATCCTTCGTATTTATATACGGTCGACGTCGGAATGGGTCTTAAATATTTAATAGAAATTATTACGTGTCATTTGAAAGTTTTTGTGTGGATAGTGTGGGCTTTTAATTTTCTTCGTGAACACCTTTGTGTCTACAAAGAATACTTGGAATCTTGAATAATTCTGAAA
This sequence comes from Thyatira batis, assembly GCA_905147785.2. Lineage (NCBI taxonomy): Eukaryota > Metazoa > Arthropoda > Insecta > Lepidoptera > Drepanidae > Thyatira > Thyatira batis. Next base: position 11,710,204 of record LR990491.1, read on the forward strand.
CAAATACTGATAAATGGTTTGGAAATACAATGATCCATTGAAAAACAGTAAATTATAATAATTAAATAATGTACTACTTACTACTAATTTATTAAAATTATAATAAATCATGAAATAGGCTTTTATAATATTTTAAATCTAGGATTTTTTTATTATGCCAGAATAAAATATTTCAAATAGTTAACATTATTATAAATATCAATATCTGAAAATGTCTCAATATTTATATAGAATCTATTTAATATTTTCATATAAAAAAATATACAGATAAAAAGAAATTATCCTAAACAAAACTTTTAAAGTTAACCTTACTGGTTCTCAGTTGAATAACTGGCTGGCGATCTTCAGTAAGTACCTCTTCCTTTTTTTTATTTGAGATATGTACTGAAGATTATTCTTCAGCCTTTTCAAAATTACTGTTCCCTCCAAATTGAATATAACATATTGTATCACCATTGCACTTAAGAAAAGAGTCCTTTTTAGGTGGACCATCCTTCCACATAATATTGGTGCTGGTGGTACCTTTACTTGTAGTCTTCGGAGCATTGACATCAGGTTTGTTCGGTGTTTCTATTGTAACCTTCATGTTTTCTTTTTGAAGGTTTTCCTGTACCTTCAATATATTTTTATTGTCCGCATTATCCTGTTGGTAATATTCGTCATCAGGTAAAAATTCTAGCGCATCTGTTTCTAAAATATCAGCGTAGTCAGTTGGTTTCTTTAATTCTGTTTTATTAATAGTATTTATAAATTCGTTTGAAACTTCTTTTGGCAAATTATCTTTTGTTGTAGTGTCTTCTGGTAAACAAGACTCTGTCATATATATTTCCACTTTAGATTTATCTTCTTTAGGTTCTGTATTCTCTAACTTGGAATTGCGTTCCGAGAAAACTGACTTGATAGTCTTATTTTCTTTTAATTTGGTACTTCTTATTGTTATATTGTTTGTTTCTTCTACGGAAGAAGAAAAAAAATATTCATCATCTTCACTTGTTGACATCTCTTTTGCTTTGTCAAAAGGATCTATACAACCATATAGATCATCCACATACGAATCATATCCACAAATCGGTAGGTTTTCTTTTCTCCGAAATTTTGAGAATTTCATTTTAGCTTTAGGAATGGATCCTTTAGTAAATTTAGGTTTTGTTATAGCGTTGTTGGCTGTAACATATTGTCCTGTTGTATCTCTTTTTTTCTTATTACCATGATTATATTCAATTGTAAATATCGACGCTTCATCCGTCAGTAAATAATGTATTGAAAAAAATATCAACACATTCATATGTTTCGTAAACATTTCAGTTATTAGGTATTCGGATTGAAATTCATTTTTAATTTTAGAAGCGAATAAAATTGTTTCATGATGGAAATGAAACAAAAAATCAGATTAATGCAAACATAGTTTTTTTATATGTTTTAATACATCAGTTTATTTCATAACGCTGATGGTTTGCAGATGTACTACGCCGAAAAAGTCACATAATACATATAATATATATTTTTATTACTTTGTGGGCTGTAAATATGATACATTTTATTAGGTACTTAGTTTTGATGTAATTTTGAGAAAACACGCCAAAGCGTATTGTTGTAAAATTTGTCTCAGAGTTAAAATATGGTTCGAAATAGCACACGGGCTACTTTTATTCCGAATATATTTGAAGATCCCTCGGGAATGCGGGCTGGAAACCGTAGGACAGAAGCCAGTAAAACAGTAATATTAAATACTCAAGAATAATTATAGAAACGAAATTAAACATTATTCACTACATCGAGAAGTGTTTTCTATACTAATATTATAAAGAGGAATGATTTGTTTGTTTGTTTGTTTGTTTGTTTGTAATGAATAGGCTCCAAAACTACTGGGCCGATTTCAAAAATTCTTTCACCTTTGGAAAGCTACATTATCCTCGAGTAACATAGGCTATATTTTATTCCTGTATTCCCACGGGAACGGGAACTACGCGGGTAAAACCGCGCGGAGGCAGCTAGTCGAACAATATTTTTAACACACAAATTTCTCAGTCGACCATAATGATATACAAGTAGCATGTTAACTTGTAATAACTTAGAAAGTGCTTACTTAGTACTGCGGAGTGGTTGCAACGGGGCTGGGGCAAAGTTTTACTATACACCACGCCTCTGGAGCAGGCCGTAATTGACTATCAATTATTAAGTGGTTAAGTTATAGCGTAGCTTGAATACCTCTGAAAGATATTAGCCATTATTGCTACATAGATCATGATAATTAAATGTTGTTAATTTTAAGAGACACAGAAAGTATGCAGAGTGATTAATGAAAAAAATTCTAAACGTATTACGGGCTCGTTAACAAGAACAGAATATTTTTAACAATAAATCAAGTTATTTATGACAATGATGCAATGAGGCCCTGCTGACCGAGCAAAGTAAAACCTATATGTACTATAGCAGTATATGGTCTCTGCTTATTCTGGAATCAAATTGGCCGTGTGTGAAATATCCCAGGACATAAATATGGAATGGGGTAAATTAAACCTAGGACTGTGAACAAGTGCCTTTTTTGAAATATTTTTTTCGTTTTCTGGTGTTATTTATATATTTTGTAAATGATTTTATAAGACATATAAAAATACAAATAGTTTTATAATTGTTCTTATGTATATCAGAAGCATATCGATTCATTGATAACTGTCATAAAGTCAATAAAAAATACCTGTAAATCTGAACAATCTCAATTAAAGGTAATCGTCAAAAATACGTACTACCCTATCGTTTATTGGCCAAGTTAATATGATTCCAGTGTTGGTATGAATGTAAAACACAGGCGGTTAGTTTAATTAACTGGAGGAAGGCGGCCGGCAATACTGTTGACTCCCTAACTGATTTACTCGACAGATATTCGCAGATACCCGCAGACTAGGACCGCAGGGCAGCTGAAAAGCAGCTTTATATCATACGAGTTTAAGTGTAATTTTCAATAAAAAATTAATGTACAACTAGCTTTTGGTCCATGGTTTCTTACGCGTTCCCAGATAACTTAAATTTTCACTAATAGCTTATGTCTTTTCTGGAGCTATAGTCTATCACTGTACCAAATTTAATAAAAATCGGTGAAGTAGTTTAACCGATACGTTTAGATGCATATTACTATATTTTCAAATGATTAGAAAGAGGAATAATGAAGTGAAAACCTTAGATATCTAAATTTTAAGTTCTGTAACAATCTCTAGGAACGTACGAACGTACAGTACAGATTTAGCAATCGGTTCCTTCCTGTTGATTTACCCTTCAGATTCGGTATGAAATCCAAACAAACATCGTGCCCACATCGTATCCACATCGTGTCGTATAATGTAAAATACATTATTTCTTATTATAAATAGCGTCGCTAATACCCGCCGCAGCCGCCGGGTTAGGGGGAGGGGTGACGGGGGGGGGGGAGGACCTCCAGTTAATTTGTCATTGATTTGTTTTACACTGTAATCTATGTTTTGTTTTGTCTACTAGTTTACTCATTAGTTTTCTAAAATTAGCATAAATTAACTAATATAAAATTCTAAGGGCTATTCAGGCTTATTCTATTTGATTTTAGACCCTAAAATGGCTCTTTAAGGTAAAATTTTGATTACTTCGCCTCGCAGTTTCACCCGCGCATTTCCCGGTCTCATAGAGATACTACAATAAAATTTGTCTATGTAAAACCCTAATAATATTGCTTAAAACCATAATTATATATACATATAATAATTGGCTATTTACAGGTACACATACAGAACAAACCTACAGTGTTACTAGAATACATAAAATATTTGAACTGCACTGTGATCAAAATCAATGATTTTATGGGCATCAAAATAGCTTACTATCAAGCAAGCTAACTATATATTTATCTATATATATATATATAATATCAAAAATAGTATTCAGTTATAGTATAAGCCTAATAGCTTTTCATTTCATTTAACTAACACTACACACTACTATAAAACATACACACACCACACACTGTGCTAAGCCTTAAATGGCTATCTATACACTTCGCTTTCCCACAATAAAGACACACGGTGTCTCCCGGGCGGCTTACCCCCGGTGCACGCACCACCGTGACACGGGCAACCCTTTTTCTTCATAACACACACTTTCAGTGTAATATTTCATATTTAAAAGCAATATCATATTTTTTTTTCTCCCTTCGGAGTATCATTAGAAAATAGACAGGCTTTTTTCTATCCTATCGCGAATTCAACTCATGAATTTTCAATCTTTTGACACGCTCCGTCGGTTTCTGAGACATGATGAATTGAACTGATGGTTTAGTTTTATTTATCTTCTCGAGATATAAACGTGAGTGACATAAGTGATCTTTAAATTGAAATGGGTTTCATTTTTATTTGAAATATTAAAGATGTTTTGGTCTCGAATTAAATGGTAGGGTAAGGTCTCTCAAGACGTTTTAAGTTAATTTATATTCTAGCCTTATTTTATATGTGTTAAGCCATAAAAAAATATTAAGCATGTTACGTAACTCACAAAAATCTACTGCAAAATGACAGTGTCGGTAGTTTGAACGCAATGATCACTCGGTGCATAAATATTAATTAGCATTTTTTTACAGTTTAAGTACATCTACCTAAACGTTTTTATCGTCGGAAAGTTTTCCAAAACCTTATTTATATACAAAAATTGGTACTAAAGTTATTGAAGATATAATTATCGAAGTTACTACCGCAGTCAACTTACTTTCGAGGTAGGTACCGATACAAAGACAAGACAAAGGTAATGTCCCAATATTATTAAAACAATACTTTTAAATACTACTACAATAGCAAAATGTATCACATACATTATAAAATACAAGTGAAAATATAAATACATATTAGACCACTATTACGTCATAGTTATAGCAATAACGCATTAAGCTAATTACAGAACAAACAGTCCAGCGGTATTGACACCGCGGCGCGAAACCATCCACAATACAAACTCCAAATACAAATACAAATTAGTTTTATGAACGTTCACGGTAATTGGACGGTCTACCGGAGGACCACCAAGTATATTCCATATCACGACATCTACCCTCAACGCAGTTCAAAAATCGAACCTCTCACGTCATCGCGTAGGAAACAAAAGAGATAGCGCATAAGAGATAGTGCGACAGAGAGTCGTAATTAAAATTACAGAATCGGATCAAATACGTGGATAAGGTGTCTCTATTATCGAACGAACTAACCTCTTTCTGTTATAGAACGAACAGTGTAATTTGGTACAGTTGAGAGCGAATTTTGGATAGCATGAGCACGTAGCTTGTTGCATTTATCTAGAATCTGGAACTAACTTCTACTCCGCGGTTTCACCCGTGTTACCTTAAATTTTCCGAAATAAAAGTGGTCTATATGCTATTTAAACCTATGTTTACATGTTTAAACTACATATACCTATTTGTAATTTCAGTAACTTATTAGTATTAGGTTAGATTTAGGTTTCTTTATGAGAACAATGCCTAACAAATTATATAACCAAACATAACAAATATAACCAGCATTAAGTCCAGCTCAGTACCTATTCACAAATAAACTGAATGCTACCCAAAAAAATCAACAAATGTACCGCAACGCAACAACCAAAGCATATCCAAACAATCGCGATTAAAAATCGATATCAAACTCGAATCATATAATTCGAATCATAAACATTGAAGATGTATTACCTAACTCTCGCAGTCATAGCCCTACTTCAGTCGCGACACATATACTGCGCGCCGGCTCTGCGCATGAGGCCCATGATGAAAATCGCAGACCTTCACAAGTCAAACATCATTCGTTCACCGTACCAAGACGAGGAGATGCTTCAAATAGATTTCCCCGGGAAAAAGAAACCTTTATGCGGCCCTGTGCCCTTCCCGGACTTCAGCTGCGAAGAGCCGACCACATGCAGAACGGTCCAGAAGAAGTCTCAAGGCGACGTTCTACACTATCAGGTAGAAACCATTTGTGACACAATTAAGCCAGCTTTAATAACACATAAGGTTTCGAGTTTGAAACATGTGAATACGTCTAAAAGACCCACGAAGAAAGTATCGAAGCAGTTTCTCCAAGATGTTGGGGGCACTACGAGTACGTTTGCCCCATTTTTTGGGGGCACTGTCCCCACTTCGGTGGTACCGGGCCCCGAACTCAAGTGTGCACACAACTCGAGATGCACCAAGCCGAGATGGCATGACACTGAAAAAGAGGCAGTACCTGCGTAGATTTGTGATTGATTTTAACGATAATTATTTTGTTTGAAGAAGTGTAAATGTTGTGTGGTTGTATGCATCTGTTATTTTACTAATAAAATATCATTATATGAGTACTTTATTAATTTAAAAATTGACATCTTGATAATAGGTACAAAAAACTGGCTATTGGGTAGGTATTAAAAAAATAAATTATTATAATCACTGAGATTAATTAAATAACTAAAAACTGCCCAAAAACAATCATACCTAATACCAGCATATCCTATCATTTATTTATAGAATCATAATAATTAAAAGCATTACAATTTTCACCCCTTTCTAAAAAAATTGTATTTCATGGCCGCATTAAAGTGGTTATACAATAAAATGGACATAATAAGACAAGACAACGGCGTAGACAAAAAACAGTGTCCATATTCGACACAATATCTCCTTTTATATAACATTTATTTCAACGGACAGACATAAAAACCGACGAGAATTCGGGACGTGCGCCGGGATATGAAGAAAGGGGATTTACCCTTGTCAAGTCAGAGACGGGCCTTATAATAACTGAAAGCAACCGAAATAAAAGCAGCTCAATAAGACATACACTGAGCAATGATAATGTGCCCGTGAATGTGTTAACAATGATTCACTGACAAATTATAAATAAATAAAATAAATATATATCTAGAGACATTTTTCACGCAAAGTCAATCCGATTCCAAACTTAGCAGATCTTCTACTATTGTGATACTGTTAAATATATCGCTGAGACACTGAACATACAGACATGTTCATGGTACGCAAATGTGGCCAGTAAATCATGACATGGATATATTCTGTGAAATTTTTCACAGTGGGCTATTAGTCAGTCAGTCTATCTCTTTCATTTTCTAAGCCACGATGTAAAAGGTCCGTTCTGGCGATCATAACAAAAAAAATATAGTCCTCAATTTGATATTCAAGAAAATAAAAAGAGAGTAGGTAAGTTCTAGATTGTATTAAGTTAGATAAAAATATACATTAGAAGGTGAGTGGGTACTTACACATTTCCTTCTAAATACCTAATATCAAAAACACTTTTTACTATTAACAAATAACAAAACCCTTGTCCTAAGAAAACACAATTTCCCTTATTATATTTTTTTTAAAGGGGAAAAATTCGTAAATATTAATATACAAAACTCTAGGTCCGACCATCAGCTGTTGGTGGGGCTTAACCCGTGTCAGCTGCGACAGACGGACGAACGGATTATAATAATATCCATCGTCGCATCTGGCAACCCTGGCGTGCCAACAAAAATAATTACAAACATACTAAATATACCAAATATGATGCACTTAAAAACATTATAATTCTGTTAAATATAGAAATACACAAGCTGCCGCCTCGTAATTTCACCCGCGTAGTTCCCCTTCCCGTGGTCACAGGGGTATCAAAAATAGAAAGTAGCCGATTCTCAGACCTACTGAATGTGCATAAAATTTAATAAAAATTGGTCAAGCCGTTTTGGAGGAGTATAGTCACTAACATTGTGACACGAGAATTTTATATTTAAGAGGTAACTACAAATTTGACAAACAGACATATGGTATACTAAATGTAGATAAGGTACTGAATAAATAACTTATTTCGCAACGAAACATAGGTCTACTACTACTACTACTACTACTCTACTAGAATCCCGGCATACACTTGACGAAGACGCAAGAAGAAGCCCTTTTAGGAAATTAACAAGGGAACTTCGTAATTAACAAGTGATTTGCATAAGATCTTACTTGACTAATTGTTGAGAGCTTAAAAATAAAACGGTTGTACGAAAGAGGCTATAAGACTGGTGCCTACCCGCCTTTTGTAAAATAAATATATATTGGAACATTTTTCAGATACGGCCAATCTAAATCCAAACTAAGCATAACATGTGATATGGTTACCAGATAGCTAATATACTAGTTTTGAAAAATGAAGACATGACATTTTTTTTGATTTTGATTTTGATTATTTTTAACTTTGATATCCGCCATCAAAATATTTTTAAAAATCTAAAATTAAGGATATCTAATTATCCAAGTAACAAATCAAAAATCTAAAAAATATCACCTTTAGATATTTTAAAGGCCAATAGATGACTATTTTTATTTTTTTAATAATACCATATTTTCTCACAGATATATGTTCCAGAATGCCCTGACCCAAAATTAAAGAAACTAACTGTAATCACCTTTTTTGAATCCACTAATAAACAACATATGAAAGTTTCAGATTTTTAAAACGATGGACACCAAGGTAAGAGCTTCCCAAAATTTTCTTTTTATTTTAAAAAATAATTTAGAAGTAAAAAAAAAATTCGTTTATTATCACCTGTAGGTAAATCAAAGACAAACAATTTCCAATTTGGTAAACCTGGAGAACTTTATTTCGATAGTAGATATCCCTATCTGAAATTTTATTTTGTCTGCTGTCTGCTAAATTCAGGGTCATCTTTTTCATCTGTATTTACCATTACCAAGTTTATTTTTAAAGCGTACAATTAAATAATGTGTACCGGTTTTCGTTCCCCGGGTACAGTATAAAATGGCAATATATCCACCGGTACAAGTGGAGGGGCGGATCCCGGAACAAACTGGGGACACGGAATAAAGCGCAGCCTGTACGTACACTGTCCGGGACTACTATGCAAATAAGCTGACAACAGCGCTTATTGTATTTTGTTCAGTTGTGCATTTGCTATGCTTATTTTACATAAAAAGCTTATAATATTAATGGGAGACTTGTTGTGTATAATTTTTTCGATCTTATTAGAATATTAGAATATCAGAATAAGAATAAGTAATAATTTATTATACGTCTGACGTAAATAGTAGTTAGTTTGAATTCATTTTAGGAGTACCCCAGGGATTTTTGTTTTAAATTAGCGTTTAATGTAATTGTTATTTATATTTGTGATATACGTTTTATAAGCGCCAAGCTATAAAAACAGCTATTGATTTTGTTTTAATTGTCGAAGTATGATGCTTCTTTAATTTTTTTTTTATTTTTAGACATTATGCATCGCGGGGAACTGAAAAGCGGGATATAAAGCCTTACTGCCCATGTTTTCTTTCTTATTTATTTGACATACTAATCTTAGACCATGTATAAAATTTTATTTAGTTATTCGAGGTAGGGTAGGATATAATAGCTATACCTAAGTAGTGTCTAATAGTTCAGTAGTTGTGGAGCGTTCTCGATGATGACGCTCGCGCCCGCGCATGCGCCTCGCCTACCGCACTCAAACTTGCAACTTTTATTGGAAAACTTCACCCGAATTTACATGTCCCGCACATTATTAAAAACGGTTGTAAAAGTTGAATAGGTCGACAATGCCTTGAACCCTATTCATGAGGGCGTAAAGACTAATGTTGATTGTGTTTTGAGCCGGTTAAGTTTGTTGAGGATTTGTTGCCGAGCCAAGGGTTTGAATTTTAAGTGCACGCTTGAAGTTTGTTGTACCTGTGCGGTGTTGGGTGTTGTGCCGGAGTGATGCAAACGGTTTATAGAACAACATTCCATAGATAGGTATTGATGTAACGATTGTGACGGTATCAATTATTTTTGATAAATATGTCTATTTAAATGAGATAAACTTACTTTAAGCTAACTTACTATATTATATTGTTGTTTTTTTTTTATTGGATATTACATAGTAAGTTAGCCTCATTACTAGACGCTCTGCTTACTTTCAAGGCAAAAGGCGTTGTATTATAAAATTAAACGAGACATTATATAATTTATAACGTGAACAACGTCGTCAGATTTCAATGGAAAGGATAAAATTTGCTAATTTATCTATGAATCGAGCACAACACGGGGCCTCCTATATTTACCCAATTAGGGAGGTGTGCCTTGCGACTGGAAAGTTTTCCACGCAAAGTTGGGTCCGCACACTAGCGCGCGGCCCGCTTTGAGACCCAGAGCCCGTGTGGCGCCCTAAGTGAAAAGCTTATTGCGTGGAATAGGGTAGTAGTAAAATCTTCCAATATTTACTATTATATGTATGTTGGAATCAATTTTTAAGGCTCTTCTTCTTTCTGCCTCGCAGGCTTGCCATAGGTATGTTTTTTCCATTCCTCTCTGTCAGCCGTCACTTCAGTAATTCCCTACACATATCAGTTTCACACAATTCATCAATACTCTCATCAGTCTTCCTCTACTTATACGGCGATCTACCTGCACATTCATAACTATCTAACACGATTTTCTTCCCTTTGCATTACGTGTCCATACTATGACAGCCTATGGCTCCTCACTTTCTCTGCTGGTGCTTCTTTTAAGCTACCTCTTACCTTAGCTAGTCGTTTTATAGTCTATTTCAAATTTTATTTAAATATCCTATACTCTGATCGCTTATGCCTCGTTCCATCGCACCAGCTACTTCCCATCGCCGGAGGCAAGTTTTATTGCAACTCGCAAGCAAGTCAACTGCGCTTTGCACATACTGTAACGCATACGTCGCGCCGGCGTCGGCGTCGGCGTCGTGCGGCGCTAACACAACTTGTGTACTGCAGTGTACGTGAGAGTAATACATATGTACACCATTTAGCTAATTTAAGGTCTGCAGTGTATATAAAATGACTTGTAAACTCACTGCATAATATTTTTAATAGTTTTTAAGAGGAACTGATGTTTGTAGATGCAATCAGTGAAACTTTTTCTATTAGTAAACACAGCTTAATATAAAGACAGAATGCAGTAGACATGCAAAGTAGGTAGGTTCATAAATAGTACAAGAGAGTATAGAGGCACTACTGTCAGCCTACTTTGTCATGTATTATTATTAGTACTAGTACCAATACTTAGTACCTACCATATTAGGCTCCCCTCTCTTACCTCCTCTCTATATTGTAAAATACAAAGTTTATCGGAAGGACACCAATGTTGCAAAGTACTTTACCCAATATTTTTTGTATGATATTTTATTTTTGTGCTTAGAATATTTTCGTCAATACTGCGTAAACTATTATTAAATATATACCTATTTACAAACCAAAAATAGAGTTAAACGTGTTACTCAACTAAAACCCCCGGAAAATTTTCTAGCAAACTGCCTCAAGCTACGTCCGGCCGTCACCGTCGGACGGCTTATACCGTTAATCTGTCCGGCTGTCTGTCCGTACGTCTGCCTTAACATGGGTTCCGAAAGCTTCTCAGAACATTTACTATGAAATTGCCTATTTTTTGCGCGACACTTGTTATGTTGTTGCGGCTTTATTTATATAAAGGGGGTACACCATCGAGCATGTAACCAATAGAGTAGAACTGTTAACAGTTTTGTTAGAAAACAAAATACGCCAAAACGCTGCGCCGGCTCTGCGTTCTGATTGGCCGACTCAAGGTCAAGTGTTGCACTAGACGTACACACAGGTCTCTTATTGGTCGGGTACTGTTTTAGTTCGAGCGTGGTTTGTTAGTTATACCGGTTATACGTGACAAATCATTGATGCGTTGCTAAACAAATGGCTCACTATTGCTACTCTATTGGTTACATGCTCGATGGGGTACACACTTATGAGTATAAAAGTAGCCTAAGGTTTGGTGGTATGATCAAAGGTTTAGTCAAAACTACATAAATGATATTAAACGATTATAAGTAGTTTTCTTTGTTGAGTTTGCCCATGCAAGTATTGCCACCAATACAGATTTGTACAATAAAATTATATTCTAAAACTGTAGTAGGTTTTGTCGATTGGTCTTATGTTAGCAGTCGTATTTGGCAGAATTAGGTAGTTACTGATATCATGTTTTTCCTCTTTCTTTGTCTTGTACATACTTACTGGTTCATCTAGCTGTTTGAACAACTTTACGATTCTAGTTTACATATTCAACAATAGCCCTTCATTGATAAATATTTTATCGAAAGCACAGCGAGGGTGCTGGGGAAGCTACCAATCGCTTCCCCCGAGACGGGCGATCAGCGTCGCGCATGGAGGGGTCCACGGTACGTGTTCCGTACAGAGAACCCTGACCCCTCTACCTACAGCGCTGATGGCGACCACCGTGGGGTTTTAGCCGGTCGAGTCCGCCATAACCCGCCCGCCCTCCCCCGAGGCTGGGCCTCATCCTCATGGATAGGGTATCCTCATGGATACCCTATCCATGAGGATTTCCCCACGAAAAAAAAAAAAAAAGGTACAGTGTTTTATTAAAACCAAATTTTTTTTTTCTTCACTAGCTTCCACCACGTAATTTCACCCGCGTAGTTCCCATTCAATCTTATTCCCTGATAATGTAGTTTTCCAACGGCGATAGTAATATTTAGATCTGCCCAGTAGTTTTGGAGCAAAACAAACAAATCAAATCATCCTCTTTATAATATTAGTGTAGACAGTGCTTTATTCCCATTTTGTATACGCGTAGAAACTGCTAATGTAGTAGGTGCATATGTTCTCATTGTGGCACACATATAATCAATATTTACTGTTATTGTCCCTTGTATATGTTACAAGTATGTTTCCGCTCGCAGGTGTATAGAAATAACATATAATATACTATATGTAGACTATATTGATATTAGTTCGTCTGTATTCAATAAACGGTTTGCAATCACTGTTCATGATATTTTGTAACAAATTCAATTCAGGAAAACAATATTTGTGTGTGTTTTTTAACTTTGTTGCATTTATTTTGATGCGCTGTAATCATAACCTATTTTTACTTTGTTGTGTAAAGTACAATAAGATTAAAGTAAATATTCTAATGGCATTGAGTTTTTGTTATTCATTAATTACTAGTGGCTGCCCGCGGTTTTACCCGCTTTCTGAGGATCTTAAATTCCCGGGATAAAAAGTAGCTTATAAATGTCCTTTCCTAGGCTCTAGACTATCTGTGAACCACTTTTCATTTAAATCGGTTCAGTAGTTTAAGCGTGAAAGCGAGCCGTACAGACAGACAGAGTTACTTTCGCATTTATAATATTAGTATAAATATAGATGAGGTACGTAACTAGCTTACCCGCGCAACTTTGTAAGCGTTACGTTTCTCGGTTTTGCAATATTTCTCGTAGATGATGTTGTATAGCCTAAGTTCTTCTCCAATAAAATGTGATATTCAACACCAATATATTTTTTTAATTCGAATCCGTAGCTTTGGAGATAAGCGCGATTAAACTCTTTAGTTTATAATATTCGTACAGATACATACCTACATACTTTGTTATTTGTATTGAATTTACATCAAATCTACTTTTTAATATCACAAATTCCCTATAAATACAACGATTCATTATATATTTATGTAAAACGGTCGGATCTCAATCTATTTATTCCGTTACCAGTTCGCGATTGCACTCTGAGAGAACTCAATTTTCTGTAACATTCATAAATGTCTTTTCTTTGAAATGAACTTGTAATATATCGTAGGTATTTCTATTTTATATTTATAGAATCTCTTTACGTGTGGGAGCTATTTTCTTGTGATATACTTTGAATTTCAAATTGATATTTATAATTTAGTTGTTAAAAGATTTTCAAAAGGACTCACTTACCTATTTCCTCTAAGGGTGAGTTTTCTCCAGGTACCTACTTAATTAATTTGATACTGTATAATATACAGTTCTGTATACAGCAGGTTCATTTATTTAAATAAATAGTTGATTTAAATTAGCAATTTGTGAATTCGCATTTTTTTTATTGTAGCTTGTATTTTTTTATTACATAGGTACATAACCCATTAATGGAAATACTCAAATACATTAGGTATTTGACACATCTACAACTGAACACACCAAAACCTTGCAACAAAACCAAACTAACGAAATCGATAGACAAACAAATCTGACATTGAAAAGTCAAATTAACAACAAGTTTCGTTTCATCCCTTCTCAAAGTTGGCGCAGAATAAATAATGGCTCTAATGTGGGGTATATAGTTTGCGGCAAACACCTCACTAATTCGGTGCTTGTGATCTGCGCCCCAAGTTCTCGGTAAGCGCCGAAGTTGCGACCTTCTATTGCTATAATCTCTTCGCGATTGCCATTCATTTATTGTCTGGGGTAGGGCTGGTGGGACTGTGGTGGGCTGAGCGGGAAATCTTGGCTACTTGAATATCAATTTAGCATTATGTGAGTTTTTATGGTCAAGATAGTCTACGGTCTATGGTCTATGATCTGCCAAGATTATGTTGTTTATGGACTCACAGGACTTCCCGGTAGCCTGTTAAAGCTACGAGTATTATCTCTCCCCCCTTTAAATCAAGTAGATTCCTTATAATGCTTAACAACCTAGATGAGATTGTTTGGTATGACTCAATATTTACCTTCATGGTCTAAAATCTACAAAATTCCATAACAATCTTGTGCTTTAGTCTTGTTCAAAATCAATTATTTACAGTTCAGTTCCAAATTTATGATATATATTGTTTAGGTAGATAATGTTTAGGTTAATTGACATTAAAACGAGATATAATCCTTCTATTTACGGCCCTAAACTTAACCATACAAACTCAAAAAAACTGCTTTTTTTTTTTAATTTCCATGAGCCAAAAACAATTAAAAAGAAAACCAAATCGCTTCAGTTTTTGCCCATATCCTCGCCTGAACGCTCCCCCGTCACATGGGAATAGTTGCGTTGCGTAGTTTCGGATGGCTCCAACTACCCATCGGCGCCTACTTGGCAACATTTGATGAGCTCCGACCCCGCGCCGACCCCCGACCCCCGGCCTCGCCCCGCCCCAGCCCCAGCCCTGTGTTCAACACTTGCTCTTAAGTGCTCTCATATTGACTTTTAATGGCCAATTGTTTCGCTTTATATTTCGCTTATTTGCCACTTAGAATACCTGTATTAGTTTTTGAACGGAGGATAATGTATGATGAAATAATTATATGAAACGCAACCTTCGTAGTATTTCTAAATGTATGAAACAAATTTGCTATCTGTATGTCAGTTCCTTCGATAAATTTTTATTTATTTGCATTACGGATTTCAATATGGTGATTACTATTAGCATGAACGATAAATAAATATAATTTTATTATTTCCCTCCCACAATAACAAAAATTTACACTACCGTGTACCGACTTACAAAGGAAACTTGTAGTAACTACGTACCTAAAACGGTTTAGACTTTCAAAATTTGTTCTTACTATAAACATTTTTGGCTTCCCCACACCTCGGGCTCCATCCTCAGGCAGGTCACATATCAGCCACGTAACGTACATAAATCCGGTGTAACGTACGGGCTCCGTACTGTAACCGCACGACGCCGACGCCGCGTCTACTGCGGGCGCGTCTCAAAACTCCCCTTCGTTTCCTAAGTTTGCCTTTATGAAGCGGTTTTATATGGAAACGTAGACTGGATACTTTTATTTGCCGTTGGCAATTTAGTTTTTGGAACGATCGATTTATGCATGCGATGGAAATTTACAAGTGGGATGGGAGTTTTATTTCTTTTTGGACGCGTATCAAAAGATACCGATAGAAAATCTTGATAGAACGGTCAGTAAGCAGAATACCTACCTATGAGACGATGATAGCAGACACTGTTTATACTGTTTCTTCATAATATAACATTTATTCAAAACTGTGTTACAAATTATTATTTCTAACATTAATATTACGAAACCTTAGATGCCTATTCAGAATGTAATATAGATGCAATTTTGCTGTAGCTTATATATTTAATGGCGTTTCTTTATGTTAATACAAATACAATAAACTAATATATTTAATTGAGAGATAGTAAATTGTGTCTAGTCTGCACTGCCCCTAGTTTCCACTCATGAAACGGTTTCATAAAACAAGTGTAAGTTAATTTCGTGTGACGAGAACGCGTCGCCTCGCTCCGAACTAACGCTCAAAATAATTGTCAAACTTACAAACAAACCTTAATAAAGTTTGCTGTTATTAGTTATACCTATGCCACGCTCCGCTGTGTCTACCCTTTGTCACTGAATAGTATATGTCTAGTAAGTTATACGTCTTTTTAATATGCAGAAAATATTCAAGTATAGTTTTTATATGCTTTCTAGTTCCAATGCAAAGGTGTTTCTAAAATATGTAAAATGTCCTCTGATCATATTTATACGCGACTTGATGTCTTTAAAAATATATGTTCTTTGTTTAATATTAGCGTAACCTTTTAAATCAAGAATACTTTCCAACCAATTGTTATTTTATCGTAGGCGGAAACTGACGAAGTCTTCATAATCTGTGTATATAATTATTATGTAAGTTTTTTTAACCGTAGTAAAACAAAGTTCACATTAACCAGTAGAAATAATACAACCATTAAATCGCTAAAATAACCGACAGCCAGTTTGACAGTTTTTTGACAGAAAGTTGGTGTGTCGCCAGGCGGGGTAGTTGGGTGCTATTATCAACATGGTAACCATAGACCATATATACCTACATATATTCTAGATACCTTAGCTAATAGAAAATATTGTATTCAAATAGGCCTCATATAAGTGACTTTTGAACTCATATGGAAAATATGCTTTTGCAGAGAAAAAAGTATCTCTTATAAATTGATCAAAAATACGATATTTAATCTCGGCTTCACTATACGAAATACATGTAAATTATTATGAGTGACACTTCGAAAGGACTCGTCTATGAATAAGGCAAATTATACATAGAAAAATGGCTACGGGTTTTTACATATTTAACATAAAGCCATAGCTGCATTTAAAATAATACTAAGTCTAAACAAATTCGGCTACCAAAGTTTTCCTACACAACCTAATATTTGCAAAAACAATAGCTATATACCTAACTAGTTGACCTGAGCAACTTCTTCAGCATTAGTTGCCTGTTTTTGCAATACTATTCATTGATGCTCCGCTCCTATTGGCCAAAGCGTGATGTTATATACCACATAACTATCATAAAAAAAATGTCCGATGCATCACTAAACATTTTTTTTCGTTCTAACTTAAGTTTCTAAGTCAGTCAGGTGTCCGTTCAAAAAACTAAATTAACATTTTCAAATACGCTTTTACAAGCACTTAATGCTTGGTTCTGAAAGGTACTTAATTTCTATCTAGTTTTAATTAGCGATCTTAGAGCATTTTATAGTATGTTGCAACTCAGTTCTCGAAAATTGTAATATACCTTCTTGCATATTTGGCGATTTTAACTTGAGCTGTATCGACTGGAAACTGGTAAATGACCCATTATGTATTTACACTACTTCAGCGTTAGGGCAGACCTTAGTAGACTTTTCGAACATGAACAACTTCACACAGTACAATCATATCCCCAACAATCGGCAAAAAGTTCTGGATCTAATATTTACGGACTTACCATCCTGCAATGTCAATGTTGCTCCAGATATTCTTAGTAAGGTAGATCCACTGCACCCTCCAATAATAATAAACTTACCCTTAACAATTAGAGACAACCTTAAAAGTAACATAGACAAGTTAACTCCAAATTTTCGTAAAGCAGATTATGCTAAGATTAATGACCTACTTAAAGAACAAAATTGGCAAGAAATGTTCTCAAGTTGCAATGATGTAAATGAAATGCTTACCACTTTATATGACGTCATAAGAGAAGGTATTTTCAAGTTTATTCCACTACTTAAAAATAAGAAAAGCAAGTACCCGATTTGGTTTAATCATGATCTCATTAGGTTACTCAAAGAAAAATACAAAATACGCATGCGCTTTAAAAAATTTAAAAATCCACTCGATGAAATTTCCCTGAAAGTAATAAATAAAAGATGTAGTAAATTAGCCACAACGTGTTATAATACTTACATCGAAAAGGTCGAGGGTTCGATTGGAGGTAGTTTAAAATCATTCTGGTCATTTATTAAAGCAAAACGCGGAGGACGTAGTGTCTTCCCAGCTTCAATAACTAACGGTACAGAAACTTCTTCAAATGGGCCAGATATCTGTAATTTATACGCTACATACTTTTCATCGGTATATCTTCAGAGTGATGCTTCGGTCCCTTGTGATATGCATTGTTCAGTGGGAGGTCAATATTTGTCAAGTCTAACTATTGATTGTCAGACCATAGGTAAAAGGTTGAAAGGTTTGGATGTAAGTAAGGGGGCTGGACCAGATGGTATTCCTGCTCTTTTTATCAGAGAATGTGCCACAGGTCTTGTTGCTCCCCTCTACATAATCTTCAATAGTTCGCTCAGTTCTGGAATATTTCCTAACGAGTGGAAATTAGCAAAGGTTGTACCAATTTACAAAGACGGAGATAATACCCTTGTTAATAACTACAGGCCTATATCCATTCTTTCTTGTTTTGCTAAAATCTTTGAGTCCTTGGTTTGCCCCACTATACAACATCATTTTAAGCAGATGGTCACAAATCACCAGCATGGATTTATTAGTGCCAGATCCACCAATACCAACCTTGTTTCCTTTAACGAAGTCTTGGTGGAAGGAATTGATGCTCATAAACAAATAGACGTTATATACACAGACTTTAGCAAAGCCTTCGATCGTGTTTCACACACTATTCTTATCCAGAAACTATCAGCTTGCGGTTTCGCTGGACCTATTCTGAAGTGGCTGCAATCTTATTTAAATGATCGTGCTTTCTATGTTGTCATCAATGGCTATAGGTCACTTCAAAAAGATATAACATCAGGAGTCCCACAAGGATCACATTTAGGCCCAATTTTATTTAACATTTTTATAAACGACATTCCATCTTGCTTCTTAAATTCTATCCCATTCCTCTATGCTGATGACCTTAAGTTCTGCAGGCGCATCGACTCCACCGCTGACATATTACTACTTCAGTCTGATCTTGATAGATTAATCAAATGGTGTGAAAAAAACGGTATGACTCTTAACCCTTTAAAATGTTTCCATGTTAAGTTCTCGCGCAAACATAATTGCCTTCCCTCTGTATATAAAATTTCAGGTGAATGCGTGCAGGAGGTTAATACAATTAAAGATTTGGGTGTTTTGTATGATGGGAAACTTACATTTAGGCCGCATATAGAGTTCATTATCAAAAAAGCGTCTAAAATGCTCGGTTTTATAATCAGAAATGGGAAAGTCTTTCGAAATGCCAAAACAAAAATTCTGCTATACAATGCTCTAGTGCGCAGCAATCTTGAATACTGTAGTGTGGTGTGGCGTCCACACTTTGCCGTACACAATCTTAGGCTGGAAAGGGTTCAAAAGCGCTTTCTGTGGCACTTGGCTCGTTCGGCGGGGGTAGCTGCAAGGTATCCCTCTTATGGCGAAAGACTGAATTATTTTAATATGCACCCGTTATCCAAACGAAGGGATCTCATCGACCTACAGTTTTTGTATAAACTTTTTTGTAACCAGATAGACTGCCCCCAGCTTTTACAAAAATTTTACCTCAGAGTGCCTCGCAGATGCCCTCGCTATAAAACCAAGCTACTTTGCCCTCCACTCCGGAGGACCGTCCTTGGTATCAACTCGCCAATACCACGTCTCTGCAAGTTGTATAATGATAATGAGGACCTAGATATACATTCTCAATCACTTGCCTGTTATAGAAAATGTATACTCGATAAATTTAATATGTAATTAGACCTAGTTCACGTAGTTTAATATTTAGATTTTTTTTATTTTTATATTTTTGTAAATTTTAGTATTTTAAGTATTTCGTAGTTAGTAAGTATAATTGTTTTCCATTTTTTTTTTGCATGTTGTGTTTGCCTTTTATTAGTTTAGTGCATTAAACCTAATATTTTTATATTATTATGTAACTTATATCAATGTACAAACTGTTGGCAGACCTAATAAATAATAAATAATAAATAAATAAATAATTCTATGTAACGGGAACAAAGCACAAGCCTAGCTTGTGAATTAAACTAATGAGCGTAGTGTATTTACCTACTATAGTGATATGATTACGTGCATTAAAACCCGGGTACGGCGGCGAGGCGGCAAGCGCTATACCCGCTGCGCAATGTATGCAAAACGAGCGATTTATACTCGCGTCTATGTATGCGTTATGCGAGACATGAGGACTAACACATAGGAAAATGAACGGGTGTCACACCGATATGTAATTTAGGTCCCTGTTTATATTTAGGGTTGGTTTTTTTGTGGTAAATTCTTATGTTTTGTTTTTCCTTCTAGGTACATGACCTACTGTATATCTTTTTGGTACAAATAAATGTATTTTCTTTTATCTTGCTTCTTCTTTTTCAAGTTGCTTTTCTGGTTTAAGGCTTTATGGAGGGAGATTTTTTTTCAAATAGGCAGCAATAGCTAGGTAACACTTTCCAATTCTTCATTTTTGGAACATTTTTCATTGATGCTCCGCTCCTATAGGTCGTAGCGAAATATTATATAGCCTTCTTCTATAAATATTTAATAGTTGGTTTATGATGTTAGCGTGTTCAAACAAACAAACTCTTCAGCATAATATTAGTTTAGATTAAAAACAAACTCTTTTGATTCGACAATTTCAACGTTTTTGGTTTTGTTTTTTACTCTAATATATTGTTCGGCTTTTGATAAAGTGCATCTTACGCTTCGGTGTGACACTAAAAACGTATGCAGTGTATTCAGTGAACTAATTACGTCGACTGCTCGGTTTGTCAATCATGCATCTGTGAGTGCCTCATCCTACCTTTGCGTTCTCTAATACACACTTCGACTGGCAGTAGCAGACTTCTCATGTTACACCGTAGATAATGAAAAGGACAGAGCATAGATGCCGCGTTAAAACGTCGATGTAATGTCATGGTACCTTACTGAATTGAACCCCTGCATCTAACCCTAGCCTCCGACTCTAATCATTTTAACTCATCTCTACGTCTTTGTTTGCTAAATAGTTTTATTTTGTAATCCGATTGCTTTGATACTATGACCCTAATTACCTTTATTTATGTTATTATTATTAAAAAATTACCAAAATATTATTACTGGTTGATTTACTTTCAGATTTTGTACAAAGAATGTCTAGAGCCTGAGAAAGGACATGGGATTCTTTTTATCTCGGGAAAATTGTAAATCTGTCATGAACTCGGGTGAAACCGCAGGTAGCCATTAGTTGATTTATAATTTTGCTATGCATATAGTATTTAATATTGTCAATTAATGCCTTCACCACTCTGAAATGAACATAGGTAGTACCTACGTTGAATGGAAATTATTCTGAGTAGAGTATCGTCCGCTTTGACAAGTAAATGACGTTATAAGTAGCTTTACGTCTTCAACGTCAATTTCAACAGTAATAGAGTACCTATATGCTAGTAAGTACAGTGACTAAAATATATTAAGTAAAATGTATTATTCGAAATATGTTATGCAGTTGAACTAGCTTGTAAAAATTGCAATCAGGATTTTATTTTTCTTGTATCATAGTATGTATATACAAATCTCGTGTCACGGTGTATATTTTAGCCAATCTTTTCGAAAAGGCTCGGGCGATTTTTATGAACTATTTTGTCTATTTTAGTAGATCTGAGAATAGTTTGTAAAGTATTATACCTACCCACCTAGGGGGTACACCTACCCTCATTTTCAGATGATTATTTTATGAACAATATACAAATAACTTAACTGTTCTTTCTAATCCCAGTCGTACGTCTTACGTCTGACCCGAACCAGGTAGCTAACTTATTCAACGAATACTTTGCGTCGGTAGGGACGAGTAGTGGGGACAGAGCGCGCGGCCGGCCGCCCATTAAGAGAATTCATAACACTATATTCTTAAGTCCAGTTGAACCCGGTGAAATAAATGCAATTCTTAAAAAATTAAAAAGTAAATATAGCCACGGTATAGATGAATTACCGCCAATACTTATTAAGAACTGCGCTGATGAACTGACCTTACCGTATTATCTGCTAATCAATCAGTCTTTCAAAGAGGGCACATTTCCAGACCTCCTAAAAACATCATTAATAAAACCTATCCATAAAAAATCATGTAAACTAGACCCTACCAATTATAGACCGATTGCAATTCAACCAACTTCATCGAAAATATTCGAGAAAGCAATGTACACTCGTGTGTATTCCTTTTGTGAAAAATATGAGATTTTCGATGAATCGCAAAACGGTTTCCGTAAAAACCGGTCAACTGTTTTGGCTGTTTATAAATACATGCAAAAAGTTCTTGACATTATCGATAATAAAAAATACGCTATTGGAATTTTATTGGACATGACTAAAGCTTATGATAAAGTACAATACAAAATATTATTGGATAAATTATATGATATAGGGATCCGCGGAATTTCACATAAATGGTTTAAATCATACCTAGAACACCGTGAACAATTAGTAGAAATTGAAAGTTTCGATTCCCTGACGGGGGAAATAAATATGGTGAGATCTAAAACTATACAAACACATAACTCGATACCTCAAGGAAGTGTCCTCGGATGTATCCTATTTCTTATTTATATTAACGACCTCCCAAAAATAATGCTCGATAATAGTGAAACGTGTGTATTATTTGCTGACGATATTTCTCTTTTGACATCTTGTAATAATAATATTAATTTAAATCAAAATCTAAACAACATATTTACTTTAATTAATAATTGGATGACTGATCACAACCTTGACATAAACTTTTCAAAAACCAAAATAATGCAATTTAGACCACACCAAAGAACACCCCTTGACATTAATTTTACTTTCAATAATATTCAATTAGAATGTGTCAATAATTTTACGCTATTGGGCCTAGATATAGACTCTAACATAAACTGGAAAAGCCATGTAAAAAAGTTAAAATCGAAGCTTTCAAGCTTTACATACGCCCTTAAAGAACTCCGAAAGGCTACAGATTATAGAACTGCACTGTCCGCATACTATGCATATGCATATGCATGGCTCCAATACGGCATCCTGCTATGGGGAAATAGTGTCGAAGCGCGTGACGTTTTTATTTCTCAAAAACAGTGTATAAGAATACTCGCGAATATAAGGGAAACTGAGAGTTGCAAACCTCAGTTTTTAAAACAAAACATTCTTACTCTCACCTCCATGTACATAATGGAAACATGCAAATTCATTAGAAAATATCCTAAATTTTTTTCAAGAGTAGTTGATCAACCCAGGCGATTTGCAACTAGACATAAATATAAATTAGTAGCACCCAACTCAAACTTAAAAATACACAGTTCAGGCCCAAACGCCATGTCAGTCAAAATTTACAATAAACTACCAGATACAATAAAATCAGAAGAAAGGGACTCGGTATTCACCAAACGTTTAAAGGACCATCTACTTGCAAAAGGTTATTATAATTTAAATGAATATTTTAATGAATCTTAATTAATATTAATAGATTAGACAATTACATGATAACAATATATAAAATAAATCGGCCCTCCTACATCCTTATTTTATTGAATGTATTTATTATTTTTTATTGATTATTATTATTATTTTTTATGTAATGTATTGCTATCCCCAATCAGGGGTTATATGTGATCTAAATATTTGTAACATCTAATGTACACATATATATATGCAATAAAGTATTGAGTATTGAGAAAAATATATTTAGAGTATGAATAACAAAAAAAACTTCAGACAAAGTAATAGGATCTTCTATTACGACTTTCGATCAAGATGTCCAAATAGTCCCACTGTCTTTTCATATACCCACGCCTTCGAAAGAAACAAATATAAGGTTTAGGTTTGCTCCACTTCACTTTCAAATATGTTTTTAGAGTAGAAATTACAAAGAGAATTACGCTAAATAACACACCACAGTACACCTGTCACTTTGTACACCGGCAGCCGGTTGGTGGTAATCCCTCGAGGGGGGAGGGCTGTGGTGAGGAGGGAGGGGGGGGGGGGGGGGGCACAGACCAACAAATATAATTTGTCCCTCACATTGTCATGTAAACGAATAATACTTAAAAAACATTCCGAAATTCTCGCTCGTCCAAAATTAAACACAACACGATTTATTTCCAATCGAATGAATGGTTGTTTTTATGAAGTTTTTTTTTCAAAAGAATAAAAGATTTTCAGTCTCATTTTATTGAGACAATATTTTATGTCCATTGTGTCGGTGGGTGTTTAGTAAGTTTTATTTACAGTTTATTGTTTTACGATGGTACCTACGTGCAGAGGCGGTATACGCGTGTTGTTTTCTTATTTGAGTGTTAATTTATACAATTAATCTGAACCATCTCAACGTCTCTGATTATTGTAAAAAATACCCCTTCTATAGTATGTTTTTTTCGTTTATAAAATATAAAAATCAATGAGTATATTGACATATTTAAACCTCAATGTATCCCTCCCCCCTTAATGGTAGACGGACAGGCTGCAACGAAGAGGACAGTTAATGTAAAAGTTTAAGTAAGTAAGTGTAAATAGTAAAATAATTTGAACTGCAAAGTCTACAACTGTAGTGCTGTGACCAATTGCAACCTTCCAAACCAAGCATTCCATTCGATGTTTCATAAGTGCCTTGGGCTTATTTGAAGGTATATTTTCATTTCAATATAGGTACCTAATATTCGGACTTCTTTTTAATTTACCAAATTTTGAATTATACAATTTTCACACTAATTAAGTCCAGGGTATAGTCTAGCTCCCCCTTCCCCTTTCAGCCTCGAAGCTTACTATTACGGCTCATAGTCCTAACACCTGGTATTAATTTCCCAGGGGACTTATAAATTTAGTGTCGAGATCGCGCGGCGACACCCGACCGGTGTCTACCCCTGACCGACAACGTTAAACGAAACGTTACTTCATTGTTAAGAGGGTATAGGAGGCGGTTGTGGCTTTGCTTAGCATTTACTCAAATGAATCTTCCCTTTGATAAAGCAAGAACCGAAATTCTGAGATTTATAAAACAATTACGATTTCTGCAAACACACACGCAGGTTTTTTTAAAATGAGTAGTTTTAAGAGACAAGCACTTTTTAATAGTCATATTGAATAACAAAATATACTAGTAAGTTTTGTTCATAATTATTACCTTACGAACGCACTGACACTTTTATTATTATTATAAGATATTAATTGATAGATATCAATCTGTTAATGATGATTTTTTTAACGGTTTTTACATATTTTTTTATTAGTAGGTAATTCAATATATTATTGTTCATATAAATACGCGATTTTTATACTTTAGAGAACTGAACTTTATTAAAAGCATGTAATTTTACCAATTACTTTTAAGAGTTGTTTTTACTCTATCAGCTACTTAAGTGATCTTCTAGCTTTATAGTTTTTAAAAGCGTTCTATACCTAACAGTAGCAATGCTTTATACGTTTTTACACCATGGCTGGTTATAAAATAAAATCATGACTTTATTCCTTTGAGTTCGCAGCTATATGTGGCTGTACCCCATAAAGTAGTCCTAGGTGAGGGCGCCACACGTGACTGGAAACCGGTATGTTATTGCGAGCAATTTTTTCACGTTTACGTGTGTAATCTACAAGTGTTGATTGTCACTCTATTGTATGTAAGATGAGAGAGAGGTATATCTATATATATAAAAGAAAGTCGTGTTAGTTACACTATTTATAACTCAAGAACGGCACAAGTGATTTGGCTGAAAATTAGTGGGGTAATTATGAACCGGGAGACGGACATAGAATACTTTTTAACCCGGGAAAATTGAAGATCCCCGGGAACGCGGGTGTAACCGCGGGGAGCCACTAGTTTACTATGCTTTTACTCCCTTATTATGAAGGTGTATGTTTATGTAATAGGCTTCTTAAGACTTTTTGATATCTGATTGTATTTTACTTTTTATATTGTACATTTATTTTGTTACTGTTTGAATTCCGAATTGATGCAATATATCATAAAGTGGAACCCACATCGTTCCCAGTCCCTTGGAATGCAGAGTTTAAATATAGCCTATGTTACTCTCTGATTAATAAATATATTGTGAAGTCTGATAAATATACCTATTGTAATTTATAAAATCGGTTATGTGGTTTAGACTTAAAAGAGTACCAACTAACTTTCACACTTCTAATTCTATGTTAATTTTTGCAAATGTGCATACAAAATTATTTTACTGACAATGTATTCAACTCCAAAATTTTTAATTTCTCCTAATAAGTGTTACTATTTGTAACGTAACTTAGGTAACTGTGATAGATTGTATAAAGAATTGCAAGAATAAATAAAATAAAAATACAACGCACCATCGATATACAAAAGTTAAACGACAGTAAAATAAATAGGTAGGTATAGAATTTCCATAATTTTATAAGCGACGTAAAGCGCGCACGTTTCTCCGTGCATTTTGATCCTACGTAGGTATTCTATAAAGCGTAACTTATCAGCTCACTACCTCTACGTTGTCTTAACCCAGCTTACATGTTCTATCTCTTTCGTTTACTACGCTAACACGTGAGTCAGCTGCTCCGAGCTCGCTTGCCAACGTATGAATAGAAAGGGTGAAATGCGAATGGCGGCGCCGCTCCCAACCCTTTCAGGCGGGAGTCACTTCTCGTAAATATTCAAGGTTACACTCGTGCTCGCAATTTTTTTCTGAATTTACTCCGGTCTAAAATATGGGGCCCCTAAAATGTAGCTTTAGGTGAAATGGTGATACGCTATTATATAAAATTAAAGTGTACAGTTTCTGGTACTTTATAAAAAATTGAATCATAACTACAAATTTTTTTTTATCGAATAACGCTTACGTTTGGCTTCAGACAGTTTTCTGGGATAGGTTAGGATTAATTGCGTAGTCTCGAAAGTCCTGTCTGGTTTTTTACTAATTAAATTTCTCAGGCTTCAATTCGTTCATTTATCTCAATATCATGGATTCTAGTCTAAGGCAATTGTCTATCTAAAAAGCTGCATCATATATTCCGCTTTTTCGGTGGCCCGTTCCTAAATAAGTTTGTAATATTATCATTGTTTTCTCGCCCCCGCCGCCCCGCCCCGCCCCGCCCCGCCCCTGCCCCCCGGGAGCTCCCTCATTTGAATACACCCTGTTTATTGTGCCACAGTTTTTTTCCTTTCGCTGTTTCCCCAGAATTATCGAATAATATTTTCTCTTCGGTTGAGCGTATTATCTCGGGATTCCGTATGAGTAGGTACTCTTCTATTTTTTTTTCCCGTAATATTATTTGATTTGGTGTCGCCTCATTTCACGGCGAACGTGGGAGATTGATGGTGTAGGAATTTTTGTTTCTTAAACAACTGGGCGTTTATGTTTTGTGTAACAATTTCTTTATCGTGTTTGTATTTGTGCCTATTATCACGTCTTACAATTTACATAAAGAAATATAATTTCATCCGTATAAAAATGTTATATCTTTGGAACCAACTTGAATATTTGTTGTATGTTTACAATGTCCTTATAAGAAACCAATTTTTTTTTTATGAAATGAGATTACGGTTGTCTTCAGACACACTTTGACATGAGTGTCGTCGATGCTTAAGATGTTGCACGCTTGCCCAGAAAGAAAAAATAAAAACAATGTCATATTTCACAATAATGTCGTTTAAAAATGTATAAACAGCTACCTATCTCGCAAATCCCCTCGATAGTCAGTCACGAGGCGCGCCGCGTCCGAAGCGCTCTGCAAAGCGGAATTATCATATGAGACGGGAAATATTGCATTCACCGCCGCAGCCGCTCGCCGCCCGCCGCCCGCCGCTCACCGCCCGCTCACCGCCCGAGCTATTCATATTTCATGAGAGCAGCGTGCCGAACGCACGCTCGATTGAACCACTATAGTGTGTGAGTGCCCTAATTTGCGTTTATCATTTTCCGAATAATCGTATGCAGCCGGTAGTACAGTAGGTACGATGCTATGAATAGTTGCTGAAAGCACTAACTGATTGTGTCTGAAAGCATGGAATTTCGAACAATAGGAAGTGTCCAAAATGGCAAAATCTTTTAAGAATATTTTACTTTGAATAGGTATGTAGATTGCGGTTAAAGTAGTAAATAAATGAAGTGAAGAGGTACACAAATGTAATATTTCCTGTTGAAAATCTAAGCTCATTGTAAAACACGTGACTTCCACTCTAGGATTTAAAAGTACCCAGTGATACCGTCATCATTAAAATATCATAAAAAGGGCAAAGAACTTTTGCATGGCAAATAGAACTTTAATACGGTCATATAAACTTCCTATTCACTTGTGCTATTTACCATGCGTCGTTAGGTACGTTACAGAAATGCAGTTTATTTCACTTTGACTGCTTCGAGCGAATTGGCAAAACTATGTTGAATGGTGTACTCTCCATTGAAACTTTGTGTACGAGTAACAAATAAAAAGATATTGAGAGGACGCGACTCTATTTGCCATCTCTTTCTGGCTATTTGGAATTTTGTAATGCTATGTTTTATGAGGAAGCTGTCCTGGGACGTATATTTTGGCCCCAATTTTATGCAACAAAACAAAACTTTGTGAAACTTATCTAAAGATACATTACTGTTAAGATTTTTGGTATGTAATGATATTCTTTGCCAAATTTAGGGTAAATAATAAATTGATATATATATTTCTCACTTTATAACGTAAGAGTAATCACAAAATTTCGTTCAGCTTAAATAATATATTTTTTTCTTTGTTATATGTTTTTCTTTTAAGAGACTAATAAATATGTTTTTTTATATATAAACATATATAGTAGGTTTAAGAATAGGTCGCAAAGTATTTTTCCCCATCCTACTCCCTTTAATCCGGGATTTTGGCATGGCCACAATGGTTGCTGAGTCAGCTAGTCCTATATAATTTAAACTGAAATGACAGAACAATCAAATTTAGTGCTTTAACAATCTCAGCATTAACGTCAAAATAATAAGCAGCGCTGATCCGTCCGCCGGGGATACAGCTCGGCATATTCAAAGCTACTAAAGCTATGTTTAGTGGATCTTGTATGCAAATGCTTTGCCTGTGCAGCGTGCAGCGTCATTTCAGAAGGGGATTGGTTCACTTCAAGGGAGGGATTCAATTACCTCCGTTTGAATCCCTCCCGAGGCGGCACTGAGACCTCTTCCCGTTGAGAATTAGATTGCCGATTAGGAGTTAACGTTTTTTTAATTTTAATACGGTTATTTTATTTATTTATAGACGGCCAGTCGTGAAGGATGAGAATGTTAACGGTAACAATATCAATTAAAAATATTAATGAAAAAGCAAAAAAATAGCTCCAAATATTTTTCTTTATTATTTTATTATAAATCGAATTCAATTAATTATTTATAAATCCAACTCTAGGATTTATGATCTGTTTAGAGCTCACACATTAGATTATCCTGTTTAGTGTATAATTTGTATATTAGGTAGGTACTTGATCTTTTGATCTCGATATATCCACTTTGTAAATGGATCTCTTGGCTCGAAAACTAATAATAAGTCAAAGTTCTAATAAAAACTTAGCATCATTATGTTCTTACCTACAATACCTGAAAGAATCACGAAGGTAGGAAGCGCAACCACACAGCATTATTCTTCCAATAAACCCTGCAAACGCAAATATAACACGACTCTGTAAAATGTCAATGCACAAGTGAGGCAAGGTACCTGCGGTGGCACAATATACAAACCCGCCGTATAACTCTGAGGAACTTTAGAATCACTTGAAATTCTGAAAAGAAAATCGTCAAAGCTTTATATTGCCTCACTCAATTTGTGGCCGCTAAGTCGGCGGCAGCGGGAAGAGACGATACAAAAATCCATAAATTTTTACTTTCTTGCCTTAGCAAGCTACTTATAGCAAAGTATTTTTCAATATTACTTTACAACATTCCTTATATCTTGTTTTTTGTTATTGACAGTTTTACAACACATTTTGCATTTGAGTAGATTAACTAGGAGTTTAGATCTCAAGTACCGTTGCAGTAATAAGTAAATTAATGAATTTCAGTAAATTAATTTTGTTAGAAACATATGATAGACACATTAATTATTTTGTATATTTATGGACGAATACTGTAGACCACATTTTACACACACCAAAGTTCAGAACGTACAAGTACCTTAAGCCACTTTAGTCCGCGCTCAGATTCTAGATCATCGTCTTAGTCTTACTGTGTACTCGAAATCGCTCTGCTAATGACAACGCTAGTCGCCCGCTTTATGGCCCCAACAAAAAGGCCGAAGCGACGTATGAGCAGGAAATGTTTTATTCATTACCTACGTACTGTTCACGTCTAAACAGCGGCAGAAATATTCCAAAATTAAATTTGGCATGCAAACATCACTCGCTAGCATGGCGGCTTCATTTGGAGTCATTGCAGTGGGCTCGCGCTTGTATTGAACCGGAAGAATCGATGGCTATAGGTCTACACTTTATAAAATACTGTTATTGTAATATTCTTACCCAGAAACAGAAGTTAAAAATCTAGTTGACCGTTACATTATCTAGTTGAATATTGATCATTATTTAAGACCTTAAATAAAGTACCAGCGTTTTAGTTCTAGTCTAGTTGGTCAACTATACTTTTAGCTTCTGTTTCTGGATGAGTATACTTATCTATATAATATATTAGCTACTATAATACCATATAATTTATATAACACATCATCCCCCGAAAGGTTTAAATTCCATATCAAAAATCAAATTCATATTTATTGACTGCCTACTAAAAATATTCAAATCAGTTTACCAAGCGTTAGTTTGGACCAATAGAATCGACACCATTATCTATTTTCATCTATACTATATAATATATTAATTTTATTTTTTTATTTATTTATTTTATTTTGTGTATTTTTTTTTAATATAATTAATATTAATATTATAAAGAGGAAAGATTTGTTTGTTTGATTGTTTGTTTGTTTGTTTGTAATGAATAGGCTCCGAAACTACTGGACCGATTTCAAAAATTCTTTCACCTTTGGAAAGCTACATTATCCCCGAGTAACATAGGCTATATTTTATCCCTGTATTCCCACGGGAACGGGAACAACGCGGGTAAAACCGCGCGGAGGCAGCTAGTAACGAATAAATTGAAAGTAAATAGAAATGAAATGATGCAGGCTGTCAAAATAAACGGGGCTAGAATGGCTGCCGCCGCCCGCGCTAAAACATGCAAGTGCATCTGAACTATCGGAACGATAATATTTGGTTTCCCCACACAATATGCTATTTATAGAGTTGGCTCTATGTTTGTGTTAGATTTCAGGATGACCCCGCCACGAGAGGAGAGCGGGTACCCTAATTAAATTAGTAGATAAAGAAAATGAATTATATTACTAGCAGTTTGTTTCAGTAAAACTTTCTAACTAACTTCTGCTCAGAATTTATTCAAATTCAGTTTAAAAATATATACAAATGCATATAAAAACATAAAAACTATCTATATAGAAATCAAAAATTAAAAATACAAAATATATCCCAAATCGCTACCCTACAGAAGAATCCTGGCATGAATTAGTTTATTGCAGGTAAAAACTACCTTCCTAAATAGACATTAGAGTCAGACCATTCATCAATACTTCACATAATATATTCCTATTAGTTCATTATTGAAGAATGTTGAAATAATACTCTAATACCTGTTTATTTATTTACTAACTGTTCCTCGCAACTTCGTCTGCGTCACATCCTTCCCGTTTTTGCAATGTTTTCTATGATGCTCGGCTTGATTTAGTCATAGCGTGATATAGTTTTTAACCTTGGACTATTTTAATGATTTCCTTGGCTACATAAACGATACTTTATTTCCTCTTTATTAATTAGTGTAGATACAAGTATTAAAGATCAAAGTAGGTACTTGAAAACTGGTCAAAAGTTTTATTTCTTTTACCATTATGGTAACCAATCCCTAAAAAATAAGATTATTTTATTCATCTTTTTTAAACATCACATTCATGTCTAAAGGTTATAATATTATTACAATAACGTTATTTATATCGCTTCTCCTTATTTCAACCTGCTCAGTTACGTCCCCATGGGTAGTCATAATTTTGTTGCCAGTTTATACAAAGCCTACAGTTATTAAATTAACTTCGCGTATTTTTCTAGATATAAAGAAGTTATGTAAATGTTATTGTATTATGTAGGGCTGTATGTAACCTGATAACTCACCGGTTGAGTACCAGTACTAATATGTATGCCACAAGCTTATCTCAAACTCCAGAGACAAAACGGTTATAGATTTTCTTTTCATTTACCTACTTTATACGTACGTGTAGAAATTGCGATGGGTTACGTTTACCTAGTTTTGATTTACCGAATCAATCAAGTGACAAAAATTCGGTAGAAAAAATTTTCTCATAATGCTTATGATATGAGTCTTATCTCAACGCTTGTATAGCTGGCTTAATATAATAAGTAGTAGCATCACCAACTTCGATTTTCATAAGTGCTTTTTAACTGCATAGATCGTTTTGAATCTTGTTAAAAGTACTGAATCGCTCCGTCCATCACAGTGGTGCGGCCTAAAACCAGCGCAGGGTTGGCAATCGTCAAAATTCCGGCAACAACCATCAGCGCGCGTGTTTTCTCTTACAACACGCCGCGTCGCGCCGCGTCGCCATGAATCATTTATAAATGCAAATGACCATTGTTGCCAACTACCGCCGATTATTCACGTGCGGGTTATCTTTGACGTATTGAACACTCGCCGTGTCGCCCGCGATTTATTTATATTCCAAAAGTTACGGATCCGTATCCGTCTATAAATTACGTTAAATAGGAATGTCGGTCAAGTTGGATGGACGTTCAAAAATGTATACATTTGTTATGTGGCAACCCTAATCGCTGGTGAACATGATGTCGTTTATTTTTAGAATGGAATTTTCGGGGTTCGATTCGCACGTAGAACAAATATTTATGTGCGTGAACATAGTCTGTTTGTTCTGTGCCATTAGTACCTAAAAAGTAGTCCTTACTAAAGTACAAGCTCCGCTTAGATTAAGCGTAAAGAAAAAATTACCAATATCATCGGAAATTTGAAACGATATTTAAAATACTCCAATTAA
Source organism: Thyatira batis (assembly GCA_905147785.2). Lineage (NCBI taxonomy): Eukaryota > Metazoa > Arthropoda > Insecta > Lepidoptera > Drepanidae > Thyatira > Thyatira batis. The sequence goes on from LR990491.1 coordinate 11,743,246, forward strand.
TTAATATTTCTATTATACCTACTAAATGTTACACAAAACCGAGTACTTCAGCTATTTATATCAGCCTATTTCCGTTTTCCTCTAAGAGGCCTCCAGCTCTTACGTCACTTGTTGCGTCGTCTCACAGATAGGCTTGTTTTTTTTCTCGGACCATTCAAGAATACTATGCGCCCACTTGTCACATACTACTATTTTTATTATTATATTCTTGAGGCATATACAGACTGAGGTTATTTTATCATGTAACTAATGACCTCTCCCCGTCCCCCCTATATACTTCCCAAGAGAGGTTGCAAGTGAAGCCATTTCAGCCAGGTTTTTCTTACAAAACACTGTTTTAACCAACTCTAAAAAAGTATATACTTTTTAGATATAGAGAGACGTAACGCTTTTAATAAAATTCTCACTAAATAGAGAATGAAACCGAGTAATAATATAGGTTTCATAAACGATTGAAAATTCGCAAATGATGTTTGTTTAACGCACTGTTTCAGCGCTTTGCGTGAGTATGTAAACATTTGCTAGCGGCTTGCATTCATTACTCCCATTTCAATTCTATTTGATAACTATTAAATTGTATTCATTTGTGTGTAGGATACCTATTTCATAATATACATAAGATTTTGTTTATTCTGCTTACATTTTTCACTCCTACTATAATAACAAATTAATATCCTGAGACATTTTTCACTCACATTAAATCTAATTCCTAACTTTGCAGAGGTTGTTCTACCTGATTTACTTACTACATTATTAAATACACTATACTTATATAGAAATTGACAATCAGACATGTTCGTCCATTCACACAAATATTTGAGCTAGGCAGGAATCGAATCCATGAGCGGTAACTTGAATGCCAGGATCGTTCCTGACCACAACGCCAACTTACGCTATTCAAATTGATGTTATAGGCCTAAGTTTTAGAGTAATATTACACCAGCATTCAATTTAAATGTGAAAACCAAACTACGTACAACAAAACATCCTACATAAAGTATCATAGTATTATTATAATAGTCCGCCAATTGAGATGGTTAGAATCGCCCAGTTACCCCAAATAATATTGTCAAGCAAACACTCAAAGAATGAATACATGTAGGTACGTACGTAGGTAGGTATATATAAAAATGTTGATTTATGACAAGTCGTTTAGGTAAAGGCGACCGCGCAGGACGCTATAAAAGAAATAGACGATCATACCATCGGGCGATATTGCGAAAGCATCCTTTCTCACTTCTGTCAAACCGTCGTAAAATATACTACAAATACGGGGCCTGTTAGGTGCCCGTCTCGAGTATCGCCTATATTTATTGGTAAGCCTTTTATATTGTGATCGCTTAATAATTTCTGTTTATTTTTTTGCGCGCGTCGGTTTTGGGGATGCTCTTGACAATTTTAACGGGGTAATTTGGAGAGGAATATAGTTATACCATGCTATAGCTACCATACCTAGTAATGTTTGTGGCATTATCTCTCATCATAATAGATAGTATAGATCTATGGGTGGAACTCGAAGATATTATATACTTAATTTAAGAAAGATGGGAAGGTCTTTGCCCAGCAGTGGGACACCAAAGGCTCGTAATAATAATAATAATGTGAGTTATTTACTTATTCTAAATATTTTTAATATTAAATTTGACCGAAAATAATCGCTATCACAAGTGAATTTAGAATAATCATAAGACAAATTCATAAAATTTGATTAACACTTTCTATATTCTAATTATCCCGCTAGAAAGATTAGATCAGTTTCAAAATTTTGTTTTAAATACTTGTAGAAAGCTTTTGTTTAAAATCATAAAGAAAGGAAAGAGTAGGCAATTACATACATGACATATTAAAGAATACCCAGGTAAATGTACCTACTTGTACATACATTTGTACCTCTCGTAACCCCTCTACGAGTTCTCGTAGAGAGTGCTACGAATACCGTATCAACCTTAATGCTATTAACTCATTTTGACCTAGTTAAAATTTCGCATTGTCTTATAAACTTCTGGTAGTAGGGCTATTATTGCTATAATATTATCTTTATTAAGTACAGAAAATAGTACAATAATAACATAAATTTATATTTCAAACACGTTTACCGTTCGCGAAATTTCTCTTCATGATTAATTAATAGTCGACAAATACTTAGTTTTTTGACAGCTAAGCTTGATAGCATGTTTCTAGGTTTTCTGTTCTTACCATTTAAATAACTTACCATAGATTTTATCATGAAATAAATGAAAAATGCGGGTTTTTAACGTCAAATTTTATTATCAGTATATTAAACTTCAAGCAACCTTCCGAACCGAGCATTACAATCGACGTTTCATAAGTGCCTGTAAAGGCATATATTTCATTTCAACTACATTAGTAATTAAACAGTTACTGCCTTATAGAGTTTAAAAATATAACACTTTTTTAGTCAGCAAATTATTGAATTTTATTACTTAGCAAAAGAACGAGTAAATAGACAACACATAGTTTATTAAGTAAGAGCTAGGTAGAGAGGAGGTAATTGTCGGAGGCTTCGCGGCAATCGAGAGGGAAGCTAATGAACAGGCGTTGTGTTCGCGGGATATAGAATAACGGCAATTAAGTTAATATAACCGGCAGACGGCCGGCTCACTAGCGACGCATGCAACACTGTCGACTTGAGAACACTTTTTGTTTTAATCAAGGTTATATTTCACCGAAAGCTGTGTTTTTGTCCCTTTTATTGAAGTAGATAAATTTGCTAATTTGCTAATTTATTAGTAACATGTGGTCTGAACCGCGTTTCCGGGGGGGCTTTAATTTTCCAGGAACCAAATGTAGCCTATGTGTTATCCCAGAATATGTTGTAATTTAATTTTACCAAAACAATGAATATAATTTTTTTTTTGATTATAAGGTGTTTACTAACAATATTTGAGTCAACTGATACTTTAAACAAATGAATTATTATTATAAAACTTAATTTTAAATCAAATTTTATCGCGATCCCTTTAACTGCTGCTGCGTGAAAGAGTTACAAAGATACCTACATACATACATTCTCACAAACTTTCCCATTTTTAATATAAGTTGGATAGGATAATAGTCTTTGTGGACTATTTGGTAATCAGTAAGTTTAGTATGGGACTTTAGAAAAGTTATATTTTTATTTTGATCATGTATACCTACCTATATTGACAAAAACTATATTTTTTCTTATACAATTATTTGTATTCCTAATAAATAATAATAATAATAAATATCCTGGGACATTGTTCACACACGGCCAATCTGATTCCAAATTAAGCATCAAAGTGAGCTTGTGTTATGGTAACCAGATAGCTGATATACTACATATACTACATTTAAATACATACTTATATACATATTTACATCCAGACACAGGACAAACAGACATATTCATGCATACAAATGTTTGTCCTGGGTGGGATTCGAACCCACGACCCGCGGCTTGAAAGTCAGGGTCACTAACCACAAAGCCAACCGGGCTGGCTGTGTAACTAATATTAAAACCGTCATTTCTCTTTTCAAACACCAAACAGTTAAACTAATAAGAGTTATTTCAATTAATTAAAAAAAACAAACATGTTCAAACATTACGTAGTTACACGCTAGGTATGTGTTATACGCAAAGTTTGAGCGGCAACGGGTACCTGGTACCTGGTATTAATTTCCCGGCGGACGGCTAAACGGCGAAAACGGCAAAACGCTCGCACGGGACAAAACGGTGAAAAGTCCGGACACAGGAAACTGGAAGACGGACGAATTAACAAGAACAATATAGCTCGAAAAAATGGTGAAATTGTATTTTAACGTTTGAAAACACTAGTATGTTACAAGCTAAACTTTTTACATTGATACAAGAGGCGTTTTTTATTATCTTTCCTTGTGGATTGCATGGCCAAAGGCCGGTCCTTTTGGAAGGCGTGGGTGGGGATACAGATCCAACACGTAGAGGCCCCTTGAAGATACGTTAATGTGTTGGGATATGTACACCTGGCGGGTACTATCTCTGCCTGCACTATTAAGGAATACAGGCAATGGCAGCTCCCGCTAAGTGCATATATATTATTACTAGTGGCTCCCCGCGGTTTCACCCGCGTACCCGGGAGGTCTTCCATTTTCCCGGGATAAAAAGTAGCCTATATGTTAATCCAGGTTATAAGCTATCTTTATTCCAAATTTCATTCAAATCCATTCAGTAGTTTTTACGTGAAAGAGTAACAAACATCCATACATCCATACATCCATACTTACAAACTTTCGCCTTTATAATATTAGTAGGATATTTCAGAAATTAAATTCCATTTTTAGAGGAGACTAAGAGGCCGCGTTTATTCGTAAAAGTTTTACCTTACCTTTTTACGCAGTTGGTAATATAAATTGACTTATGAAGCTTGTATAAATTGGCACAGTAGTATTTGCTTATTAATTTTAATTACCTTGGTAATTTTTTTTTCTTGTTTTAAATAGGCTTCAAAACTGCTGGGCCGATCTGAATCTTTCACCAGTTGATATCTATGTTATTTGTGAGACTCATAGGCTATATTTTATGCCTGTATTCCTACGAGAACGGGAACTTTCTATTGAAGATTAAATTTTACATTAGTGAAGAAATCAAATAAAATCAAAACTTTCATAATAGACAATCCCAGCTTAACAATGGATTTACTAATTAACATTTTTATCTCATTCCCTGATTTATTTATACATATAAATTAAATTATAAACTTTACGAATTTTGAAAACATCGTGACGATACCTGAGATGGCATTAAAGGCATGTGAAGTCCGCCAATCTGCACAGGGCCCGCGTGGTGGACTATGGTCCATACCACCTCGTTTTTAAAGAGCCTTAGGTATGCTCCTCGATAGAGACGTATATGAGCTGATGATGATGAATTTTAAAAACTAAAGATTACACAATACGCCTACGCGTTCCTCTAATAATGGATAAGAGGATTGAAAACGTTCAATACATTATAGTATCTCGGAATATAGTTAAGTACGTACATAAGAGTGCGCACTCAAGCCGCGTCACTTTTGATCAGTGCCTATTAGCCTTTATATTGTTTTTATATTTTTGCAATCATCCAAGTGATGGGCGGCGCGAGGAATTTAAGAGTTACCTGTCGGTAATATCTTACATACTAAAGAAATGCAAAAACATACAAGTAGCTGTTCTATTATCTTATTTAAAAAAATATCTTTTCACAATGTTTGTTATCGAACTCCTCCTTAACGGCTTGTGTAATCGCTAATTTTCTTTCTCAGTGTTTGTTTTCCTTTTTTAATGTTTGTTTTTCTTTTTTACTTATGATATTTTTATAACAACTTTTGTTATTCAACATCTAGTTATATTGATGTTTTTCTCTTTTCTTTATTTTTTAAGAAATAAACTTATAATCGGCCTTTTCTTTTTCGATTTCGTGTGTATCGCCTCAGGCTATAAGTTCATTTAAATGAAATAAATATTTAGCTGGTCTTTTCGCTTACCCCGAGTTTAGTATTTCTTAAACGACATAATAATATATGCCAGGTGTAGTAAAGCTTAGTATTGGTAGGCCCGCTAGAATCCCGAGGCTTGGACAGAGTGCGGCCAGTTATCGCGGAATGTCTCGCCCTGAAGTGGGTCGCAAATTGACGTCCACCTCTATATTAAACGCGATGGCTCGCTTTTAATATTTCACAAACGTCTCTTTGTATAAACGTCGTGTATTTGGAAATATTACGTTTATCGTTTCGCGTTAATGCTGTCATAATATCCCTTAAATAGTTTTAGATTGAAAATATCCTGGAACATTTTTCATACACGGCCAATCTGATTTTAAAGTAAGGTTCAAAGTAAGCTTGTTATGGTAACCAGATAGCTGATATACTACATATATTACTTTTAAATACAGTTTTAAATAAGATTTTTCCGGGACAAAAGGTAGCCAATGTCCTTTCCCAAGCACTAGTCTATCATTATATCAAGTATCACAAAAATCGGTCCAGTAAGCATAAAAGCGTTACAGACAGAGTTACTTAAGCATTTATAATATTAACAGGAATGGATTTCTAGACGAAAATAATCTATTATGTTTTCTGTCTCACTTTCGTATCGGTCGTGGCTTCGATTCCCACTCTAAAGCAATCATTTATGTGCATGAACATATATTGTAAACATTGCTGTGAGTAAATATAATGTCTCAGGATATTACGATTAAAAGCGTATACGTCTATAGTATGATTTTATTTTCCCGGTTATCCTAACACTCGGTCGGTTGGAGTCATCTACATAATAGTTAGTAGACTCCTAATGCTTTTTTATAATATTTCGGTACACAGTATTTAAATAAGATATGCCTTTCAGTAACATTACAGTTGACAATTCAATGTCAAAATTATTTTTTCATTTAATTTTGTCAATTTGTCTGTTTTCAATCATCATTATTTAACTGTCTGACTAATGTAACACTTTTATATTGAATTAATTATATCTTTTTTAATTATTGTGTGTGTAGGTATTTTTTATACCACTAAGGTGGCAAACAAGCATACGGTCCCACCTGATGGGAAGCAGTTGGCGTAGCCTATGGACCCTTGCAACACCAGGGGCGTCTCTCACGCGTTGCCGACCCTGTAAAAATCTCTTCACTCCCTTCTTGAAGAACCCCATACGTTTTGAGTTACAACCTCTTCTTTTATGTTTGTATTAGACTCTTTTGGTGTACCCTAGATTATGAGTCTACTGATAATTATGTCGATGTAGCCGCCTTACTACTTTGTTCCGCTCTTTATGCAATCGACCGTCGGTCGCGTCGAGGCAACTCACATTTGCATACAAACGACAAAGTTCACTGTTTTGTTGCTCCATAAAACTAGCTCCTGGATCTACACTAGTTTACGCTGAAGCTTACGTATACATACAATTATAAATAGGCTTTATTGACAACCCTTTACAGTTTATTTTTTAATGTATTTTTTACTTTTTAACGTATCACTAGAGACTTCACATGTCCCTCTTTCTCTAGTTAGCATTAATCCATACTAATATTATAAATGCGAAAGTAACTCTGTCTGTCTGTCTGTTACGCTTTCATGCTAAAACTACTGAACCGATTTAAATGGAATTTGGTACACAGATAATCCAGAGCCTGAGAAAGGACATAGGCTACTTTTTATCCCAGGAAAATTAAAGATCCCCGGGAATGCGGGTGAAGCCGCGGGGCCACAATTTACTATAAGGCTTGATAAAAAAAAAATGTTTAGTTTCTGAGATTAGCACGACCAAACACTCAAATGCAGCTCTAACAATGCAATTTATAAAAAACTTAACCAAGCACTTTTTTAATTAAATTAAAAATAGCTTACAAATAAATAGACTTTCCAATTTAATATTAATTAAAAGAATAACTCTATCTAAATCAGTTCTAAAACTAATACCATATCACTGTGAGATTTATCATAAAATAAAACTTCAAGTCTCACTCCAACGGACTTTGAATCACATATAAAACAAACATTTATTCGGTATAATTATTCATTGGTATTCTTCATAATCGCCGTACCCAGCGATGTATTATAAAACGCTCTTAAAATTCCCATCGTTATACACTACCTTTAGATCTACAAACACGATTAAAATATTCTAAAGTTCCGCAGCAATGTATGCAACAGTAGCGATAGGTTATGCAGTATAAAGGGTGTCATAGTACAGGGGGCCCGATTGAGACATACAAATGTTTGGCGTCGGATTACTTTTGAATTGAAACGTGCCTACGAAGACAGTCGCGGATACAGACTATTTGAGTTTCAATTATCGCCAACCCCCGAGCAAATACTCGCCGGATTGGGTTGCGATATGCATATAAGCAGGGGCTACCCTTGTCGGGTTTTTTTTCCTCAACGTAACTGTGTCAGTTGTACTAACTTTAGGTTTATTATGAGGAAGCACGTAGACTGGTTTTGGGACATGACTTTGTATAACTGACGGGCTGGCTATGGGAACTATGGGTGTGTTAGGGGATTTTTGTAGGTAGTAAATAGGTACTATTGAAAGTATTTGTGTATGTTTTGTACCGGTTATATAACGTTGATGACTAACTGAGGGATATCATTTTACTACGTGGATAAAGTGTAAATTTTATTGAGATTTTTCTATCGTCAATCTTGTATTTGTCTTTCAAACATATTAACACCTGTTAATGTGATAATTGGATTAATTTTTTCATTAAACCAGCATCTCTACCTTATAATATACGCTGTAATATTTATATGTCTACTCGTATTCCATACCATAATGTACTTGCCGTTAGTGTCACATTTTTTATCCTTTTCTATTCCTGCAACCATCTCCATTTTTTTTTATAATCAATAAACAGTAACACACTTAAACTTATTAAGACAGTGGTACACATATAAAATTATACAATTGTGAAATCAACATCGTTGACTACGGATTGTAACTATGTATGTAGGTACCTTTTAGTTTTAACTCTTTACTGCCATACAATACAACATTGTATAGCTATTTAAGGTACACGCGCGTGTCGGGAACAGATCTAAGCAGCCATACTTAGTTGGATGCTGATAAGCAATAATGTGTCAACCCACAAAAAGTCGAATTCAAAGGTTTTGATATATTTTTATAATGCATCACGTATTTAACATTCTACAAAAGTGTTTCAAGCCATCTAAAACATAAAAGTACATAAAAAATGCATTTATATCATAAAAAAAGTCTTTAGACGCCATTTCCTCAAAACCAAGTTGATGAGGGTTAACACATTATTGCTTATCAGGATCCAGTTGCAGACTCGACAAATGAGTACAATTGTCTCAGAGTACACAAAGCGACGTTGCAAGCTTTTCTGTAAAGTCTTTTAACTGTCATGTCATATGCACTCTCGGGGTTTATTCTAGAATGAACTATGGGCACAGGTATTTATATAAACTGCCTAGTAAACAATAATTTATAATATTTACGACATAGTAATGATGAATGACAAAGTTCTATGTAATTTGATTACCAAATAGAATAAACAAACAAATTCAACCATTAAAGTTTGTCCTGCCTATGAATCGGATCCAAGACAAGTGGTTTCAAAGTTTTGTTAGTTATCCACCAAGCCAACAGTCTGATTTATTTGTAAAATTTATATTAGTTTATTTGAGACAAACTGAATTAGAAATAGCAAACATAAATGGGAACAACAAAATTTATTTAATTAAAAATTAATTAAAATCATAACTTTATAATAAATTGTGTAGTTTTAATTAAGCATTTGTATGATTTCCTGTTGTGAAATTATTTTTATCATGCCGCTGTTGAAGCAAGCTTTACAGAAGAGTACTGGAGCTAAAGGAACAAATTGGTTAAATATGTATTTTTTTAATAATACTACTACTTTAGGCACACGGTTTCACTTGCGCAGTTCCTTAAATATAGCCTATGTTACTCCCTGATAATATAGCTTTCCATTGGCGAAATAATTTGAAGAAGAAGATTTATGCGTTTTCACAAACTCACATTCATAATATTTGTTAGAAATAGTTATATTAAACACTAGCTGCCTCCGCGCGGTTTTACCCGCGTAGTTCCCGTTCCCGTGGGAATACAGGGATAAAATATAGCCTATGTTACTCAGTGATAATGTAGCTTTCTAATGAAAAAATAATTATTAAAATCGGTCCAGTACTTTTGAGTTTATTCGTTACATACAAAAATACAAATCTTTCCTCTTTATAATATTAGTGTAGATGTCAATCAAGGCAGATATATATAAATTCGTCGGTAGGTTTATCTATTGACAAGTGAAGCAGTAGTTAATGGAAACACTGCAATTAGTTCCCGGCCCCCGCCCCGCCCCGCCCCGCCCCGGCCGGACCCGGCGCGATGGACAGCTAACTTGTCATTAGGGCTGCCTCTCCCAAATCTCCAATATAATAAAATTCCCTAAATAATCAAACCAGTGAGACCCTCACCCCCAGCAACGCCCTGAGCCAAAGCACGGTCTCGCAGGGGACACCCTCAGCGCAGTTGCTTAAAACTTACTACGGTTGAGAGCCCTCAGCGCTCACCGATTGTCCGCGTAAGGGTGTTACAGCCATCAGAGGCTAACTATACTAGCCTTTATACTAGTTAAATAACAATCATGAAAAGAGCTCGGATTTTTACCCAATTTCAATTATTTTGGTTTGTTTTTATTTCTTTTCCACGCGAGTAAAAGTTGCGTCTCTGGTGCACAGGGTGCAGGCCAGTTCTAAGACCGTCCTGGATATGAGAGGTGATAAGTTAGATTGTCCCTATATCCGGCACTGCCAGGCATACTTGCAGTGCCGGGTATAGCAGCTATGTATAGTATAAATGTGCCTATGTGTTTTTATAGAATTTTCTGTATTTATATTTTGAATGTATAATGTATTTTAATGTTTTATAAGTATGAAAGAAATGAATTTAATTTAAAAGAAGGAGGTTCTCAATTTTATGTAGCTTGAGACCTCCAGAAAGCAAGTACTTATCTACTAATATAGGGCAGAGAAAATATCACATCCTGAATGTACTGAGTGACATGTACTGCACCGTATTTCAATTATTCTAGTATCTATAATATATTTCTTGCCATCCTCCGCTGTAACCGAAACTTGATCTAATCTTAACTCAACGGAAACATATAAACGGAAGATTAACAACACTATTTTTGTATAAAAAAATATGTACCTTTTAATTATCGCGCGTGGCAACACTGGCAACCCTACAGTACGACAGAAAGACAATGTCCGATATTGTGCAGCTGTTAGATCATTCTCTATTCTGGGACTTACTCTCAAAGCTCGGTGTAAACTTGCCCACTACAGTCGGATACATATATTATGTCTAACACCTCTAAATTACTACTATATAAAACGATGTAAATTTTTTTTTTGCTTATAATAATGATTTTATTTTATCCTAGATTTTAGGCCTTAAGCAATTTATGTAGCCGACTGTACACTAGCTCTTACATCGCAGTTTTAACTTATTACTTAAAGCTGTGCACTTTGAGAGGACAAAATTAATTTTGCATCGTAAATTGGGTTTTAGTTTACTCGTACTAACTAACTTGTAGTTGAAAGTAGTTGAATTTAAAATATGCACTTATCACGGTGATGAGATCCTGCGGGAAGACCTTCTCGGTAGGGTCAATGACCGGGAAATTTCTGTTGTGAAAACCACAGACCAATAATAATAACTAGATAACGTTAGTACCACAATTTGTATGTAGACCTACCGTGTCACTTTTCCTTTGACGTCTAAAGTCTTTAATTTTTAATCTTACTTGGTTCTGTTGTGTCTTTTTTCTTGAAGTCGTCAGCTGTAATTGGGACACCATTTATAATTTATATCTTTTGTATTTGTTTTTTTTTAATGTATTAATGTGTCTTGTTGGTGATCTAATAAATAACTTTAACAGTTAAGTACATACATTTATGTATGACATCTATTTAGAATTATTGTTCTATGGCGAAAACTGTTCACGTAAAACCCAGCTAAAAACAAATATAGTCAGATTTCATTGTTTATACTATTTAAAGACGACCTAAGGACTCGTTTGTAATATTGACGCTTTTTATTCTTATGTATAGGCCTAATTCTCAAATTAGAAGGTTTCTTTTGGCAAATAATCGATAATAGTCTATGCAATTTTTTTGTCTCATGTGTGAGAAAATATTGTGGTATAAACACTCTTACAAGCGACACAATTTATCTAATACTATCGACCTCTAAATCCATCATAATACAGTGGATCCCTTCACACTGTGGTAGAGTTCAATGAGTTCAATGACCGAGTAGATTGTTTAGCTAGGCAAGCTACTACTGATGGCATTATTTACTCTTATCTTCCATATTATGCAGATCAAATTAGTTTTGTTAAAAAACAATGCTATAAAATATGGAAAGAATACTTTGACTTGCGTTGCAGAGAAAGGGGTATCTTGTACAAGACAGTCCAACCTCATCCCCTTAGAATTCCTTGGATCGATGATCATAAATTATCTAGAAAAGATGCAGTTGTAATCATGAGGCTCCGTTCTGGACATATTCCATCAAAAAAGTTTGCGTGCCTAATGCGAAAGACTTCGTCTCCGAACTGCGATGCATGCGGTGTACCCGAGGACTTAATGCACGTTTTGATGGAGTGTGCCCGGAATGGTGCATTCCGTACAAATTATTGCAAAAATATTGTAAAGGAAGATGTCGATTGTAATATTATATTAGGAAAACCATTATCGGATAACGTGAAATTACTTGTCAAATTGTATAATATTATTTTCTTATCAGATCAGTCTTAATTAGTTGGTTTTTTTTTTGTTTTGTTTGAATTATCAACTTTATGTTTATGTGTACTATGTTTATTTAAGTTTTTGTTTTCTTACCAGAGCAACATAATCAGATATTGATTAAGCTCTTTAATAAAGATAAAAAAAAAAGTGAGAAAAGTTCAAGGCTTAACTTTGCAAATGTATACAATTAGAAATAAATTTCTAAAAATAACTAGACATATTTTTATATGTATAAGTCGGTGATATACACTCAATAATCAGTACTTTCAAACACGTTAATATATTTTTAAATAAGTAAACCGGACTAACAAAAGCTCGCTTCCAGAAAAAACATCGTGAACACGGTTTTAAGAATTACCGCACAATACATTATATGTAAATGTATAGGTATAAGTATAGAGGCTACATAGCCGGGACGGCTTAGCCTTGTTCCCCCCAGGCGGTACACCGGCCGAGCTTCCTACTCTTTACTCAGAAAATATTATATTACCAAAATGTTACTTTCTATCGAAATTCAATATATTGACTAGCTTGTGTCCTGCTGGGTCACTTGGTGTAGAAGCCCTTTTTGGGGTGTTGAAATAAGTAATTTGATTGCAAATGAGTTGTTTTTCAGTAGTAGTTTTAAATCACATGTTTATTTGGTTTAAAGGATTTAGAAGTATGTATTTCATATTAATTGATAAAGAAGAATAACCAGGTCACAGTCGCTAGCAGGTCGAGTCCGGCATAACCCGGCCGCCCGTGGCGGCAGGGTATCCATGAGGATTTCCCCACGAGAAAATAAAGATCTTTTTAGGTCCGTGAGTAAAATACTAGACCAACTAAAAGTATAATAGGAAGTAAACAAATAGTGAATCAAGTAGGTCCTTTGTGAGCTGAGGAAATAAATAATATCATTGGGTTTGTTTTCACGTGTCCCGTAAATACTGGTCGTCGTCAAACAGTCTCGTAAGCTTATTTACGTTCCTTATTTTGTTTATAAATAACATACATAATTGAGAGTTTTGTTTGACTGTAAAGAACTTTGTTTCGACGGTACCAACAGTTGATATATATTTTTAATTTATGTTACACTACCTTGTAGCGCAGTTTCACCTGCTTTCTGCAAATGTCCCAGAGATAGAGTAACCTATGATAATTTATCAATATATGTTCAATAGTTTAGTAGTGAAAATATAACAGACAGAAAGTTACTTCGGCATTTATAATATAAGTGGGGAAGTACGGATACAATCGAATATTTCTTATCTTGAAATCCATTTAAAATTCAATTTGAAAATTTTAATTCAGTAATTAATTATTTATTCTATGCTAAATTGGAATAGCATAAAATATTTCTAAATGAAAAATAAAATCCAAAGCCGCTTAAGCTACCGGCTCGTAAGTCGGCCTTTAACAGCAGAGCATTTAAATATTATCTTATTTTCACAACTTTTTACCTATTTAAACCTCTTTTGACAACTTAAAATAGAATGCCAACTGTTTGGGCCAAACCTTCACGGATGGAAATGTCTATGTGTAAACCATAGACACCCGCCCTGACGGTCCCAAAAAAATAAATACACTTGTTATTATATTGTTCTGTCAGTTACCGCAAGCTAATATTTTTATTAGGACTAATATTATTATTGTTAAAAATTGTTTTGAATAGAGTAATTGCTGAGTTTATTGCCGGCTCTTCTCAGCAAAAGCAACATCCGAACCGAGCATTAGTGTCGACGTTTCATAAGTGCCTGTGAAGGCCTATTTGAATTAAGAAATATATATTTCATACTAGTGGCTCCCCGCGGTTTCACCCGCGTTCCCGGGATAAAAAGTAGCCTATGTGTTATTCCAGAACATATTCTAGCTCTGTGCCAAATTTCAAGCAGATCCTTTCAGCCGTTGGAGCGTGAAAGAGTAACAAACATCCATACATACAAACTTTCGCATTTATAATATTAGTAGGATTTCATATATTTAAATAGTGACTGTGCAACTCGGTTCCCGCGCGGGATAAAGCCCCTGACGAGGATCCCAGGGTAAGTCTGTGCATTTATAGATAGGCATTCTTTTCCGTATAGGGTTGACCGGAACCAGCAGCATCCGCATAGTGGAGGGTCACTCCAGGACATGGAGCTCTAGGTGACCGCCACACAAACTAATCGGAAACTTTTCTCATCAAGTTATTTTACAACTTTTTATATGCTTTATTAAACAGTGGCAAGTATATTTTTAAACACATATATATGCTCAAACTTTGACCTCTGTTATGTATTAATGTAATCAAATGTAATCAAACACATAATCTAACTAGATATAACGTAAGCACCTCAATTTTTATTAAGACTAACCGATTCACTTTTTCTTTGAAGTCGAAGGTAATACAATCGATCGACAGACGTCAGACAAAGGTCATGTTTATATCATTGTCCAATTGCAATATCATCATGATTCGAAACAATGCATCCGATTTCTATTTCGATTATAAATAATAATTATTTAATAACAATTGGTTAGCGTGTTGGTTTTTGCGGGCTATCGTTCAACGTTTTGACAGGTCGGTCGCCCGACTCGCCCCTCTCGCCCCATATGCCCCGGACACCCCTTCATGCGGCCAACGAATCAGTTGCAATATTTATTTACAATTCCATTTCACAATAGTTTTGCTTTCTGATGTCACACCAAATGATTTCGTGTGAAAGGTTTTGCTTTTAATTTCGATAGTAAAACAATACCTTTTAAAAGGTATCGTCCTACAAATTTTGTTGTTAGTAGTAATGTAGTTAAATAACATAGGTTTTTAGCAAGAACTCTACAGGTCCTTACCTTTTTAGACGCACCTTACAATCCATTTTATTGTTGCTTATTTACTTTTTAAACTTATATTACCGTAATAAATTGTCAAAATATACATATAAATTTTCCGCTAGAATGATTATATCAATTGATATAAAACAGCATTTAAATCCGTTGCTAAGTTTAAAAGCTCTAAGCGTGCATACAGACAGGAAGCAACTTTATTTGATACTATATAAAGATTTACTTAATTTTTAAATGGTTAGTATTCAAAAAGAATGAATGCATTTATGTTTCTTTCCATAGAACAAGATTTGCCCTGTTAATATTTATATTGTCTCCTATATTTGTACTTTCTATGTAAAGATGCGGTGTTTGAACTGTTTTAGAGAAAATTGAGTAAAACGAGATAATATCAACATATTATAATGAAGAATGTGAATGTATATATTATCATAAATAAGAATAATGTCTACTCCGTCTAGAGAAACCACTTTTCAAACTAAGATTAATATAAAGTGAAATGTTCACTAAAATTGATATAAAATGTCCGTCGTAAACTTGTTTAGTAGAAAGTGGATTATATTTATGTAAATATAAAAAGATGCTGATGTACCTACTCTGTAATGTGATAAGTTCGTTGTACTCGCATTATTTGTATAACTAATATAACTATATCAAATTTATGTCCAAAATTTGTCTCTTAAAATGACTCGTATAATTACATGAATGATACGATAGTTTCATTAGTGGTTCCCTGAGGATCTACAATTTTCCCGTGATAAAAAGTAGCCTATGTTATAATCTAAGTTATAAACTATCTGTGTTCCAAGTTTCAAACAAATCCGTTCAGTAGTTTTTTCGTGAAAGAGTAACAAACATCCATCCATACATACAAGCTTCACATTTATTTTTTGCTGTAAAATAAGAGTTTATTAATTGTGTGTTTTTCTTTCAAATTTGATTATAGTGTAGTTAATATAGTTTATCCAATAATATAAAGGAACGGGGAAATTATGGCGATTTCCCAAATAATATTGAATTTGATAATGTTTTTACTTACTGCTTTTAAATACCTTTTCAATATTATTACTATATTAATAAGTACCAGGAGACCATGTAATGTAGAGAGGTGTAAAAGTAGCTAGATACTCATAATATGACGTCATAGCTGTGACGTCACGCCGGCATCGTCCTGTAAAATTGTACAATTTAAAATGCGCCATAGTGACGCATTCAGTTGAATTATTGGTTTAATGTCTGTTGCATTTTTGTATTGTTGTATTGTATTGTTGGTGCTATAGGCGGTCAGTGGGCAATCACATGCACTCATGTATTAATTGCGTATTGAAAAGGAAAGCTTTAGTATTTTTAATTTTATGATATACTAGCTGCCTCCCCGCGGTTTTACCCGCGTAGTTCCCGTCCCCGTGGGAATACAGGTATAAAATATAGCCTATGTTACTCGGGGATAATGTAGCTTTCCAAAGGTGAAAGAATTTTTGAAATCGGTCCAGTAGTTTCGGAGCCTATTCATTACAAACAAACAAACAAACAAACAAATCTTTCCTCTTTATAATATTAGTATAGATAAAACTAAGGTGCGTACCTACTGCTTTCGTATTTCTTAAGCCTTTGTTTCATATTTAGTATAGTTTATTTGAATTTTCACGGTAAACTTTTTTTTACATCAAAACACTTTTTTGTGAATTTATCACAATTTTAGTAAGTAATAAAAAGTTTTGTAGATTACAAGCTTCCGCTCCGCGGTTTCACCCGCGTTGTTCGCGTTCCCATGCATATTGATATAGGAATCGCAATTACCTAGTTTTTCCTTCATTACCTCTCAATTAAGTATACATTATATCGTTTTCTTTTATTTAAATATGTAGTACCTATATATTTTCCCACGTTTTTCATTTTATTTATAAGTGAGCTCGGGATGCCACAATATTTGTGAAGTAACGATGACGAATTTAGTCGTTCCATTTTGCGTGCAAATAAACGGCGAGTATTACCGCGGTGACGTTTATATAAATTCGAGATGGAATAAAAATCGCAATTCGCGATATGAAGTCGGGGGATTCGCGTTTGAGAAAGTGCTGTAATTTCGCGACTCGCGACTTTTGACTGACATTTGCATGCCCGAATTTAATTTAGACACCTCAGACCGTCTGATGCATAAAACATGCTCCAGTTTTTCGAGCACATCCATTGCCAACGTTTGCCTTTTGTATTTTAATGAGTCGCGATAATATTTGTGCGTTGCGCGGCGCGCGGGCGTCGCTCGCGTATTTACGCGTTATAAAACGACCTTTTTTAATTAAAGAATATAATTTTTATGGACAGCGGAGTAATAATTTAGGTGCAAATTCTATTTTTGTTGACACGAGTGCGGTGTGTGACACTGGCTGGGATAATAAAAATTGAATTTCGCGACGGAACCTTTGTTGGTTGCCATATTTTGTTCGGGTTTTGATCGTTTTGACATTTTGTTGGCACCCGCTTGCTGCCAGATAATATGATAAGTATTCGTTTTGCCGTTTATTATATTTTTTTTGAATTCAGTAATAATTGTATCCCTTTTTTTAATAATATATTAAAATTAGCTCCACCCGGGGACCTCAAATTTTCGATGATAAAAGGTAGCCTATATCCTTTCCCAAGGTCTAGTTTAGGCGTGAGACCGAAACAGAGTTACATTTATAATATTGAGTACGTATTCTATTGCATTCATGTACTTAACTCTTATCTGAAAACAAACTTTCAACAATGAACTGTAACAGAACCACTTTCATATCGTGTTAGTAAAGTTTACCTTTGTATTTTGACGTACTGTGTATATATAGCCTTTTCGATTTCAACGATAGATCAATTTTATCCCATAGAAAATGCAATCACACTGGACGTTCTTGCCATTTACCCTGTTTCATATCCTTCAATTAACATAGTTTCATTTCATAAATCGTAATTACAAAAAACTAAAAGAGCTACAAAACTAAAAGCCCGGGTATAAAATTAAATACTAAAAAAGGAATAAGCGTTCAGCGTTTAAAGTACCAGGGTGGCATAACAGCGCGATGGTTTTATTTGCGACAAGTGCACCGCTCGAGCGCAAACAGCGCCACGCCGCGCGCCGCTAGATTGCAGCGCTTGTTTACAGCGCGCGAACGAATTCATTACCAAAACCCACGCTGCAGCGCTGAAACCAGCCTGCGACTGTATTTGGCAACGAGGAATTCTCTAATAATAATTATATTGTGCATACAATTTGTACAAGCAGCTATAGGTACCTACCTACTATTAATTGTATAAAGCTTTATTATTTGAATGCGCGATTCTCGAGAAGTACTGGTTCGAATAGAAAAAGTATTTTTGTGAAAGATAGCCCGTTTATCGAGGAAATCTATAGGCTACATACATCGAGCATGTAACCAATAGAGTAGCAATAGTGAGCCATTTGTTAAGCAACGCATCAATGATTTGTCACGTATAACCGGTATAACTAACAAACCACGCTCGAACTAAAACAGTACCCGACCAATAAGAGACCTGTGTGTACGTCTAGTGCAACACTTGACCTTGAGTCGGCCAATCAGAACACAGGGGCCGGCGCAGCGTTTTGGCGTATTTTGTTTTCTAACAAAACTGTTAACAGTTCTACTCTATTGGTTACATGCTCGATGGCTACATAACATTACGCTAGGACCAATAGCGGTAGTCAGCAAATTCTAACTTATATCATAAATGCGAAAGTAACTGTCTGTCTGTTTCGCTTTCACACTAAAACTACCGAACCGATTTAAATGAAATTTGGTGCACAGATAGTCTAGAGCCTGAGAAAGGACAAAGGCTACTTTATATCCAGGGAAAATGGAAGATCTCTGGGGTACGCGGGTGAAACCGCGGGGAGTATTTTATTTTATATTATACTAGCTGCCTCCGCGCGGTTTTACCCGCGTAGTTCCCGTTCCCGTGGGAATACAGGGATAAAATATAGCCTATGTTACTCGGGGATAATGTAGCTTTCCAAAGGTGAAAGAAGTTTTGAAATCGGTCCAGTAGTTTCGGAGCCTATTTATTACAAACAAACAAACAAACAAATCTTTCCTCTTTATAATATTAGTATAGATTAGAGTTCCCAGAAAAGGTTGAACGTTAATACTAAAATTGTAGCGGGCTCCTTGAGATGTCATTGAAAATATATTGAACTAGCTTCATTCAGTCCGGCGGTCCTCTGTAGAGTCGGTTACTTAATATTATTAAATCTTTATCCTATCAAATACAGCGGCCCTTTTGAGGTTATCTATTTCTAATGTCATGAATGGACGCTGGTAATGTCAATTTGTACGAATTTAAGAATACTTTATTTGATTGAAATGGACAATACATAGGATGTTAGGATCATGTATCATTTAGTACCGCCGGTAGTTGACCTCCTGAAATATAAGTAGTACCTATCATAGTAACGAATAACGATAGCTTTGTGGTCGTAGTCAATTTTACATTAAGGTAGAAGAAATCATGCAGGTTTTTTAGAACCAGTTGTCTTCTAACTTTAGTTTGCTTACCACCTTCAACCACATAGTTTACCATAGTGGGATTATTGTCAAATTTGACTGTACTTATTGGCTAGCGGTTAGCAAACCAGGCTTTCTCGTCGCCTTGTCGCCTGTCGTGGCTTCCTTCCTCATTCGACACATTTATATGTATAAACATGTTTATTTGGTTTATGTCTAGATGTACGTAAACCTCTAAGTTTATATCTAGTTTCAAATTAATATGAGTAGTGACTCCGATATCTGATTGCTATAGCAAGCTCTAGTTAGTTTAGAATGAGATTAGTCAGGAATCTTCTTCCTTCCGTTATCCCGCATAAGCAGGGTCGATACAACATGTTTTTGACGTGACAACGTCTTATAAATTGGTTTGCCGGGTGACACTTCAAGAAACTGCGTTACGCTCCGCTCACGTAACGTGACGTTATGTTTTAAATTGTTACTATTGACGTGACAACGTCTTATAAATTGGTTTGCCGGGTGACACTTCAAGAAACTGCGTTACGCTCCGCTCACGTAACGTGACGTT
Source organism: Thyatira batis (assembly GCA_905147785.2). Classification (NCBI taxonomy): domain Eukaryota; kingdom Metazoa; phylum Arthropoda; class Insecta; order Lepidoptera; family Drepanidae; genus Thyatira; species Thyatira batis. The sequence goes on from LR990491.1 coordinate 11,763,414, forward strand.
ATGTTTTAAATTGTTACTATTGACGTGACAACGTCTTATAAATTGGTTTGCCGGGTGACACTTCAAGAAACTGCGTTACGCTCCGCTCACGTAACGTGACGTTATGTTTTAAATTGTTACTATTGACGTGACAACGTCTTATAAATTGGTTTGCCGGGTGACACTTCAAGAAACTGCGTTACGCTCCGCTCCCGTAACGTGACGTTATGTTTTAAATTGTTACTATTATTTCATCCTTCTTCCTACTATACGAATGAATATTCACATTAAAATTATTTTACCACTCAAAGTCGTTGTCACGTAAAACTTTCGCCCGTATACCGACTTTACAGGCAACCAATTTTTTTCTTCCATACCTCTGTCAGCCATCACTCCCTTCTTACACTTACATATCGGTCAGGAGTATTATTTATTCATACAAGCTTATATGTTACGTTATACCCGATAAAAGTCTCGTCAGAGCAGATAATTTATAATAGGTTTCAACATTAATGCGGGGCACAGAAAATCTTCACAAAAGACTCCGATGATTATATTGATAACGTACGTTTTTTGTGAGAGATTGGCCCAAACAAGTCTTATCTGACAAAGCCCTTTTGGGTGGCCCTATAGAAGGCTTAGAAGTGAACCCTTTCAGGGAAGAGAGATCAATGTAGGGGCCGCCGGTCTAAGTCATAGGATACCTTTGTGTCTAGACTGAGTGACTTGCGCTATACTTTTATACTATCAAAGGTCAATGACCCGAACATTTCGTTTAGATGAAGCTAAAAAGATATCTCGAAGTTCTTGTATGTCATGTTTCACATAAGTTTTATTTAATACGTAAACTAGAATAACGAAACATAAAATTATTTTATTGAGAAATAATTTAAAACGCTTTTAAGAATTGTCTTCAGAATAACTTGGTGTTAACGTTCGTGTAAAAACTTATTATACTAATGGTATATTTTGTCTAGAAAAAATTAATAGTTTATTTTCTTGTAAATCGAATACAGTGCAAATAAAGTTTCAATTAAACAGCTGAATGTGTATATAAGTGATGCTATTTTATTTAAGATGTATTTTAAAATTGAATGAAGCTGATAGAAAAATAACAGCGTTCATGATCTTTAATACACTATAATAGATTTTTACATTACCATTAAACTGATTTAAAAAATGGCTTTATTTTAAACTACTGGCTCCCCGCGGCTTTAACCGCGATCTCAGGATCTTCAATTTTATCGGAATTAAAAATAGCCTATATGTAATTCCAGAACATATTCTAACTATGTGCAAATCTAGTCTCGATCCTTACAGTCGTTCTTGCCAAAAAGAGTTACAAACATGTATCCATAAATCTATAATATTCTTACTTTCGCATTTATAAATTAATAGCAGGCATATTCATATGCATGATGGATTATGTTACATATCTAAAGTTTCGGAACTTAAATTGCTAAATTTCCTAGATCTAAGCATACATTTCCCTCACGATCTCCGCCATCTCTCCTAGTTTACATCTTCGCGGGACAGACGTCAGACACTCCGGGACACCCGAATAAAATCCAACAAAGTGAAAATCTGATGCCAGTTCAACTGAGCACAGTTCCGCTCAACTTTTAATGTTCCGAGGTTTACACTTCGCGGCCGTTTGATTTATGGGTGGAGGAAGCAAGGCCGGCACATAAGCACCGCGCCAACCCCTCCCCGTGTATTCCCCGTTCTGTTTTATCATAATGTACCCTCCCATTTGTTTGTTTCGATTACCGCTGTTCAATTTACTTCTGCCGCTGTGTTGTGTTAAACTTTTCAACCCGGTTTTACCCTTTTTGGGGTAAAATTAGTGGTAACTATTGTCGATTTGCTGGCAGTGTAATAAGAGTTCATATTAGTTTTTCTAAGCATTTTGTGTTACACCTTTAAAGTTAAATTCGCTAAGTGTTTCTAAAAATACATACCTATATAGGTATGCGTAGATATTTTGATTTTTATAATTTAAAACTTTTCTCATGCGTGTTAAATGACAAAATACATTAACTTCGATGGAAAAGAATGGTTCGAAAATATCTAAAACTTTGACACCTCCGTCTTACTTTACATATTTATTTAGCTTCATCTGCTTCAAGTAATACATTGAATAAGTAGATACATTAATATTAAGATTTATGAGGAAGCTAGTGGATGGAACTAGTTGCAGTATCAAACTGCATAATGTTCGACAGTTGGAACTCGGTCGGATGAATGATCGCCTCGTATTTCACTCGCGGACGAATGAAATTATCGATAATTTCTAAGCATGTTGGCAAATGTTGGGTAATATAAATTTTATGTTGATTAAAAAGTTGAAAATGCATTCGAAGATTCTCATATACCTACTATCACCTAATTCTAAAATATTTGTAAGGTTGTTTAACTTTATGTTTAACCGGATTTTGTTTAATTTAACTTACAAAGTCTCTTCAAAACTATCAACATACATTATTTTTTATTTAAAATTATTAAACTCTTTTTTGTTTAGTGGAAGATAGTACCTACGTTACTTGAACATAAAATAAAGTAAGTAGTCTCGAAAGATCGTATTCTTTGGTACATAAAATACGTATAATTAATATAAATAATAATAAAACGTAAAATATATTATGTGTAGTGAAAACGTGAATTTTTTTTATATCATTGTTATGTGGGTCGAACTCATAAATATAGCAATTGGAAAATTTTATTATCACCAAGTGCATGTTGACAATGAACCGTGAAGTCCAACAGTCGATAGGCGCCCCGTCCGGCCCGGACACCGGACACCGGACTCCGGACACCGACCGGACGGACCAGAGTCAATATTGACTATCGCTTTATGATGCTAGTAAAAATTTAATGCTCTCTAGCCGTCATAAAATGCATGGAGTGTGAATAATGGATATTTAAACTGATTTTACGGCATTAATATGCACTCAATATTTTTTCATTTTATTTTTTACTAGCTACCATGCGCAACTTCGTCCATGTCACATTTTTTCGTTCTTTTTTCATTGATCCGCTCCTTCGGTCTTAGCGTAGTGTTACATAGCTATCCTCGTCAAATAAGTTATCCAAAAAGAATATTTCAAATCGAACCAGTAATTTAAAACAAACGAAACTCTTCAGCTTTATAATATTAGTAAAGGTGAGCTACTAGCCCTGAGATATAAATGAATATTCGCAGTGTGCATCGTGCATTAATGTGAAAGTTAATAAAACTGCTACTGTTTCGGAAAAAAGTTGTAAATATTGTTGTTATATATTTGTCGTTTTTGACCATTGTATTATTATTTATTTAACAATTATAGGATTGATACAAGAGTCCATAGCAGAAATATAAGAGGGTTTGATTGGTAACGGGATACGGAGATCATGATGCGTTAACTTTCCTCCTTACGCAAACGCAATGTGTATTTACAGTAATTGCCTTTGCTTATAGATTTTCAAGAGATAGATTCGCGAAAATTATCCAAGTTAAAGTTTACATTTGAATATACTTTCCCACCGCAACGTGAACGATACGCTGAATAAACCTTTACACATAATTTGCGTTTCAATCAATTTCCAATTAACCGCGTAGATTAATATTTTCACTGGCACATCTCAATATTGCTGCACAAACACACAGCTTATGTGCATCAGCTGTGTCACCGTGCCGCCGCAGGGAGGGCTTTAGTTTGGACTAGCTGCCTTACCGTATTGCCATTTTCAAAATACGTTATAACTTTACTTACATATATATGGGCGATAGGTAAGTTGTAACAAACATAAACAACTAGTGGCTCCCCGCGGTTCCACCCGCGTTCCCAGGAATTTTCAATTTTCCCGGGATAAAAAGTATTTTATGTCCGTCTCCTGGTTCTAAGCTACCTCCCTACCAATTTTCAGCCAAATCGCTTCAGCCGTTCTTGAGTTATAAATAGCGTACGTTATATAAATAGATAAAACGTTAGACACGGTCTTTTGTATGAATTATTACATAGCATCAAATAAATTGATTTCTAGAAGACTGTGCGCATAGATCTTTTAAACTACGCAATGAATTTTAACGCGGTTTTCATCAAGAAATAGAGTTATTAATAAGGAAGGTTTAATATAGTTTTGTGTTGATTTATTCAAATATTACACTGGTGTTCTCTTAACAGTTCTAAAGTTCTAGTCTCAACTATACTTATAGTCTAAACTATATATAAATAATAACAATAAGATAAACCCCTTAGTAATCACTATAGAAGCTTCCAATAACTTTTAACTCAACGTTACTTAGTCTTCTTTTTCGTCTATTTAATAAACATATTTTATCAAAACCTACATTAAATCTAAGCAACTTAGATCCCTCAATTAATAATGGTACCTTCATGAGTTTCGAAACTCGCATTTAATTTAGATTTTTTTGCATTTGGCTTGCGCCTATACAAGCTGCAATACTTAAACTATGTCAAACATAAGGGGAATTCAATATGGAGTGCTCAAACCATTTCCAATTACCTATGAAAACTTACACTAATACCGAATTAATTTAGCGAGGATTCTTTCAGCGGCCGAGGCGACGGCCATGTCTCCTGAATAATTACAGGGCTGTGGCGGTTCACACGGCACCCAAATATTCTAATACAAATTTTATAAAAGACACAGCAGCGGACGTCTCATGTGATAGTCTAGTAAACGAAAGAGAAGGAGCATAGATGCCGCGCTGACACGTTATTGAGATAGTGTTATAGGTAGTGAATCGAACTCAGGTCTCAGGGTGACAGGGTCTAAGTAATTATGTCTAGGTTTTAGATAAATATAGAGATTTCATAGACTTAAATCGTTTTAAAATGTAGGTTAAATAATGGTCACAAATTGTATAGACAAATATAGAGTAAACTATTATATTACCGAATCGAAGCTATTAGATAATGTATTAAATTAAATTATTATTTAAACAAGTTTACATTTCACGGTTATGGCGCGCTATATCTATTTATGCTTTTACATAGTTATTGCACACTTTTTCATATGTAAGAAATTTGAAAAAAAAACATGGTTGAAAAATTACAGTAGATATATATCGTGTTAAATTACACGAGAATGCTAACAAAGAATAAAATAACAATAAAAAACTGTCACAATATTTCGGCGCGATGGTACTTCAGTTCTAAAATGTACCACCTTACATATACCGTTGGAAAAGTACATTTTGGACCTTATGCCCTTTGAATAGGAACGGTGTGAATGGCAACATGTATTTTTTGTAAAGCAAGGCGTTAAGTATAATATCGGAGTGACGTTTTCCATCTGTATGCAAATGTTGAGAGCTCGATGCGACAACGTTGCGACATCGCCACGACATCGATATACCCACGAGAATATATGTAACTTTTACCTATCGATGGTTAGTTTGAGATTGATTTGACGAACAGCATTAATAACTAATCACATTTATATATATAAAACAAAGTCCCCGCCGCCTCTGTCTGTCTATCTAAACGCGAACACCAAAACTACTGAACAGATTTTCACGCGGTTTTCACCAAATTACGGAATATTTCATGGAGAAGGTTTTTATATATTTACATCCCGAACCCGGTAGGCGGCGCTGGTGGGCAGAACGAAGTCTGCCAGGTCCACTAGTTGTAAGTATATAAAGTCTGTCCTAACTGTGATTCGAACTTATGGACCAGCGATCTATACTAAGCTAACCGGCAAGAAAACTTTACCTAACTCTTTTAAAGTATGTCTATATGATTATAGTAAAAGCTCTACATTGCCTTCAGTTGCGTAAAAATCCCAGGTTAATTTAAAACTGGCTTCCGCCTCGCGGTTTCACCCACGTAGTTCCCGTTTCCGTAGGAATACGCGAATAAAATTTAACCTATGCTACTCTCTGATAATGTAACTTACCGTTGTTGACATAATTATTAATATTGGTCCTGTAGTTTTAGAGTTTATTCAACACAAATCAAAAAACAAAGAAAAATTCAAACATTTCCTCTTTATATATAACTACAATCTACATATTAGTACCTATAGATAATTTTCACTGTGCATGCCAACTGCCGTAAAGTTAAATCAACACTAGGTAATATTATTTGATTGTTTGAGTAATTGTTTTACCATTGGCAAACTACTTTATCGGGCTTTATTTTATCCCCATAACCCAACGGGATCGAGAAAAACCGCCCGTAAATAATGAAAAAAACAATCACTCAAAATAACTTTATTATCTAAACATATGATTGATATCAGCGTGTTTCCATTAGTGCAAGTAAGTCTTAGTAAAGCGGCCATCTTCCCAGCGGCAGCACACTGAACAAACAGGAATTGATCGCGCCATTTATAAAGCGCGATTTAGATAGCGCGCGCATCGCTCACCGTCTGAATCGCACTTTATTGTTTTTTTATGTTCCCCTACTCCGATCTGTTGTTACTAGATCGAAGGTCAGATGAGATGTGACAGGAAACTGAGGGCTGTGATTGAGCTTACTTAAAACATAGATTGAGGCAAATAAAAACAGTTATGATTCTGAGTCTATGCTCTGATTCTATATTTTAAAGCTAATATTGCAACAAAAATTAAGTTACTGGCTCTTCGTCCCAATATTTTTTTTGCCTTGTTTAATGAACTCCTGTGCGGTAAATTGAACAATATTGAAGAATTGAACTTACTAATTTATGGCTAAACGTGACGTATACTAAGACAGATATTTATTTGCTAAAAGCAATGAAATCCATCGTTTTTAAAGCTCACTTTCATATATAGTTTTGTACGTGCTTACATCTAGTTGATATTTGATCGGAGTGCGTCAATTACAGGGGATGGGCCGGCTTCTGGTGGTATCCTCGTGCGTTATGGATTGGTTCTGGTTGAGTTTTTACCGCCGTCTGGCCGCTCGGTTGATCCGCACTTTTTGTTCGACCCTAGAATTGAATGACCACTTTAGGATGGCGCTAAAAACCCGTTGTTTTCCTATTGTAGTTGAATAAAAAATATTTTGACGGGTTGGCTTTGTGGTTAGCACCCGCACGTATTGTGGTTTGATTCTCACCCAGGATAAACGTTTGCGTGCATAAATACGTGTGTCCGTGTGTGTTAATGTTTATTTATATCATAGCTATTTATATTAACTACTTATTTCAGCTATTGTAGCTTTGTTTAGTTTGGAGTCAGATTGGACCCACGTGAAAAAATAGCATTTAAATTTATTTATCACTAGCTGACACGCTCAACTTCGTCTAATTTCATATTAGGTACCGCTTTTTGCATCATTTTTCATTGACGCTCCGCTCCTATCGGTCGTATCGTGATGGTAAATAACCTATCCTTAGGTAATAGCCTTCTTCGACAAATGGACTATCAACACATAAAGTTGAATTCGAACCAGTAGTTTCTGAGATAAATGCGTTCAAACAAACATGCTGATCTGAGCTATAATTTTAGTATTGATTTATTTAACTGACATTCATAGAAACTCGTCTATATTTGTATTTTTGTCGATATTTGCAGCTTTTCATAATGCATTCAAACTTAACTTTTGTTTGTATATTACAAAGATTCTCAAAGCTCTCTCCGTATCATCCATCAATGTTCATTTGTTTTGCAAAGCTATACAAAGTTATGATGAAAGTGGCGTGAGGAAATCCCATGTAAGCTTTTAGCCTTTAGCTCCTTTATGTGTGACTAGCTCCCGCCTAGCGGTTTGACTCGCGTTCCTAGGGATTTTCAATATTCCCGGGGTAAATGGTAACTTATGTTCTTTCCTCACCTTAAGTCTGTCTCTGTACCAAATTTTATGAAAGTCGGTCCGGGGGTTTAGGCTTGAAAGCGTAACAAACATAGAGACAGTTACTTCCTAATAATGGAGCTTTCAATTTTTCAAATAAATTATTCAGATCGGTCCTATAGTTTCGGAGCCAAACAACCAAACATAGAATTGCAATATTTCCTCTTATAACATAACATAATATAAAAGTGAAGTATCTATTTAAAAGTAGTATATCAGCAATTTGGTGACCATATTCACCCGCATACCCGGGGGACCTTCAATTTTCCCGGGATTAAAAGTGACCTATGTCCTTTCTCAGGCTCTAGACTATCTGTGTATCAAATTTCATTTAAATCGGTTCAATAGTTTTGCGTGAAAGGGAGACATACAGCTGTCAGACAGAGTTACTTTCGCATTTATAATATTATTAGTATAGAAGTGTACATAGTCTATTCTCCACGGACCTCTTCCACATGGTCTCCACAGCCATGATAGCGAGTGAGAGTATGGCAGCTTCCACCAGTAAAACGAACGCAGGCGCAGCTTGTCCCAGCGCCAGCGCGCGCGGCTTGCGGCCCGAACACTCAGGGATGCCCCCCGCAAAGCGAGCGCGGGTACACGACACGTGACCGCGCTCGAGGAGGCGCATTAAGCTGAATGTTTATAATAATTATGAATTAAATATAATTTTATAGAAAAGGAGGCATAAAATAACAAATATTCAGATCTATTACCTTAAAAACATTGCCACATCACATTGAGAATAACGCGAGTTTCTATCAGTAAAACACTTGGAAACCAAATTTGGTATGTCAGTTGAAATAAGTTTCGTTCATATCCATATTTTTATATTTAATTGTTGGTGATGTTCGTGTGTAAAAGCTATTAAGTTACAATTATATAAAACTAACTTCTGCCCTGCGTTTTCACTCGCGTTGTTTCCATTCCCAGAGAAATACGGGGATAAGAGATCCATTGCTGAAACTTATTATGTGTCATCACTAAATCCTACTAATATTATAAATGCGAAAGTTTGTATGTATGGATGTTTGTTACTCTTTCACGCTCCAACGGCTGAAGGGATCTGCTTGAAATTTGGCACAGAGCTAGAATATGTTCTGGAATAACACATAGGCTACTTTTTATCCCGGGAACGCGGGTGAAACCGCGGGGAGCCACTAGTGTTAAATAAAATATACTGAGCATGCGTCCTCTCGGGCCGGGGCCCTCTAGGGTCGGGGGCCCGTGGAATTTGGCCAGCCCTGCCACCCTAGAGTTACGCCGCTGGTCTAAGCGTTTACTATCCTACTTATATTATAATTGCGAAAGTTTGCATGTATGTATGTATGTTTGTCACTCTTTCACGCCAGAACGCCTGATGGGATCGCGATGAAATTTGGCACAGACTTAAAATATGTTCTGGACTAACACATAGGGACATAGGCTACTTTTTATCCCTGAAAATTGAAGATGTCCTGGCAACGCGAGTGAAACCGCGGGAAGCTACTAGTACATAGATAAATACGAAAAGTTTCATGTATGTTTCCCCTGTTAATATAGGTAATATTTCAGTAGGTAGGTACACGATGTTCATTCATTCATTCCCTGATCGTAAACTAAACCAAAGAAAGCAGTGCATTAACTTTAACCCTCTGACCTCCACACAAAGAACTGCTTGTACGGGCTCCGTTTCTGGCTCATGATGTAGACGTGTGCCGGCAGCATCATGTGCAGCGAGCCCAGGTTACACAGGTCCTCCTCCTGATAGGTCTTGGAGATCACCTCGCTGGCCGTGTAGGGCTCCGTGTGGTAGGCGTACCCTGGGAATCAGTACTAGGAGGTTAGGAGATATGTAGTTTAAGTATTAAAGCAGTATGTTCTTGTTTAACTATATTAACGTTTTTTTTATACGTCGTGGTATAAAAAAACATCGTAGCAAACAAACAAACATGCGGCCCACCTGATGGAAAGTGGTTACCCCAGCCTATGTAGGTACCCTAGTTGCCTAGTTACTAAAACATATGTAACGTTCTTCTTTTCTAGTAAGACTAAACTTGGTTTTAGAAAGAGTTATTGTCATATTATTGCAGGCTCTTCAATGCTACAGCAACCATGCGAACCGAGCAATAGAGTCGAGTGTTCATAAGTCCCTGTGATATATTCCATTCACTCTATTTACATTTAATCTACTAGCCAACCAGCGCAACTTCATAAGCGTCACTTCGCTGTTTTTGCAACATGTTTCATTGATGGTCCGCTCCTATTGTCTGTAGCACAATGATATATAGCCTTCCTCGATAAATTGGATAACACATTATTTATTTTTTCAAATCGGACTTGTAGTTCCGGAGATTAGCTCGTTTAAGTAAACAAACAAAGTCTTCGGTCGGCTTCATATTAGTATAGATTTACTCTATTTATTTTTTGATCTATAATCGAATTTGTTGTTACGTTGTCTTACCCCCAGTACGAACAAGTTCAAGGCCGGTGTCTACAGGCTGAAGCGGCTGCAGCGTTCTTTTTGCATTGGTCACCTTCTTCTCTCTGAGCTCATCTTCTTTTATGTTCTTGAAGCCGCTGTAGTAGAAGAATCCTGGATTCTATGTTCGAAAAATAACTTAACTGATGTTTTGAATTGAAGGCGTCTTTGCTTTTAACTTTTTTCAGTTTTATGTAGTTTAAAAATTAACTTAACAAAATAATTATCAATATTAAAAATTAAAATTAAAATATTTTACCTGTTTAAAATATAGTGTATTTTATAATATATGTAATGAAACTCAAGAACGGTTTATTTAAGACTGATTTATTTATTAAAGACGGTGTACATAAAAAACTGTTTTGCGATATACCTACATACACTACATTTCCCCTCCCGCAACAGAGTTAGTGCATACTAGGTAGGTATATATCTAAACATACTTATTAAATGATAAATATTAAATACTACTTAACGTGAATACGACACGAATATATTAATAACAACAAAGGAAAAAAAAAAAGCAATAAAAAAAAAGAACAACTTAATATATATTCCATGAAGAATCCCTGCCTTAGTTATTAGTCTAAATTAAACTTATATCATATGTATTACATATTAGAGCAGGGCAATAATAACCAATAACCACTTAACAAAATGTTTTGAACTAAACGGACAAAAATAAAGTAGGTACCTACCCCTTTAATTATCAGTAGGATTAGTCCTATGTTTGCGTGGTCTGAGAATCATTTGCCGTGACCGGCCCTGCGGTACACTCCGAGCCGGAGCTGACGCTCGCGCTGCGTCCGACACCTCAGCAGTCATAGGGTCGAGATCCGTGGCCTGCGGTGTTTGTGATGTTTGTAGCGTATCATTATGCATCGATGAGACGTCATCGGTCGACGGCATTGTACTTATATCCTCTGTGATACCGGATACCTTGTTCCCATCGCTTTTATTCGTAGAACTATTTTCATTTAAGTCGTTACTCATTGCCCATGAATAACGTGCGGACTTTTTATGCGGGATTATTTGATCGATGTGTTTTTCACTGAAATTATTTCCAGGAGTGGTGACCTTGTACGTTACTGAACCCGTGCGCTCACTTATCGTGCCCTCCTGCCACTTACTGCCATTTTTACTGTAGTTTCTCACCAGCACGCAGTCACCGGGTGCTACAGTGCGCGTAACTCCACCGGCATGGGCTGTCTGTATTCGTTGTGCCTTCTGCACACATTCTGCAGTGTTAGGGCTGCGCAATATGTCTAACCGAGTACGTAGCCTGTGTCCGAGCATTGCCACTGCTGGCTCTTTCTGTGTGCTACAGTGAGTGCTATTTCGATACTGTAGTAGAAATTTACTCAAAGCCATTTCAATATTTTGTGATTCTAATGTAGCTTTCTTTATAACTTTTTTAATAGTTTTAACACCGTTTTCGGCAGCTCCATTGCTAGCGGGATGATAAGGAGCGGTTAAAATATGATCAATGCCATTTCTCTTTAAGAAATTTTCGAATTCAGATGACGTAAACGGTGGACCACCATCAGTAACTATCTGCCTAGGTAAGCCAAATCTTGCAAACAATTCTCTCAGTCTGCTTATCACTAAAAGGGCAGAGGTACCTCTTGACATGGTATACACTTCGATCCACTTTGAGTGGGAATCGATAATAAGTAAATAATACACACCTTTGTATATTAAAAAATCTGCGTGCAACCTAACCCAGGGCTCAGTTGGCCATCGGTACGGTACTGGCGCCGCAGCGGCGGGCGCATCTCTCTCCGCTCTGCATGCGTCGCAAGTGCGTGCGCGATTTTCGATATCAGAATCGATCATCGGCCACCAGACATAATTCCGAGCGATTTGCTTCATTCGCACTATCCCTACATGACCAGCGTGCACTTCTTCTATAATTTGTTTTCTTAATGTACTAGGAATAACGATACGGTATCCCCATACGATACATCCGTGATCGATATGTAACATATCTTTTCTATGGAAATAAGGCTTTTCATTTTCAATCTCCGTATGTATAGGCCATCCACTCATTATAAATGCATATATTTTGCATAAAGTAACGTCTTTTGTTGTCTCTCTCGCGACATCTTTGTGATTAAGCGGAAAACTGTCTTCCACAAAATGTAAGAACGCCGCATCGTCTTCTTCCTCATTTAACGCCACCTCATTCTTCAACGGTAACCGGGAAAGTCCATCAGCATTACCATTTTTATCTGTCGACACAAACATGATGTCGAAATCATATGCAGCGAGACGAACCGCATATCTTTGTAGCCGACTGGCGGCGGTTTGCGGTATACCATATTTAGGGCCAAAAATGTAAGTTAGTGCTTTGTGATCACTTCTAAGCTTAAACTTCCGACCGAAGACGTATTGATGGTGCCTAGCGACTCCATAGACTATAGCCAAGGCCTCCTTGTCTATTTGGCTGTATCTTCGTTCAGCTTGGTTCAGGGTGCGGGAGGCGCAGCACACGATGCGCTCGGTGCCGTCCGGGTACGCGTGCGACAGCACGGCGCCGAGCCCGTACGCGCTACTGTCTACTGCCAGTACGAGGGGCAGTCCCGGCTCGTAGTGTGCTAATGCAGGACCGTTAACCAACTTTTCTTTTACTAAAACAAACGCTTTATCACATGACTCCCCCCAGTGCCAACGAACCCCTTTGGATAACAATGCATATAAAGGCTGTAAAATGGAGCTTATATTTGGTACGAAACGAGAATAATAATTTATTAATCCTAAAGCAGCTCTTAATTGAGTTGTATTTTCTGGAGTCGGTAAGTTGACAATGGCGGCTACTTTATTATTGTCCGTGTGTACCCCGAAACGATTAATTCGATACCCTAAATAACAAATTTCATCCTTAAAGAATTCACATTTCTCAAACTTTATCCTAAGACCGGCGTCTCTTAACCTCGATAACACAATTTTCAATTTTTCCATATGTACTTTCCGATTTTCCCCCGTGATACAAATATCATCAATGAAACAAACTACTCCGCTAATCCCACACAACGTTTCTTCAATTAGTTTTTGAAACTTTTCTGGCAGGCATTTTAAACCAAATGGTGCTCTGCGATATACAAATATACCTATATGGGTTGTGATAGCGGTTAGAGGTTGAGACGATTCATCAAGAACAAGTTGTAAATATGCGTTTTTTAAATCTAATTTAGTGTACTGCTCCCCACCACTTAGCGCTGCGAATAATTGTTCAATACGCGGTAATGGATAATGAAAATCTTTCAATAACTTATTAACAGTAATTTTATAATCCCCGCAAATACGAATAGAACCGTCTCGTTTGATTATAGGTACTATCGGCGTACCGTAGTCAGATCTCTCCACTTTATAGATAACATTTTCTGATTCTAATCGTTGCAGTTCTTTCTCGACGGGTTCACGTAACGCTAAGGGTAGGGAACGGGCTTTACAGAATATTGGCTGATTTTCTTTAAGATATAATTTAATTTCAGTTTTAAAAGTCCCAATACCATCTTTAAATACATCTGGGAATTCTTTCTTTAAATTCGGAATTAATGATTCCTGACATTCATTTATTAAGTTAATATTGATTGCATTAAGGTTCAATTTACGTAACCATACACGTCCTAACAGCGGTGGCCCTCCGTGTGCGATAACAAATAACGGTAAATAGGCTGTCTTGCTTCCACTCGTGACGCGCACTGTGATGCGCCCGAGCGGCATGATCGCATCACCTGTGTATGATTGTAGCTTAATATTATCTTTAACTATTGGAATGTGATTAAAATGTTGTTCATAAAATTTATGAGATATAGCCGATATTCTGCTCCCTGTGTCCACTTCAAATAAAATAAATATATTTTCTACCTTTAATTTGTATTGATAGGGTCCGTCCTTACTGTTTCTTTTTGCCGCTAGAATTTTGTATAATCCATCACTTCCATCACTTTCTGATGCACTATTTTCAATATAATTTTGATATTTTGTATTACCTACACTGACACTTTTAGCAGACTTTGAACAGACTAAAGCCAAATGCCCTCTTTCACTGCACTTATTACACGTGTAGGATTTAAAACGACACTTATTCGGCGAGTGGTTATCCTTTCCACACCGCCAGCAAGCGGGCCGGCGGCCCCGAGCGGGCGGCGCGCCCACCCGATGCAGCCCGGCCGCGCCCTGCACGAGTCCCGACGAGCCCGGCGCCCCGCCGCTGCCGGTGCCGGCGGCCGCTGTCTCCGCGTGCCGCTCGGCTGCCTCCAACGCTAGCGCCAGCTCCACCGCTCTTTTGTAATCCAATGTGGGTTCCGCGAACAGACGTGACCTCATCTCTTCACTACGTAATCCCGACACGAATTGATCTCGGATGTTTTCTTCAAGTGTACTTCCGAAATTGCAATATGTCGATAGATGTTTCAAATTTTGAAGAAATGTACCTATTGTTTCGGTTTCTGCCTGTCGTCTTTGACGAAACAAATGCCTTTCGGCAATCTCGGATCTTTTCGGTTCCAGATGATTGCGAACTAATCCCACTAAAACGTCAAATTCCTTTTTTTCTGGGTGCTCAGGCGCAGACAAGTCACACATAAGCTCGTAGGTTGCCGATCCAACATGCGTAACTAAGATGGCCACGCGCAACTCATCCTTGATCTCGTTCAACAATATGTATTGCTCGACGAGTCGAACATATGCGTCCCAACTTCCACGCCCGCTTACATCGAACTCATGTAACTTCCCGAAAGGCATTTTGTATTATTTTCGTCACTTTATTCACCGATTCGTCGCCAGTTATAATATATGTAATGAAACTCAAGAACGGTTTATTTAAGACTGATTTATTTATTAAAGACGGTGTACATAAAAAACTGTTTTGCGATATACCTACATACACTACATATTTTAAAAGCTAATAAACGTTTGTGACGTAGCTTGACATCTACAAGACAAGCTTATAATCTTTTAATTTATTTGTCATTCTTTTCAAATATAAGAAAAAAAGTTTTGCGACAAATGCCACCTATTGAAACGCTATGACGAAACCAACTTTATAATATTACTTTAAGTGAAATTTATAACCGAAACTGGGTTTGTTATTTACAGTAGGTATAATTAATTACCCAAGTAATTTTGATAAAACAAGTATATTATGCTTTTGAACAAATTCAAAGACTTGTGTTCAATAGGTAGCGTTGGTTTCCCGCATACACTGCACACGCTGCAGCAGTGTCCCGCAGTATGGATTCCAAACGATTTGCGCTCACATATTATATTTGTTGACTCCTATTTGTCTCTAGTCTGGACGTGATGTATGGCTAGTTTTATTGTTATCGGGATATTTGCTGGTTTTTCGTTGAAAACTTTTAAGTTATGGTCATATAGAGAAAAGTTATGATTGTTAGAAACGATAACAGTGAAGTGACGGAAAAGTTGGTTCTGTGGTTAAAGTTTTAGGCCGTGGTTTTGATTTCCAATCCCAGGAAATTTTCTCTGTCTTTTGTTGTAAATTTAAAAACATATTCATAAACCTTGCCAGTTCTGCCCAGTTGAAGGCTGACTTCCGAAGCGATAGTACCCTTTCAGGGCATAAACTGAATAAATGGCACTGAATTTTGAACATTAGTAGCATTGTTTGGTTTGGGATCAGATAGACAAGAATTTATTTTTGGTCCATCAAGTTATAAGAGTGGTAAAATAAGAAAGCACGTACATCAAGCCACCCCCTAGTGTAGCCGATGTCTTCAAATATGAGCTCCAAGTCGCTGTTCATAAGGCCTTCCATATTCGCGATGCTGGGCGCCGCCGCGTTCAGCAGCCAGGAGACCACGCTGCTGGTGTAGTAGTTGTAGAGGAGCATACTCGTTATACCCACCACGAGGAGGGTGAACCGACGACCTGGCAAAATTAGCTTTGTGGTTATGGGCATAAAGTTCACGTTACATTTGTTGAAAATTGATTTTACCTTGGCTGGATATCTCTTCGTTTGAAGGTGGGATACCATCTTCAAAATCTGTGAATTGAAAGTTTTCAAATGTTAACTTGTTAACTTTATTACCTCCTGCCTAAACATAAATATATTTTCTGTAATAGGCACTGGACACTGTCGAATTAAGGGTTAAAAAATAGTTTACTGCAGGTGTCCATAGGCTACGGTAACCGCTTTCCATCAGGTGGGCCGCATGCCTGTTTGCCACCGTCGCACACTGGGGTGCACGTTTTAGTTAACAGTTAACTGTTGTTAATAAGCTTATTTTGAAAAGAGTATAATATGCTGTTCTTACCAAAAACAACCATTTAAACCGAGTGTTAGTATTTGCCTATTAAGGCTTTTAAAGACTGAATAAGTATATTTTCGTTTTCATTCATTCAAACTCGCGTGACCCTATCCTTTAAAATTCAAGAAACAACTCTACAAAATCCCACTGTGTAATCACGGCCAATTCTCAACATGAGGTCAGTGACCTTCAAACCTACCTTGCTGGCATATAGCAGCGAAGACGCTAAAGAAGGCGTACTGATGTGGTTTGCTCTTCGCCTCCATGGCGGCGGCTCCGGCGAGTACTCCTGCGCAGAGGAGCGCCGCGCCCGCCACGCTCCACCACACCCCCGGGGACATGGGGGTCAGGAAACGGTCCTCGTACTGCCCCACCCCCTTATCAGGGATTAGGTAGTAGAACTTTGTTCTGGGGATTAGGGAAATTTATTATATTATATTATGTTTTTTTTAGTACAACCTGATTGCGCAGTTCTTGTATGTCGGTAATCAAATATATTAACTATAAAAAAAAATCTGAAATTTACGCCGAGACTGCCCTGTAAGAGTTTGTTTAACTTTGTAGATATTTACACCGAGATACAGAACCGTCCCTACATTTTTGTCAATTTGAAAAAAATCTTTAATACCCAACCTAAACAAAGCTAAAATTTTAGTATATTTAAATTTTGTTAAGGCTGAATTATATAATGCAATAAGACTTTATACTACATAATTAGTAATGAACACAGTTCTAAAGTTAAAGGTTTATTTCGCAAATTTTAAGTTTAAAACTAGCATAAAAAAAATCTGCATAAATGTCAAATATATTATATATATTATATATGACATTATATGTATCTCTATATATAACCTCTTGATTTTTTTTAAGTTTATGACTAACTTCTTTAAACAATAATTAAGATCGAACACTCACTCAAGATCAGTGATGGGTGGAAAGTAAACGTCGACCCACTCGAGCCAGTGCGGGAAGATCCTGGCGCATGTGCAGGACAGGTCTTGTTCACCCCAGTATAGTGCGTTGGTCACCGCCTGCCATATAAAAATAATCTCTATTTACTGAAGGTACATGATTGAATTTAACTTAAACGTCTCTCTTATATTATGACACCCGCGTAGTTCCCGTTCCCGTAGGAATACGGAGATACAAAAAAGCCCATGTTACTCCCTGAGAATGGTCAAATAATTATTCAGGTCGGTCCAGTAGTTTCGGACCGTCTGCTACTGCTATGATAGGCGTAGTTTTAAAAATTTTATTAAAAGTAAAACTATGTAATATGTGTTAGTGTTTTTGCAAGAACATTCATAACCATCCTTTTCTGTTTTATGTCAAAAGATAAGGATAGCAATAACGTCGACTTTTAAGCGCAGTTGGGTAAGATTGTTAGAACGATTTCAAAAGCTCTAATTTAAAATCAATCGTTAAAATATCTCGCCGTTAACAAACGATTTGAAATTGTAATTTTGACGTTTTCAAACCGATGAATATAGTTGGACTACAAATAGTTTACTTACTAAAGTGGAGTTTCTCTCCGGCTCTCCAATCCAACGACCGGCCAATGTATAGTTAAATCTGTAAAAAATACTTAAGTCTAAAGATAATATATCATATATAGAATAATATAATATGATAAAAATCGACTATTTCTGAGTTTCTTGTCAGTTACGCCGATAGAAACATTGAACTCCATAAAAGCCGTATTAAAGACCTAAACTGAAAAAATTTTTTTTTTTTTTTGGTTTTTTATCAATTACTATCATACTTTATCTTTCAAATGTTGAATTAGTTAATAACCTGAATATATTTTTCCACTAATTTGATAAATCAAAATACAAAAATACTCCCGCTTGCAATACAATTATTTCTCTAGCTTTGTGCTATATACATTACCTGAAATTATGTTGTTCTTTAAGCAAATTTAGCAGCTGAGTAGTTATTTTAGTCATGGCGGCGACGCCCGGGGTGTAGCCCATTTCTGACAACATCTCTGGGTAGAACACTTCTGGCTTTTCACGCATCTATTTGTACAAAACATTTTTTTGGCAAAAATATTAAGTAAATCTCTTAGGTATATTCTCATTGCATATTATGATAAAAATTATAGTCTTTAGTCTCACAAATCTCAAATCTAATTATGGATTACCGCTTGATTTTATTACTTATTATATTATTTACATACTATGCCTCCGCGCGGTTTCGCCCGCGTAATTCCCGTTCCCGAGAGAGTACGGGGATAAAATATAGTCTATGTTTACCGGAGAGTGTAGCTTCCCAACAGTGAAAGAATTTTTCAAATCGGTCAAGTATTTTCGGAGATTATTCAATGCAAACAAACAATCTAATCTTTCCTCTTTATTAGATATTAGGGTAAATTTATCGTAATGTGATGAAAGAGTCAATTTCCAGGAAGTCATGAAAGCGTTCACTAATACATAATTAATTTTCATTCAGAGTTAAATACATTAACGAATTTAGTAGGACCGCAAACAAAATTGAAATACATTTGTTGAATAACGCTTGACAAGTGGGTGCTTACCACAGATACGGCCCTCAGCGTCAGATTGTGGAAATCCCACCGATTGTAATATTTGAAGCCTGTGAGATAAATCTCGAGGCCTGGAATTAGAATGACGATCAACCGCAGATTAGCATTTACCAGTTCGTCTTGAATAATTACTGTGTTATGTACAGTGAGCAGTAATAACTTTCTTTTAATCAATACTAGCTTTCCGATTAGCGGTTTTACCCGTGTAGTTACAGAGTTCGTAGGAATATAGGAATAAAACATAACCTATGTAATACCTTGATAATGTAGCTTTCCATTGGTAAAAAAAATATTCAGATCGATCCAATAGTTTCAGAATATTAGTGTAGATAGGGTCGGTCTTCTAGAAAGTTTTCGGTTTGTAGTAAAAATTACAAGAAATGATAAAAAATCAAAATACAAAGTATAGGTTTCCGAACACATAATTCTATAGCCCGTAAAATTTTTCTAAATAATTATCCTATTATTATAAGCTGTGGCAAACGGTGTTGGTGTCACCGTTGTAAAGTCATGTACCAAAAATTTTATTGTAATGTTTATGATGCCACTGTTGGTTTATACAAATAAATAAATAAAAATATATCTTATTTATACCTAGAATGACTACTGTAAAGGGACTTTTACTTAGTAAAGCTACTAATATTGCCGACCGTACCTCGGTCCCGCCCCCACGCGCCGAGGGGCGCCGTCTCCAGCCCATTCCCTTGTATGGCACCGAAGTTGTAAACATCTGTTAGACTGTACTGCCCATCTGGAAATATGGCATTTGTGTCAGACCCTCTAACAGGGCGT
Organism: Thyatira batis; assembly: GCA_905147785.2. Taxonomy (NCBI): domain Eukaryota; kingdom Metazoa; phylum Arthropoda; class Insecta; order Lepidoptera; family Drepanidae; genus Thyatira; species Thyatira batis. The sequence continues at coordinate 11,783,250 of LR990491.1, forward strand.
CCAAATTTAAACTGATAGTTATGTGGTAAATAATTAATTTATTGAGTACCTACCCATTAATATTTATGTAACTTAAAATCAATCAAAGTAACTTAACAAATAATATTTTCTAAAATTATAATACTGATTCTTAAATTCAGCCTCTACCTAAGCTCTAAATCCAATGGTCAGCAACAGATGACAGTAAATTTGTGGCTCGTGTCACTCAATATTGTATAACTTACCTTCATATTAGCTTAAATAATTACTTAAAACTAGCCCCAAAGAAACTACTTAATCATTTACCTTTCAGTTTTTTCTGTACTTCAATAAAAATAATTCCACAACATTTGAACCCGTGCACTGGAGGAGGCCTATGTTCAGGAGAGGACTAGGGTAGGCTGATAATGATGATGATGATTCGGACCCAACTTAAACTACTTGCCTGACCCTTGGTCTAGATTTCTATATTATTTAATATCTATGGTAAAGTTTACCAGTATAAGAAGTAACGGCGACATCCGTGTCTATGCTCAGATTGATCTCATTAAACTTTTCGTGTATGAACTGGGTGCAGTTGTCCTTTTCTAACTCGCTGAGTATGAGCCAGACATGCATAGCGTCGAACATCTTCGCTTCTGATGCCTGGGTGTAAAAAATCGACTGTATTGTTAATGAGTGGCTTTCTATGGTTCCACCCGCATTCCCGGGGATCTTAAACTTTCCCGGGATAAAAAAATAAAAATAAAATAAAATAGATATTTTATTTCTCACCACAGACACAATAATAAAAATTACAAATTTAGAACTTAACTAGTTATATAAAAAGTAACCTATGTTCCAGGGTATCAGCTAACTCCAAGCAAAATATTCTTAAAATCACTCCTGTCGTTTAGACGCGAAAAAATAACAAACACACTTACAAACTTTCGCCTTTATAATATTAGTGTGGTGAGTTCTAGTACAATACTTATGAAGTCAAAAAAAACAATTGATGAGAAACTAACTAAGAACATTTTTTCATATTTATTGCAATATGTGGTGTCGGTGTATCTACCTTGAATCGGTTTGTTTATTCCCATGTGTGTGCAATGTTGCTAGTTGAGAGGTAAATTTTGCGAGAATTACATATATTTATTTGTTTTTTTTTATAAATTTATAATTACTAAGTATAATTTAGCTAACAAAATATATTTATTACAAATTTATTACCTTGTTAAGAACCAGCTGCATATTCTCGCAAGTTCCATCCAAGATGACTCCAACTGGCACATTGAACTGATACAGAGCTGTCTCCACATCGCCAGGGTCACTCATCTGCTTCACGGATACTCTTATGTCATGCTCCATGAATTTACGAACAAGTACTTTATTGTCTGAGAAATAAGATTTATTATTGTATATTTTGCTAGCTCTATTTGACACATAGCGAAGTATATATCAAATAAGGGGATAACATAATAGGTATACAATGTATGTTACTCTCTGATAGTGTAGCTTTCCATTGGCAGCATTGATTAAATCGGTTTAGTGGTATAGGCGTGAGCATACAAACAAACAAAGTCACATTAGCATTAATAATAATAGTTAGGACTTTTTATTTCTTATATTTTTAACGAGAGGTCAGTAATAGTAATTTATTTTAATTTTATTTTTTTTATTTATTAAAATAAAATAAAAAAACGCCAAAAAAATCATAGTCGCTATATTCAAAGTTTATCGACTCATCATGAATGTTAATTACCCTACGAAAATTGCTTAACTAAAGAAAAGTTTTAATCCTATTACAAATAATAATAATAATCTTGACATTTTAACGAATACTTACTGAATTGACTATCACATGAAAAATAGCATACGTATCTAACATCTTTGTGCAAATAATAGTCGAGAGCTAACTCTTGAGCTGGCTCTCCAGCCAGGACTTGCCCGATGAAAACTATTAAAATTATCCTCATCGTTTCTGTTCCCACTAGCTCTACTGCGACGTTTGATCGCGCCGCCGCCGCTCGCGAATGCAATTTAAAACTGCTCAAAAGATTGTAATAACTAACTAATGGGATCGCATTATCTTGTCAATCAAGCGAAAAACTGTAATAATGCCACATAATTGATTGTGGAGCTTTAGATAATTTGACTTATTATATAGGTACCTTAGTTAAAGTAGGCATAGATTAGGCATTGAAACTAAAGGTTCTAATCCCATTTTGTTTTGTTTTTTGAGTTTCCTTGAGTGTGACTCGACAGAGAAGAAGATCTAAGGGAATTATATACAAAATATTTGATATTTTATACAATCAATTTTAATAGATTTAAACATTATCAACAAAAATAACTGAGAGCCCCAGGATTCTTTATGCTAGTAGGAACTATATAGGTACGTTTTCAAACACATTGAGCCAAAATGAAAAACTCCACGTAGATACAAGGAGATCAAAGCGCCCAAAATATCATTTAAAATTTATAAAAACAATCTTTAAAAATGCATCTAAAAACGTAAACACATTACCTGAACATAATATCCCATAATGCGAGCGCAACTCGAGATCGGCGCACACTAAAAGCCAACAAAAACCGAGCGAGTTTTATTAAATGAGAACAAACATAGCAAAGCCCTAACTACTAACATTATTAGTAGCGAATTCAGTTTGCGGAAACAACCGCGATCATACAAATTATGGCAATTACCGCACCGTATGAATACTTAACCCGCCGCCCTCTTAACCCTCGCTCGTTTTATGAAAAGGAACATGGCCGGCTATTTGATTACACACGGTAAGGTACGTTTTAAGTGTTGCTTTTTTAATAATATCAATATTTGCTTATTAAATAATATACTTTCTATATATACTCTGGTACGCTCAGATCTTTTAAACTACGCAACGGATTGTAATGCGTTATTCATCATTAGATTAAGTAATTTGAGAAGGTTATTATTATTTCATGTTAACTTGTTGATACGTGTAGTTTTATATTGTTTTATGTTAATTTATTGCAATATAACATTTGTAATTTTATCGATATTAATGAATTTGTTTTGCGCTACGTCTGAGGCGATGCAAAGTCAATTTGAACGCCGAAAGTAATTAGTATTCGATTGCCTCTCCCAACAAACTGCACATGATGTACAGATGTAACTTTACTGACTTAGACTTTGAATATGTCTACACTAAGAACATATTACATATCATGTATATTTTTACGCCGGTGAAACTATGGTATGCGTAATGCGATGCACTATTAATATTATTTACAAATAAATTAAAAAATATCGATGCTTTTAAAGTGAGTTTTAGGGTAATGTTTGTGAGGGTTTAGTTTTGTTCTACTTTACGTAATAGAAGCTTTATTACTTTAAGCTATATTACTGTAAACTTGATAAAATTTTACAGTAATATAGCTTACCAATATAGAAAATTAACCAATAATTTATACACGTATAAAGTGTATACAGAGTCGCGGGCGGTCGCGAGTCTTATATAACAATTGAAGTCGTCAGTCTCTTTTATTTTATTCCTTCTCCCGGCAAGCGATGCGGTCGGCTCATTTTTCTCCAAGTAATATCTGTAAGGGCACAAAACTTGGCGCTCGCGGCGGCGGCGGCGTAATCCCCAAAGTATGTAAAACAAAACGTGCCAATTCCGCGAAGTACCCAACTCGTATAGTTCGTTAATCACAGGCAAAAGTATGTTGTACTCAGAAATCCACTTACAACGCTGTGAATAATTCAATAAAAAGTTAAAATTGTATCCATTTTTCGAGGGCCTCTAAGAGTATCTTGTTAACTGGCTTACTTAGGCCATTACAAGGAAATTATTGAAAGAAATTGTTCCCCTCAGGAGGCGGGTGGCTTCACGGGAATACCGCCCGACTGGTGCTCGAAACTCGCAGATTAAAAGGCGGTTTTTCAATGATGTCCTCGCTTTTGGCTTTAGCGAAAAATGATCCGACTTTTATGGTTTCTAGCCTAATAATGTACCCCGTGTTGCTCCATTAGCTACTAATTAGCCGAGAGGGTATCTTTTCAGCCGAGATACTTTATTTGCGAAATCATATTCATCATAATTTGTGTTTGTAATTCAGAGAAACATGCTCGTGAAATGAATACTAATTGACGGTTGTTTATTTTGTGAAATGTATTTCTCTCAATTATAAATTACCAGTTTGTATGTTAAAACTTTATGTAGGTACCTAGCTATGTGTTAAGGAAATAACATAATTTCTTAATTATCGTCAGACAAAATGATAGGTGACATAAAAACAAGATTTTTATTCTGTTTTATATCACTACTAGTGGCTCCCCGCGGTTTCACCCGCGTTCCCGGGATAAAAAGTAGCCTATGTGTTATTCCAGAACATATTCTAGCTCTGTGCCAAATTTCAATCAGATCCCTTCAGCCGTTGGAGCGTGAAAGAGTAACAAACATCCATACATACAAACTTTCGCATTTATAATATTAGTAGGATAAATCGATGTTAGCCCGGCCAATAAATTACCTAGCTTCACCTTAAAGCGTAATGACATAGTTTATATTATAAAATCAATCTTTATATACATTATACTACATATTATTATAAACATACATGATAGTATGTTTGTAATAAAACTATCCGAATAACCTCTACAATGATCACAACATTATCCGTCAAAGACGCTTAAAAAGCGATTGATCCGCGGCTGCACAGCACAGCGCTGTTATTAGAGCTGAGCTGTACGACAACAATGACAGCGCTGTGTCGAAACTGGGAACAAAGCAACGTTTATTTGACGAGAGAGTAATATGAAAGAAAATGGCAATAAACAAGCCTCAGTCCCCGGCGCCGCGTGCGTGGCGTGCACCGCGCGATGCAGGCCAACCGCCCGACACACTGAAGCGAATACTAACAATATTTGAATAGTCAGTTTGCTTGGTAGATAGTTGTTCTATCATACAAGACTCAATTTGTTTGCATGATCATGTCTCTTTATTTTGTACGGAGTTTCTGTAGTTTCCAATTACTCTGTCTTTAAAACCGGTAGTAACTTTAGTGCCTACGTTACAGGTGCCGTTTTAGGGCCTCAACTTTGCTTTTTTTCAAATCTCCTAAAAAGTGTATCATAGTGGCTCTGCTTTATTTAATAACAGATTTACCTGTGAAGAATATCCCAAGTTAGGAATCCTCGTCACATATGCAGTGTTCTGTGTGAGCGGCGGTCCATGTAAAAGGCGCAAGGGTAGCGCGGCACCGGCTCGCCCCGCGGCGTCGCTCGCTCCGAGACAATATAAATGCTAATTTGTCGCTGCCTCGGCCGCGCCCGCCGGCCAGCGGCGCGCAACCTAACGAGCTTTTTTAATGACTCTGTTTGTACGATTAACATTACTAGCTCCTATTTATACTTCCATACACGACACGACCTCTTCCTCAGGTTGGTACGTTGTAAATATAGCTGCTTAGATGCGTTCTTCTAGCTTCCCTTTTAAGTAATTTGTTCTATGTCTTGCTTTGCGCAAGTGTAAGCAATTAGTTGAAAAAGATCTAACTATATCGGGACAAATTATTGAAGTTAATAAACATCGACTTAAGATTAGACTCTCAATATTTTAATGTGGTAAGTATGTTTAGAAATAGATAAATCCCTAAAAACATTGTTACATCAATAACTACGGAACGGTAATTAGTTTTATAAAGTCAATAAATTACAATCACCTGATTAAAACTTATGACTAAAAGAGACGGTAACCCATCAGGTGACCGGTCCGTCTATTGGTCAACTAAAGTAAAGGGTATCGAAAATACACAGTTATAGAAAATGTTTACAACACCTGTACCACTTTCACTCGGTCCGTGAAATGTGGGAACAACTTCGATGCACTTTGTAACAATATTAAATATTTTTCAAATACAATAACAAATGCTATTTTATTTGACGTGACTCGGTCTTTATGTATTTCCGCCAGCAAGTAGTAGTAGCTAGTAATTCTTTAGAGTTTAAAATGTTGCGGGGTTTGTGTTTAAAAAACAAAAATAAAAACCTCTTCTCAAGGTCTTCAATAGCCACCTATTATCTACCTATTTGTAAATTGTTTTAACAAATATAATTATGCCTGGCTTATTATTCAGGCATCAAATATCAAATAAAACTAATACTAGGTATTTGTTACAAGCAAATTATATTAATAATAACAGTTGCGTTACAGACATTATAGATTTTACTGACTTATGTCTAAACAAGCTTACATACTACAACTTGCGCTAGTTCATATCATGTATAGTTAAATATAAATTACATTTATTTAACTTCAATATTTTCTTGTACAAACCAAAATGAACCTAAAAACACAGATCGTAAAGCTATCCTAAAAACTTTAAAACATTAAACACCTCGCAACATAGTGACAATTGCACATAAAGTGTTTAGTCAAAACTTCACCTAATCACTTAGTTGACACGATCGTCAACGGGGGAGCTTGATTTACAAGCACGCAAATGGCGACCGCAGCCGACCCCCGGCCCCCGCCCGACCCCCGCCCGGCCCCCGCCCGACCCCCGCCCGGCCCCCGTCCCGGATAGTTTATATAATTTATACAAATTCCAGGGCCGTTATCCCGGCATTATGGGGATACGGGCCGGACGCACACCACGCGTAATGAGTGTAATGTTTTAGTTCCTTATTAGATTGGAGATACACCAAGTGGTTTGGGGAACTAATTTTAATCATATGGCTTTACTCGCTTTCCGAGATTTTCACGTTTATTATGATTATGTTACTTGGAAGCTAAATTTCTGTTATAAATAAGCATAAGCACATGCCATTATGATCTTTATATAAATACAATTTTTTAACTAACCTAAAAATGTTTTTGTAAATAACTTAATTAAAAAATAAAAACTACACCTACAGCAGAACATAGGACCTACTTCCATTCTTTGTATTTGTCCTTGCATTGTATTTTTCAGATTTGAAAGATTGTTTTCCTAACTACATGCTCTCAGTGTCCCTCCCCGGCCGCCGGTCGACGTCCCCTCACGTCGTTACACGCGTTTTCATTAGCGGCGGCTCCGCGCGGTACTTACTGTCCCCGGACATACTTCACTTTACACTTTCTCCGGTTCGGTTCTGTCAATAGCTTTATCTTTGTCAATCGATGATGATTGACCCTTATGTAGTTATTTCCTGTTAATTGTCTAGAACTTGTATAATGTTGATTTTTTATTATAAGTAAATAAGTTTACAGATTTAGAAGATTTTAGGTATTACCTGTTTTCAAGCAATAAATTATCTTATCTTAACTACATAATCATAGTCATTACAGGATAGTCATGGGATGTTACAAATCTTGCTGTATCGTAGCTCTGCTACGAATGTTGTTGTCGTAGCACTCCTACGAATTGTATTGTGCATTATGAATGTATGTAAGTACTTAAATTTATATGCAAATAATATTTTACTTGTATTTTATAGTAGTAAATCAGCTATCTTTCACCGTATCTATGTCAATTCCGAATGAGCAAAAAATTCAATAAATTTCTAATACTAATGTTTTCTTAATAAATTCCTGCCCCTTTCTATTTGGAACTAAAATAGGGACAAGATAATAGGTCACTTTTGACAGATGTCAGTTTTAGTGAGGTGACCTGCTTAAAAACATCGATTAAATGAATGAATCGATACAGACTTGAAACATATGTGAATTTTAAAAATGATCATGCGAATCCCTGTCCCATTATTATTTTTTCTTTCATAAATTAAAGGAGCAAAATAAGACAAGTACCTACTGTTCGAACCGAACACTGGCAGCAGCAGGCAGCCCGCGCTGGCGCCACTATCGCCGCGCTGCGGGTGGCAACACCGACGCCAGCCGCCACCACCGACGCCGGCCGCCATACTACTTTTTTTTTCAAAGCAACCAACGAACGAAGCAACACCCAAAATTGTAACTTTATTAAATATATTACAAAACCAAGTTGTCTTCACTCTTTGTCTCACCAAATCGTAGACAAAAAACTGGCGCCCGAACAGGGACGAAGAAGTGTAGAAGCTCACCCTTTGTATTTCAAGAGAAGCCGGAGCAGCACGAGGCATGGGACGCTATTCAAAAACCTCGCCTGACTTGTGTGAAGCCTGCTAATACAATGTGAGCCCGTTCCTTACTACATTCCTTCCCTAATTCCCCTTCTATTTGAGCATTTAGGGATTTTGGTTCCCATTGGATTCGACTTCATAAGCTAGTTATGTACCTACCATTTTCATCTACATACTGGCTGCTTATTACACTATATGTGGAATAATCAACGATATCCAAGCCTAAGATACCTTGCCCTTACTATTAATGCACTATTTAGCCTACCTACCTACAACCTAATGCATCTTTATGTGCATGTCTATAATTGAAACAATGTGTTCATAACCTATCTCAAAACTAATGCCTTATTATTACAAGTACTGTACAACTAAGAAGCTATCACTACTTTAAATGATAAGCTGCCCCCATTTAATTTAATTTAAATTACCCAAAGAGTTGCTTAAACACCTTTAAAATCTTTAATCTAAGCCATTGTGTGTGCTTACTACATACCTACATCCCTAAGCTATTTACTTGTACAGTTTATTTAGCTGTTTTAAACTATCAATTCCAGTGTCACTGCTTGCACCCCCTGCCTACTGCATTCACTGCCTGTTTGCCGCACTTGCATGGTGGATTCCTGTCGCATGTTAAGCAGATTCCTTCGAGCGGACTGACTTCGGGCTGAACTGCAGGGACCTACACAGTGAGGAGCGTACCGTATGCTAAACTTTATTTACATACTACTCAATTACATTGCAATTAATCCCAACTTTCAAAATGTCATCTGATGATAACTTTAAAGATTTATCAAGTAAGCGTAGCTCAATCAAAGGCAGAGTTACTAAATTTAAGAACAATTTAGATATTTTAGATACATTAGATGATATTTCACAAATTGAACTTAACAAACTTGCAATGAAATTGACAAAACTTGAAGCGCTATTCACTGACTTTGATGAGGTGCAGAATCAATTAGAAATTCTTAACTCTGATAAACTAGATACTGAATTAGCTACCAGGGAATTGATAGAACAGGATTTCTACCATTGCATAGCATTTTCTAAAAATTTATTAGAGAAAAAGAATTCTTCTACTCCCAATCCACAGGATATTTCATCTCATTCTTGTTGTCATAATTCAAGTTCCCATAATGATTATAATTCTGTTGGATTTAGATTGCCAGAAATTAAGATTCCAAACTTTGATGGAACATTTCACCGTTGGCTTGAATTTAAAGAAACTTTTACATCATTAGTCCATGACAACAAGAAGATTTTAAATATCCACAAGTTTCATTACTTGAGTTCCTACCTGCAGGGTGAGGCTGCTAGGGTTATTTCAAATCTTGAGATATCTGACAAAAACTATATTGAGGCATGGAAGATTCTGTCTGAGCGTTATGATAACAAGCGTCAACTCATTAATAACCACTTAAGGTCTTTATTCAACATTGAGTCTATAGGTGCGACTGAAAAGTCTCTTAGGTTTATCATAGACCATATAACGAAAAACCTTAGAGCTCTAAATAGTCTAGGATTGCCTACAGATCAATGGGATGTTCTTATAATTTTTACTTTAGCGGGGAAACTTGATAACATCACTTATCTTAAATGGGAAGAACATAGAAATAGCTTACCCGAGATACCTACATTAGAAAACTTCTTCTCCTTCCTTAAGAGTCGTGCAGACATTTTAGAAGCTTCTCATCAGCGGTCTGGTCTAAGCAAAACTGACAAATCTAAATATCCTTTTACTTCTAATCAAAGAGCTACCGTTAAAACTTTAACATCTACTTTCAAACTAAATAAATCTTCCCATTTGCAGAACATTCAATGTGCTGCATGCAATGATGACTCTCATCATGTGCATCAATGCCCAATTTTCAAAAATAAATCTGTCGAAGAAAGGACACTTCTAGTCACTTCTCATAACTTATGTCAAAACTGTCTCAGAGGCGGTCACAAGTCTAACCTTTGTAAGCTGCCAGGTTCCTGTCGTGTTTGTAAAAAACGACATAACACTCTACTACATGTATCCAATGAAACTGAAACAAAAAACATTCAGGAATCACTTTCTATGTCTGCCATCTCTTCTTCTGAAATTCTCTTGTGTACTGCCAACGTTCAATTAATTAACCCAACAACTAAAGATACTATCACTGTGCGTGCACTTTTAGACAGCGGAAGTCAGTCTTCATTTATAACTGATGCTGTCGTGCACAAGCTAAAACTTTCTCCGCTATCATCCAATACTGAAGTTGTGGGTATAGGTAATACCCCACTTAAGATTAACACTAAATGTTGTACTGTAAAACTATGTTCTAAAGATAACTCCTTCAATGTCATAATGTCTTGTCTAATCTTGCCTACTATTTCGGGCAAAATACCTAAAAAAGCATTTGATATTAGCCGTTTTGATTTTTCCAGATTCGAATTAGCTGATCCTAACTTTAATATGCCTTCTCAAATTGATATGCTCATCGGTGCAGATCTCTTCTGGGACTTAATAGGCATAGAACAACATAACCTAGGACCTAAGGAGCCTATTCTAAGAAATTCCAAACTAGGCTGGCTTATTGCTGGCCCTATATGTAATCCTCAGCCCATGAATGGCTCTAAGCAGGTAATGTGCAATTTCCTACTAAACCAAGAATCCCAATCTAACCTACATGACGAATTGTCTAAATTCTGGGAGCTAGAGAGCTTTCCCCAAACCAAACCCCTTTCCAAAGAAGAAAGACTATGTGAGAAACACTTTCTTGCCAACACAACTCGTACCCCTAATGGTAACTTCTGTGTAGCACTTCCTCTTCTAAAAGACCCTAGTACATTGGGCAACTCCTATAACTTAGCAAAGAAACGTTTTCTGAGCCTGGAAGCTCGCTTTCACAAACAACCCAAAATCAAAAAGGCTTACACCGACTTTATACATGAATATGAAGCTCTCGGTCACCTTTCGAAAATACCTTCAAATAAATCTAACGACGCTTACTACCTCCCACATCATCCAGTCATTAAGGAAACTAGCGAATCAACCAAGCTTCGCGTTGTCTTCGACGCATCGGCGAAAACTAGTTCTGGTGTATCAGTAAATGACATTCAAATGGTAGGGCCTACTGTCCAAAATTTTCTCTTTAATATTCTCATTCGTTTTCGACAGCATAAATATGTATTGTCTGGGGATATAGAAAAGATGTTTAGAGCTGTCTACCTAAGGAAATCAGATCGTCACTTGCAACAAATTTTATGGCGTGACAATGACACAGACCCTATTCAAACCCTACAACTTAATACCGTCACTTATGGTTTTGCCAGTGCTAGCTTTCTCACAACTAGGTGCATTTGGCAGGTTGGTCAAGACTGTAATGATCCCAATATTAAAACTATAATTCAATCCGATTGTTACTGTGATGACTTTTTGACAGGTGCGAACACTGAGTCCGATCTTCGCCTTATTCAACAGGCAGTCTCGAGAGAATTAGCTAAATATGGTTTTAACCTTCGTAAGTACCGCTCCAACCTACCCGGTCCCTTATTCACAGATACTATTGATCTTGAAGAGACTAACCTCTTAATCAGTAATGCCACCAGTACTCTAGGTGTGGGTTGGACGCCCTTGTCTGATGATTTTCATTTTAATATACAATATTTGCCTACAGATAACTTAACTAAACGTTCGATACTGTCTTCGACATTTAAGATATTTGATCCCCTAGGCCTCTTATGTTTGTGTACTATTAAACCTAAAATTCTTCTCCAAGAACTTTGGAGCCTAAAACTAGACTGGGATGAACCAGTACCTCCCAATATAGGTAAGCTTTGGCTTAAATTTACAAAGCACCTTTCAATGCTCACTTCTCTAAAAATACCTAGATTTACTTTAATAAATAATGCATCTACTATTGAAATACATTGTTTCTGTGATGCATCGCAGCGTGCTTATGGGAGCTGTATATATGTGCGGTCTCTTGACGCTGATGGCAACGTCAAGGTGTCCTTGATGTGTGCCAAATCCCGTGTAGCGCCTATTAAAGCTACAACAATACCGCGTTTGGAACTATGTGCTGCTCTACTGGGAGCTCAGCTCACCAACACTGTCTTGCAAGCTCTTCGGTGTTCAATCACCCGCCAAGTATATTGGACTGACTCAAGTGTTGTGCTCGCGTGGTTGAGATCTCCTAATAAAACTAAAACTTTTGTTGCCAACAGAGTAGCTGCTATCCTTGAACTTACCAACTCTTCATTTTGGCGTCACGTGCCCACCGCCGAAAATCCAGCTGATCTAGTATCCAGAGGAGTAGATCCCGACCAGGCTAGCTCTCCCTTATGGTGGTGTGGACCAAACTTTCTTACTCAACCTGAGTCTCACTGGCCTATAGATCCGTCCCTAGTAGTTGACGACTTGCCGGAGTTGAAAACGAATCCCGTTTTCGTTGGGGAGACTGCACCAGTGTGCGACGGTAAACTTATTAACATTGACAATTATTCTAACTTACTATTCATTCAAAATACTGTAGCCTGGATCTTACGATTTATAAACAATATAAAATACCCTACAAATAAATCGTCTGGTCCCATAAATACTAAAGAAAAGGATGAAGCACTGACTCACCTTATCAAAATGTCCCAAGAGGAGTGCTATCCTAACGAAATTTCGCTATTAAAAAATAATAAGCCTTTAAAGGCACAAGTCGCTCTAATCTCACTTAACCCGTTTTTAGATTCAAAAGGCATTCTAAGAGTAGGAGGTCGTATAGTCGACTCGCCATACCCCTACGACAAAAAGCACCCAATTGTTTTAAAGGCTCAAAATCAATTAAGCATATTAATATTTCAGCGAGAGCATAGACGCCTCTTCCATGCCGGTCCGCAACACCTTCTCGCGTCTATTCGCGAGCGCTACTGGCCTATAGGCGGTCGAAACATAGCCAAACGAGTCTGTCGCGAATGCGTAATATGCCGTCGCCTTAGAGGTAAATGCATGAACCAAATCATGGGTAACCTCCCGCGCGAGCGCGTCGTACCAGACTTTCCCTTTCGTACCGTAGGCACCGATTTTGCAGGCCCCTTTTTAATAGCCGATCGGAAAGGACGTGGAGCTAAAATTACCAAATGCTATCTATGTATATTTATATGTTTCCGATACAAATGTATACATCTAGAAGCAGTAAGCGACCTCTCGAAGGAAGCATTCCTACTTACCTTAAAACGATTTATTGCTCGCCGTGGCATTCCTAATATTATTTACTGTGACAATGGTAGAAACTTTGTCGCAGCAGCTAAGGATATAAAAACATTTTTTAATGATCATAAAGACACTATAATTGATTTTGCATCTGTACAGGGAATTGAATTTCACTTCTCACCAGCATACGCTCCTCACTTTGGCGGCCTCTGGGAAGCCGGAGTCAAGTCAGCAAAATTTCATTTGCACCGGGTGCTGAAAAATAGTCATCTTACCTTTGAGGAACTATCTTCCTTATTTGCTCAAATCGAAGCTATCCTCAATAGCCGCCCCCTCTGTCCTCTCAGCCCTTCACCTAATGACTTTAACCCCCTTACCCCGGGTCACATGTTGATTGGCAGATCACTCACTTCACTTCCATCTTCGTGTCTACTAGAAGCCAATACTAACCGCCTAGACCGCTTCCAGCGTCTAGAACAAGCCAGGCAGCACTTCTGGAAGCGGTGGGCGAACGAGTACATCGCTGAGGTGCAACAACGTACTAAATGGCGCACTCAATGTGCGTCGCTTAAATTAAATGATTTAGTTGTCATCAAGGACGACGCGTCGCCCCCCTTGTGTTGGCGCCTAGGCAGAGTGTCAAGAATCTTCCCTGGAGCTGATGGCCTACCCCGTGTCGCTGACATCCATACGGCGCGCGGCCCAGTACGCAGAGCTATCACTCGGCTCTGCAAACTTCCTGACGGTGGGGACTTCTGAAGACCTACAGCCCTTCAGCGCCCCGGAGGATGTTCGAACCGAACACTGGCAGCAGCAGGCAGCCCGCGCTGGCGCCACTATCGCCGCGCTGCGGGTGGCAACACCGACGCCAGCCGCCACCACCGACGCCGGCCGCCATACTACTTCTTCTTTCAAAGCAACCAACGAACGAAGCAACACCCAAAATTGTAACTTTATTAAATATATTACAAAACCAAGTTGTCTTCACTCTTTGTCTCACCAAATCGTAGACACCTACGTAATTTAACAAAAAAATTGCTTTTATTCACTTGAACTATCGGAACTGCTATCTTCATCACTGCTGTCAGCACTCAGAGATATTATTAATTCATTTTCAATAATATATGGTTATAAATTTATGGTGATTTTTCTTCACAAGTAATCATTGCATTCGATTCAACTTACAATCCTATCAGCTTTCGATTTTTAGAGTAACATCCCTAGTGTTTAAAAAGAAAAAGGGTTGACTGACGCAACATTGTAACGACGTTCAGTTCTTTAGATCAGAAATTGTTTATTATGTTTAGAATGGTTTATTAGTGAAAGCAAATCGTAAAATTACTCGTATCGATCATTATTACAATAAATATGTAAACGTAATTGAAAAAAGTTAAGCAATTGTGCAGTTCTTATTTTATGCCCGCCGTTACAAGGTTACGTTGTTGAATTTTGATGAAATGTCAAAAGTGACCTATTATCTTGTCCCTATATTATGTTGTTCAACTGCTTAACTATAGAAAATCTCCTCCTTAAAAAAATAATCTTAGCCTATATTCCATATGGGTTAGAATCGATCGATCCGTCTGTACATAACCACAGAAGGCAAGCACTTTTCCCAGTTAAGTGACTGCATTGTCATTTGTAGGACAAATCGGTAACAAGTGGGCGGGAGTGCGGGCGGCGCCGCGCTAAAAGCATTGTCTTGTATCGGCCGCGGGAGCCAATTGATACCACCATTGGTTTAATGCGATTCCCTTTTAACTCACTTTATATTATTGTTGAAACATTTTTTTCGATGGTTGATGTTCGTCCCCATGTCTTCTTAAATCTTTAAAACTACGCAACGGATTATGCTGCGGTTTTAATAGATAGAGTGATTCAATAGGAAGGTTTGTATATACAATACATGCATAATATGTTAGAGAAACACTGTCAATTTTGGAGGTTTCTAATGTGATGCACCCGGGCGAAGCTGGGGCGGGTCGCTAGTTATATAATATTCTAGCTGCCTTCGCGCGGTTTTACCCGCGTAGTTCCCGTTCCCGTGGGAATACAGGGATAAAATATAGCCTATGTTACTCAGTGATAGTGTAGCTTTCTAATGAAAAAATAATTATTAAAATCGGTCCAGTACTTTTTGAGTTTATTCGTTACATACAAAAATACATATCTTTCCTCTTTATAATATTAGTGTAGATAGCATAGTCTTTGAGTAAACTTTAAGTTTTACATACGCAGAAACAAAGAAAAATAAAGAAGCAATCGAAATTAAGATCAGGCACGTTTTTTTAGAATTTGATGCTTTTAAAGCTAAAACTTGATTTAATTACCTTTAAAATTTCACACATTTTCGACATAACATTCGACATAAACATAAGAAAAAATGTTATTCTTTCGGTTATCGGTTATGATCAAAGGATTTTACAACTTCATTTTATTTTTTGCCTACGAGTAGTTTTCTTTTCAAATAACCTCAATAAGATTGTCAGAAAATAATTAACATACATACTCGAAGACCCTAATATACTAAATATATCGTGAAACTAAGGATTTTCGAAGCATAGATTAATGAAGGTTTTGAAACTACTTATATACATAACTAATAAAATACTTTTGTAGAAGCTTTTATAATATTTCTTATAAATCATATTCGTGGAGTATATTTTATAAAGATTTGGCTTATAATATAATTAGGCAATGTTACTCCTCGTTTATAGATTAAACAATAAATAGCCTGAGGATATTTTGAATACCTAATTCTATTAGTTTTAGGTATTTTCATTAACAACGTTTTATTTATAAGAAACTAGCGTCCGCCCACGGTTTTAGTCGCGTTCCCGGGAGATCTAATCTTTTTATAAACTGAAATAAGCTTGTTAATCTAAAACGTTACTATTTCTCAGTGACCAATTTAATAAGAATCTTTTGAGCCATTATAACATAATTCAATCACAGGTTGTATACAATTTATTCACATCGCTAGAACTATTACTTAAAATATAAATATATAAGTCGATAGGGATTTGAAGTTATCCGAGAACCAAAATAAATAAAAGAAATTAACATTCA
Organism: Thyatira batis; assembly: GCA_905147785.2. Lineage (NCBI taxonomy): Eukaryota > Metazoa > Arthropoda > Insecta > Lepidoptera > Drepanidae > Thyatira > Thyatira batis. The sequence continues at coordinate 11,799,530 of LR990491.1, forward strand.
CCATCCAATTATATAATTACAGATGACATATCGTAAATAATATGTTTGGTAACAAATCTACACATGTCTGTTTGTCTCGCTTTCACGGTAAAACCACTTGACTGAAATTTGGTACACAGATAGTCTAGAGCCTGAGAAAGGACATAGGCTACTTTTTATCTCGGGAAAATGGAAGATCTCCCGGGCACGCGGGTGAAACAGCAGGGAGCCACTAGTTACAAATATAAATCTAACTAAATCAGTGGTTATTGACATGACAGGAGACTTCTTATATTTACCTATTCAGTAAACACTAAACAACTTTTTAAGACTTAATTTGATGATGATAATAATCTCAGTGGATAGAATATCGATGACGGACAAAAACCGATCGCCCGAGGGAGCGGTCGATTTAAGCGAGGATCAAAACAGGTAGCAATTACAGGTCGGTTTCGTGAGGGGAACAGAGGAGGGATGAGCTGATGTCGAAACAAACAACTTATTTTAGAGGCTACACAAAGAATTCATGAATTTATAATGTCGGGGGAAATTAGCTTTTTCCTCTCACTTGTGGGCCGACGGTGGGGGGGTGGGACCGGGGCGGCCGCCGGCGTTCATTTGAATTTGTATACGTACACTAGCTTTTTTTACGTGTGCTTAATTGACTTTATAACATGGTTTATGATTGATGTTTTTAAGTTTGGTCGCTTGCTACGTGATGTAATTTCAGTTGTTTGAATACTGAGTATATATGCTTGTAGCTAATTGTGTGTAACTAAAGAAAGACGAAGATGTTAAATTACTGAGTTTATAATTAATAGTAAATAGTTGCAAAATTGAACGTTTTATACAACGATGTTTTCTATAAGCATACATAATTATGTGATACCACATTGGACTGTTTATGTAACGGTAATGAAGAGGCCAAAATTAGTTCGAAATGGCTCGTGTAATATACACAGTAGTTACGTCGCCGCTAGCTTTTTTTAATCTAACTTGCATGGATATATACCGTGTATCTAGATATCGTTTCCTAATGTTTATAATTAACAAGTTAAGTCTTCATCATCCTCTTTGCCTATTTAGAGTCGGCTTATTGTCATTTCCTTTTTCTTCGGTCACCAATCAATTCCATATTATTTTTTTCCACTGTCTTTGGCCTTCCTCTCTTAAGGCTGCCTTCTAGTAGGTGCAGTATATGCTATTTTTAGTTAAGAATCAAAATTGTACATAACAGTCTCACTTCAATTGTCAGCAACAACTGCTAAAATAAACATTCCTAGCGTGCCCTTCATTTTTTCCCTTCTCCCGAGTGTACAATAAATTTTAGATGTATTTAAATTTTTCATGTAGCTCTCGAGAAATCTCTTTTTTGCGAGTTCATATCTTTGGAAGACAATAATGTCGCTTGCAATTAAATAATTCATTGTGGAACTAAGGGGACTGGTTCAGAAAAATATCAAACTGAAGGGCACGGAATAAGGAAATAAACATCTAAGTTGGTTTATTTTAGTCAGAAAAAGTAATGAAATTATTGTATTTTTTTGTGCAAATATTTATTATGTCCCAGGATATTATTATATCTTATCTGTTAAGTTCTTATCTGGGAAGGTTCCAGCACAAATACGAACTTTTTTGATTTAATTTCTTTAGTAAACATTGCTTTTGCCATTTTCATTGGTACTAATATTTATAAAAATAATTCCTTATATACTCGTATATCGCTTTTTTATTACTGTAATCCGTCGCGTGGTTTAAAAGAAATCCTGGTCCTAGTAGCTTATTTTATCTACACTAATATTAAAAAGAAAAAAGATTTGTATTTTTGTATGTAACGAATAAACTCAAAAAATACTGGACCGATATTAATAATTCTTTTTTCATTAGAAAGCTACATTATCACTGAGTAATATAGGCTATATTTTATCCCTGTATTCCCACGGGAACGGGAACTACGTGGGTAAAACAGCGCGGAGGCAGCCAGTTAATAATATTTTGGGGCAATTTTATTCTCCCGATATAAGTACAATTCTAGATGTATTTTTAATTTCCTTCAGCATCATAATACAGACAACTTATTTACATTTGAAATTATGAAGCGAAGCAAAGACAGGACATTTATTAAGGCTATAGTGTAAACCCCGTGCTAAATAGTGGGCTATGAGACATGCGTACGAAACTTTCATCTCTTAATATTGAAATATTTGTCTTACATAATTTATACCTACTAGGAATATAATACAAAAATAAATACTATTATTTGCTGTAGTTATTGCCGTATCAGTTTCTCATCATAAATTTTTTTCCACTACTTTGTCATACTTCTTTTATGAATAGGTAATTTAAACACGTTTTTTTTTAAAACTCTGTTTATCGGTCTGTCTCATTTTCACGCTAAAACTGAACTAAACCAATTTTAACCAAATTTGGTGCACAGGTAGCCTAAAGCCTGAGAAAGGATATAGGCTACTTTTTATCCCGGGAAAATGGAAGATCTCCCGGGTACGCGGGTGAATCTGCGAGGAGCCTCTAGAACTAAATATAGTTGACAATTGTCGGTGTCTTTAATTATTGAAGAAACCGCTAAACCGCTTCACGTATGGCCTATTATAACGCGTCCGCTACACTAGTGATAGATCACCCGCCAGAGGCAGCCGGTGTAAAATCTGCATCTACTTACAGCACCCTCTGGATTTGCACTACACTTTATTTACGCTTTTATAAATCGCCATCATCTTCGCTTAGCTCCTCACAATAATGTGAGAGCGCTTCCCTTTGTATTCTATAACACAAACTATGCGGACGAAACATCGGATTTCTCACGTCACACCATAGTTAAAGAACGAGACAAAACATAAAAGGCCCATTAAAACAACGTAGAGCTCGTAATACTGAATTGGACCCCTGATATATTCTCATTGCAAATGTGATTTTTCTTTTTGCATTAACTAGGACGGTAGATGAGTTTTTTAAGCTGCGTCTACACGTTGATAAAATATTATATTACAAGCAGTCATAATTTAGCTTAGTATTCAGTGCTTAACAAATTCTCTATCATATTATTTACTAGTGGTTCCCCGCGGTTTCACCCGCGTAACCAGGGGATCTTCAATTTTCCCGGGATAAAAGGTAGCCTACGTGCTAATACAGGTTAAAAACTACCTGTGTTCCAAATTTCATCCAAATCCGTTAAGTAGTTTTTGCGTGAAAGAGTAGGTAACAAACATTCATCCATCCATACATCCATGCAAACTTTCGTATTTATATTATTATTAAAGAGGATAAAGAGCATAGAAACGACGACACAGAACTGCAATCTAACTTTACGTGTCAAAAACCAACGGAAATGTCTGGTATCTACGTCGTCATTTAGTCCGCGATTGACCGTTACTACCGTTAAACGTCAAAGAAAAAGTGACACAGTTGATCTTCATACAAAATGAGGTACTTATGTAGTTACGATTATAGGTCTGTTGGCGGCCTAAAACAACATCATAGTATCATTTCACCATACTAAATTGAACCTTAAAACTATCATATATATAGAACTGTTATTTGAATATTGCGGATGGATGAATAGTCACATTAGTAAACACTGCTGGTACAGTTGAAAACATTTGTTATTATGAAATTCCTATCGATTTGGAGGTATGCTCGAAACCAAACTGATTGTTCCGTAATCCACGGTCCGTTGGGAGAATGTCACAGAACATTATTATGATTAAATACCTCGTGTCTACATTAGCTAAATATTTTATGAACTAGGGTTATCGATTCACTTCTAATTCTACCCTTTAGTTTATCATTGATCTATTAGTTGACCCGCGTAACTCCGTCGGCGTCATTTTCAATGTTTTTATAACATTTTTCATTAATGCTCCCCTCCTATTGGTCGTAGCGTGATGTAATATAGTTTTCAACCTTCTTCGATAGGTGGGCTATCCAACACTAAATTAATTTTTCATTTCGAACCAGTAGTGATTGAGATTCGCGCGTTCAAACAAACAAACTCTTCTTTATAATATTGGTATAGTATTTTCTGAAAAAAAAACGAAGTCCTGTCCAACTAGTCTGTATACCTAATTGCAACACATTTCAGCTTTTTGTAATACTTTCTAAAATATCCCTTTCAACGTAATATTTTCTTTATTGAATATGCAATTTTTTTAAATGGTTATATAAAATCCACAGATTATCCTCAAGTTAAACTTTAATAGAATAGAATGGAGCAGTAACTCCTTCGTTTTCCCTAAAACCTGCCCCAAATTGCTTGTAATCAATCATTAATCGGCACTCGATAGCACCTCTCGGAACCATGTTCCTACCTCACTCTCACCCTTACAGTGTGAAAGGGAGGAAAGTATGGTTGAATGGACGGTTTGTAGCGAAGTGGTCGAGTAGTGAATTAAGCGATGCATTTGTGAGATAAATGTGCTACTGCATTCGTGCAGCGGACACCGGGCTACAGTACAACCAACAATAGGAACTCAACTACAGTCCCATTGTTAAATAAATTGCTTTCATTTACAAGTTATTACAAGCTGTGCCGCTGTATTCCCTGTTTATTTAAGTCGTTTCAATTAATAATGCAAATATAATTATGTAAGAAATATAATTGGTAGACATTTTATGTGGTAATTAAATATCTTCGTTAGAGTATTCGCGGATATATAAATGGCGAACTCCTGCCCTGTGGTTACACCTGCGTAACAATCGTTACTGTAAAAAATAATAGCCTATTTTCTCGCGGATAGTTTAGTTATTCATTAGTGAATTAATTATTGAGATCGTTCCAGTACTCTAGCAGGCTAATCGTTACAAACTTATTAATGAATAAAAAAATCGATTCTTTCCTCTTTATAATACTAGATAGGTAGAGTGTAATATTATTTAGAGTTTTGACAGGTCTTTGTCATCGAGGTCATAGAGCCGTTATTTTGTCCGCGATCGACTGTTAGATGTCAACCGAAATCTTCAAAATATAACACGTTTGGTCTTCATACAAATTGAGGTACTTACATTATCTAGTTAGATAGTACGTACTAGTTAGATAATAGGTTTGTAAGTAGTAAGGGGAGGGGGCTCTTATTCTAGGGTTAATTGTTTATATATATATATATATTATATCATATATATTTCATATTGGTTATACGTTATTATAAAAGTATTAAGTTTCTTACTGTTCAGTAATACACTGTGGTTGAGGACATGAGCGAGGGAGAGTGCTGATTCCACTCATTAATCATTACACATGAACCTATGACGCCGTCTACCGTTTAACACTAATAGCACTTGGTTATCTGTATGTATATACTCATGTATTGTAGGTATATATGTGCAGTGTGCAGGTTACAAAGTAATTACATCATCAATTAATACATAACAATATGAATAAAATACCTAGAAGTTTTCCTACGAGCTTATAAGCTACAATGACTGATCTTATAGGTACGCTAAATTTTTTAAACTATACAGCGGATCTTAATGAGGTTTTCAAAAATAGTGATATAAGAGGCAGATTTATACGTATAGTTTTGAGTTATGAGAATGAATGATGATGAATATGATAAGATTTTTTTTTAACTGTAATCAATCTTAAAGTTTATGTTTGTCAATCTTAAAGTGTGGATTTAAGACGCGTAAGGTACGAGTCCAGTGACTATCCCTCGTCTAAGCTGCTTCAAATTAGGTCTGGATGAACTCCTCTTTTAAGTCCTCGTGATGATAAGAAATGCATGTAATTTTGCTGCCTTTAAATAAGCTTTTAATTTCAAGAAAACTTGAGATAGCGCATTCAAATATAATGGTTTTGTCGTGGGCGGGCATCGAACGCCCTTTAAAGTACTTAGGTACAGGTACACCCAACTCATAAAACTAATTAAATTATACCTATTCATATACATTTCTATTGAAAAAATCATTTGAATAGTTACAGACGTTTAACTCTAATGAAAAAATCATAAAATGAGAATCCAGTTTCAATAAATGAAAATAAATTAGATTTTTTGTTATTATGCTTTTTAAACGACGAAAATTTAAAAGTGTATCGATAATCTCTCAAATGAGAAGAGACGCGTCGGAAAGTATCACGTTTTCATCTGTCAGTTAATATAAGCCAATTATTATAACATCCGACCGTACCTACAATGATTACTTTCCAACGTAACCAGAGTCATAGATTACTCCGCACTGGAGACCTATTCATGTGCCTTCGATATTTACCTGCGCCTTGAGAAATATTTTTAACCGACTTCCCAAAAAGAAGGAGGAGGTTCTCAATTCGGCTGGTATTATATATATATATATGTATATACTCTTACTATTCTGTTTCAACTAGCTTTAACGATGAGTAGCTGACCTTCATATCGTCAGTTTCTCATACCCTGTCTTTACAACGAGTGCGTGATTGCATAGCCTATAGCCATTCCTTAATCAATGGGCTATCCAACACTAAAATATTATTTTAATTCGAATTAGTAGATAAGAAAATTATGAACAAAATAAACAAATGAACTCTTCAGCTTTATAATATTAGTATAAATAATATTAGGGATATTACTATATTAGGGACTAGCTGCCTTCCCGCGGTTTTACCCGCGTAGTTCCCGTTCCCGTGGGAATACAGGTATAAAATATAGCCTATGTTACTCGGAGATAGTGTAGCTTTCCAAAGGTGAAAGAATTTTTGAAATCGGTCCAGTAGTTTCGGAGCCTATTCATTACAAACAAACAAACAAACAAACAAATCTTTCCTCTTTATAATATTAGTATAGATTAAAGGATTAGTTGGTTTTCTAATAAATATCCTGGGACATTTTTACACACGGCCAATCTGATTCCAAACTAAGCAGATCTCTATTTATATTAGACCTATATTTTACATACAAACATTGTCATCAGAATATTGGATAGATCAGAGGGACATGTACTTATAAAATAATTAACAAAACTTCTAGAATACCCATTCAATCGATCAAAAATTTTATATTAGCCGTAACACTATCGATGGTATGAGAATAGGTATGCACTGCATCCGGGATGACTCGCAGCTCGCAGGACCGGGGGGTAAATTATATCCCACCCACAGCCGACCTGCATTTCACAGCATTTAGTGAGCTCCAACAGGTAGATAAATGGACGCTCTGCATTCTAATAGAGGATTGCTGGCATCAAATAATATATCGCTCTGTCCTCGGAGCCGGTGTAATGCCTCGGCGCTCTGATGGTGAATATATTTAAATTCTCACCGTGTCATTATGGTGATTCTGTTTTGTTTTGGAAATGCTGTATTTGCTTAAGTTCTAGTATCTAGGTTTAGTATATATATTGACCGCTAGATTAGATTCGATATCAATAAAATCAGTTATGTAATCGTCGAGTCATCCAACCTCATCATAATCATCATCAGCTCATAAATGTCTCCACCAAAGAACTCGAGGCTCCCTATCAATAAGAGGGTTGAGACCATATTCCACCACGCGGCCATAGTGCTAATATTTACTTTACATCCTTTGAAATGACAATTTGGACATACGCGTTTCCTTACCATCCTTAACCAAGAGCTAGTGAATCCGCAGGTTTACCTATAGTTTTTTTAAACTCGGTCCAGCACTCTTTGAAGTTGAACCTGCTCCCTTTAATCGTGAGTTGGTGCGTTCACCACTGTGCCACCACGGCTATACAGTTTCATTGTTACATAACAATGGGAAGATTGTAAAGCATCGGATACATTACATTTAATAAATACATGCATTATTTCATTACAAATAATATATCAGATATATTTGAGTTGGAATCATAATTAATTATTAACACATTATAATGCAACTCCGAAAATCACCTTAATTTAATATAAGTACAATATTCGACTAATGAGTAGGTAATTCAATTCCCGTAAGCTCAGGTTCAATCAAATACAAACTAATACAATTATTAGTTATTATATTAAATTTAATACACAAAGCTTAGTTGCATATTGGGTAACGCACTGACTCACGATTATAAGGGTGCAGGTTCATCCCTTAATACAAAAAAAAATACTTACGTACACATTTGTACCACTGGTGAAGGAAGGTGAAGGAAAACATCGTGAGGAAACCTGCATGCCCGAGATGTCACAATGAAAGGCATGTGAAGTCCGCCGCCGCTCTAGGTCCGCGTGGTGGACTATGGCCCAAGCGTCGTTGTTAAGGTAGGCTCGCTCGCTCCTTGGTGGAGACGTATATGAGCTAATGATGATGATAATATTTACAACATAAACAACAATACTTTTCGAGAAAAAAGCCGACCAAGTACGAATCGGACTCGTGTATTAAGCGTCAATCGTACAAGTTTTAATACTAAGTAGGTACTTTTTAAATACTTTCGTAGTCTTTCCCTTTAAATATTTTTATAGTGGCAGCCTAAAATACACATTTGCATTTATAATACCTATTAGTTTAGATAATATTCTAGTAACAAAACCAGAGTGCGGAGACAAAAGACCGAGATGAAGTTAATTTGTTGTCGAGTGAGTGAATAGAACGTATTATGTACATAAATGTCACTAGCGCTTCAATAGGCCTCCATACAATAAGCAGCCGCAGGAATAAATTAGTTCTTGAAGCTAATTTCAAAGCTAATAATATTTCAATGGAGTGACGTCACCAGTTATATTACGTTACGAGTGCCTGTCTGACGTCAGTCCCTCAATTCAATTTTATTTACTTCTACAGAGAAGTATACCTAAAGGAGATATTAATAATTCACTACGTACCCAAGCCGTACAAAAATTTCAATAAAAATTTACATTGAAATGTGTTATAATTACAGTTTTATTCAAAGACTAGCTGACCCACAGCTTCGTAGGCGTCATTTTCCCGTTTTTGCAACATTTTTCTATGATGCTCCGCTCCTATTAGTCGTTGCTTAATGATATATAGCCTATAGCCTTCCTCGATACATGGGTTACCTAACACTGAAATTTTTGAAGTTCCTGAGATTTGCGCGATCAAACAAATAAACTCTTCAGTTTTATATATTAGATTAGATACTTACTTACCATTTGATTTTAAGGAAATGGTCTCTCAAACTCACGAACATTAACATACAGATATGCATGGTGCTAAATATGTCTGTTTAAGAATATGGTCTAAAGTTGCACAGAGTCCAGAGTAGTCACAAACTTGATGTAAGTAATGGTAGTGCCACGCTAAAATGCACAACTCATATACTTATCCTCGTCTCCCTAAAGTGTGAATTCCCTTATCACAGTAAATATATGCGCACAAAGTCCAGCATCATTTGTAAGGGGATGAGCCGGCAGCGGCGACTCGGTCAAGGGGTACAATTCTGTAACGGAAACCATACGACGCTTCGTGGATTTTACGCTCTGTCTCTTTCGATCGTAGGCTGTTACGTGAAAGGTACAATGTCGATGGTTGGTTGTCGTATAGTGTGAGTACAAGAATAAGTAGGGAGGCCAGAAATATTACAGTTCCTCCGGCAACATATCACCGGACGCGTCACGAAACTACATCCATTATTCGTAAACTTACTTGCGAGCTGGAATGCAGATCGCTCCGAGTCGGTTTTTGAGCCAAATGTTAGCTAATGGACTAAATAAACGTGAATTTTGAAGCTCATTGGAATATAATAGAGAACTTTGGTTATCGGTTTGGAGTTCAATGTTATTTTGAATGGTTAATAATTTTATATCTAAAATAGTAGGTATGTGCATGTCAATTCATATCATTGATTTGATTATTATCGAACCTGTAGTATAAACTTTAGGTTTATTATATCTAAAAAGTAGTATATTTTGTTCCATGGCTAAATAAATTAAAATTATAATTATTACAGAAAACCTTACAGCGCTCGTTTGTTTTCATACTATTATTATGAACATTTGTTGAGTAGCATTAGGTATATTATCATATACCTTGAGCCATCGATCTTTATATATATATATATATATATCACATATTTAACTTTGTATATTTACTAAACGTTTCAATCATATAATTGTCATTTAAATCTTCTGTGAAGTTTAATAACATCAACATATTTCCAATTACGAAGAAACGAATTCAATTGCACGCAATAATATTTCGAAAATCCATATAAGCTCATGTATTTATTTCATTTCGTCGTAACGATGCATGAATGGATAAAGCCTTTCGTACACCACACTACGCAAATATTAAATTCATGTTTGCGAACTTTTATGAATTTGTATTTCAGTAGTCTTTTAGAGACTAAAACTAACGAAAATTGACGTAAAGTTGTGTACGAATGGCCTAACTCGTCGCTCAGTCCAGTGCAACGAGACACGGCTTTTGCCGATTGAGTCGCGTCGTACCTTTCAAAGGTGGGAGAAAAAAAATACAAGAAGTACGACGCCGGGACTCGGTAGTAGGTAGACATAACGAGGGCTCATTCCGCATTCCCTCCCCATAAGCTGAGTGAGCGCAGATGAAAACGCGTCTAATAAGGCACGAGCGGCGCCGGGTTAATAAGACCGAGTGGGGCTACAAAACGAGCGACATCGCGTACCTCTTCACTCACCGTGGCAGCGACAAATGTCATAATTTAGCGACGAGCCGCGGTTTGTATTAGACGGGCCGATATGTGCCGCGGTGCCGCTGCCGCCCCACTAAACGAAAAAGCTCTTGCATATATTTTTTTGTATAAAACGAAAGTCTTACAAATGTAAATGACAATGTTTATAATTTGTTTTATCTTTTTGGTGAGCTAAGTCAAAATCAAGCCTAGGGTTGAGATATAATAGTAACCTTAATTTATTTTATTCAGCTTAAACATAATAAACGCGCTCTTTCGTTTGCTTTTCGAGCAATAAAATCTCTAATATTATAATTTATAATATATATATATATATATATATTATTATTATAATATTATAACTATCTAATCTTGATAAACTAAGTATCCTAACCACTAAGCTACCTTCAAAAATATCTGAATCCTATAGAAAAATAATGTTAACTTCATAGCAGCGTCCTCATGCAAAACATAAGGGCGTGTATACACAGGGGGGGTGGCGTGGAGCGAGATATGTGCAGCAATCAACCGACGCGAAACACTCCCCGCGCTACAGTCACGTGCCACAGTTGCGTGGTGCACAGTGCGATAACTACATTGGCACCTTGAAATTTAACCTTGTCATTCCCCTGTATCAAATCGCAGGGTAAGAATTCACATAATCACCAATTAAACAAAGGACAACGACACCCAAGAAAAGTAATAAAATAAACACAGCATGAAAAAACAAACCTTGTTATTGAGTTGCTTTGTAGCTGCATAGTTAAAGAGACATAGGTCGTTGATAGAGTTATTAATGTATACTCACACCATTTAACTAAATGACGTGTTTTTTTACTATTATTTTTAATGTATACTTTTTAAATAGGTAGTAATAAATGTAGAAGATATGTCATTTAATGTTCACATTTTTAGAAAAATATAATTCCACCCATATTAAGTAGTAATTAATTATATTATTTAAGAATAGTAAATTACTTTTTTAACCGACTTCCCAAAAAGAAGGAGGAGGTTCTCAATTCGGCCGGTATTTTTTTTTTTTTCTATGTATGTACATCGATTACGTCGCGGTTAATGGACCGATTCGCGTGATTCTTTTTTTGTTCGACGCGAAATAGCTGCCAAATGGTCCCATAAAAATTTCTTTCAATTTGGTTTAGTAGTTTTTATTTTATAAGCATTATTGTTATTTGGACGATGTCATTTTGATGATACTTTGTATATTAGTATGTCGATAACTTTAACATTTCTAATCCGATTTGCGTAATTCTTTTTTTGTTCGTTAGGGTACATATTCAAGTTAGTACCCTGGTCATCTAGTCAGCATATGATGATGGGATCCCAAGGAAATCGAGAAGAACACTCAAATTATAAGCATCTAACTGTTACGTTTCAGTCAATATCATAACAGTTTGTTCAATTATTTGCGTTTGATGATGATTTCCTATGGATGAGCTGATGATGGAAGGTACAACTCCTCAAAGGATAGGAGTTCAGAGAAAATTATTTCAAAATTTTTGGTACATATGGATAGAGAATAGTATTCCTTGAGGCTATTAGGTTGACCTTGAAGGTTAATCTCATTAATAGTGTTCTGTGATTGTTAAATAAATAATAAGCCTACCCATACTTAAATCACTAAAAAGCAAAAATATAAAAAAAAACTACGTTAAAAAAACCGACCTCCAAAAATACTAAAAAGCAAAAAATAACTAACGCAATTTATAACACTTTCCTCTACTTATCTACTGACTACTTATTCTTTCCGCTTGCTGCTTGGTTTGAAGTCGGTGCCAAGCCATATATGAATAAAAAAAATTACTAAGAGAAATAAAATGGTGTAACAAATAAATTTCTACACGATAACCTACTAACTACTAACCTACGTAAATAAATCAGAAATAACGATAAATGACAATGAGTAACAAATGAAAACGACGATGAAATAAATGTAATTTACATCCTACAACTATAGTGGTCCTGTAAAGGACCGTTTATTTCTAATATTAATAACTCACAAACCAAGAGCATGCGTCTAAAATTTAGAATTTTAAATGCAAACGGTGCCAAAGTTTTTGTTGACCTTATTAAATCATGGAGAATCTCAACAAAGATCTTTTGCTAATTATGCTGTGGCTTGGCACCAACTTCAAACCAGGCAGTAAGCGGAGAGAATAAGTAGTCAGTAGGTAAGTAGAGGAAAGTGTTATAAATTGCGTTAGTTATTTTTTGCTTTTTAGTATTTTTGACACTTTCAAGGCAACTAGATATATGGCTCATCACTGACTTAACTTGACAACACATTATATTATACAAACAGACGACTAATACATACATCGAATTCTATAAAATATTACTTTAATAAGAAAACACATGGAGCTTTTTTTATATATTTTTAATAATAAAAATGAGTTACCCTACTGCTATCATATCATATTGTACTGTGGCAGTCCTCTCACAGACCATTTGTAATGACATACATGTTACCCTCTATTAACTCAGTGCTATTTTTCTCTGTATTTTTGTGTTTATTACTTTGTTTAACCTTTGGGCGGTTTTGTACGCCGCACGTTGTATATAGTACATGAACATAACAATAGATGAACGGTTTCTTGGTTAGATACTCTTACTTTCAAGTTTGTCGCGGGTTTGGTTCCCACTAAGACAAAAGTTTTATGTAATATTTGCTCGTGGTTTTGAGTCTAGTTGTAAATATCTATATGTAGTAGTATCTATATCAGTTATCTGGTTTCCAAAGCACAGTCTCTGCTTAGTTTGGAATTAGATTGATCGTGTGTAAAAGCCGTCCCAGGATATTCGTTTTTTTGTTATTTTGGAGGATATTTGGTAATATATTTCCTATATTCTTCTATACAACGTTAAATGACGATAGCTAATTTATCTTGACTGAAAAAACAAAGTCAGTGACAAAGTCACAAACCGGAAATAAATCAAAATAAAAAAATATTGCGTATACCTATACTAGTATCAAATCCAAAGATACATTAAACTACAACATTACTATGAACACGATATTAATGCAGTTTACAATCAAACAGAAAACTATTACAAAAAAGAAAAAACTCGAGATGAGTTTAAATACCTGAAAACTAACCCACGTTGGAACTTACAAAGAAAAACTAACTAACTCTATACACGTGACATAACTCTTATTCCAACAAGATAAAGTTCATTTTACATTGTAGGATAATGTAGTATGCATTACAAATTCGGTTCGCAGTTGTTAAGTTAAAGTTTTGAAACGTTGACGGAATCCTAAAACATATGTACGTGGACTCTGTACCTTTATTGGTTACAGTTTGAATTTGAAACTACTTAATATTAGTCATTTTATTTTTTAATTCCTTTTCTCTTTGTTGTGGTTATCACTATAGCAACGTAACTTTTACTTAGTTATAGAATTTGTTTATGATATAATAATTATATTTTTTTTTTGAAAAAGTAGTTTCTAATTATGCAAACTATAACCAACCCACAAAATTGGTAATATCGAGGTTCTGTTACCAACATAATCTACTCATCGACATTCATATACTCAAAATAAATACAAGCTGCTTTAACTAACCTAATACCTATCTCAAATACTATTCTATACTCTACTATATAATTCTATAAACTTACTGTTAAAATAAAATAAAAAACTAATTATCTCGAAAGTTACTTTTAACCATTCTAGTTTGCATAACAATGACCAATTGATCATCATCAATTTCTGCCATTTCGTTACAAAGAGTTCCTTCGTAGTATATTTTAGAAATTGGAACAAACAAAAGCCAAACAGACACTTCCATATAAATAAAGTCATGTGTCATGTAAAATAGTGTAGTGTCATGTGTAGTGCCGTGTAGTGTAGTTTAGTGTAGTGTATAGTGTAGTGTGTAGTGCGGGGACAGCGACACGTCGTGTCAGCACGGGACAAACCGTACCGCATTCCTGACATACACTTACTTTGCAATTTACTATCGAGCATTCCGTTGTTGTATGATTGTTTTCCATTGTCAATTAATAGTAATTTCATAGATAGAAAACATTTTGAAGATACATATTTTATTTGGCTCCGAAGATTACTGTTATCATGACACGTAAAGAGATAGATATTTATATAGTTAGCATTTAGTGATCAGCGACTGAATTTGCAGAGTTATACTACTTATAAAATTCACTAAATACCTACAGTACATTAAATGTCGAAAAATTATTCAAACATTATTATCCTGTCAACCCCCAAATGATTGGACAATGAAATCAAAATTTAATTTGCCTGTAAATTTTATTTTGACACGATTTTTAACGCTTCTAATAATTATAACCATCAAACCATAGCAATCATCAAGCAACAAACAACCGGTTGCCAATTGTTCATGAAATAATAAAGCTCCGGACGGTGTGTCAACTTCTGTCCAGATAGATTAAATATTGAAAACTAATATCTGTGTCGGTCCGGTCGCGCGGCGGTCGCCCCGGGTCGCCAGGTGGAGCCCCTGCTCCTGCTGCAAGAAACAATATCTATATTGTACCTAAAAAAATCCACTCTAAATACTTAGGTACATAGTATAGTATAAAACAAAGTCCCTTCCCGCCTTCTATATGATTAGTTCTTTTAAACATAGCAACGGATTTAAATACGGTATGAAGATTACATAGTGATTCAGAGATAGTGACCTATAGCTTAATATCGTTTTGTGTTTGCAATGCAGTGCTCTCTTAACCGAGCGAAGACAAGTGGGTCGCCTGTATCTATGAAAGGTCTGTTGAAATATAAATCTAGATTAATTAAATTATTTTGATATTATCTAACAATAAATATAGTAATTAGATAAATCTTACGGGTGTATTTAAAAAAAAGGTCAACTAGATAACGTAAGCTAGGTATGCCTGACATTTAAATCTTTTTAGCAGTTTATAATTTTTTTTGTCAAAAACGCAGTAGAATTTTAAAATCTTCTATACCTATTTACATTTCCTTAGTTCACACAGACAAAATGTATACAGAGGTACTTAATAAACCACTAAAAGCAATGAAGGCGCAATCGGCAATTCGGCGAGTGTATTCCGGAACGTGCGGCGCGCGCGGAATCCCGGACAGTCCGGGATTGCGACGGGATCCCGGTGCATTTTCCCGGGACGCGGACCGGCGCATGTCTTATTGTGGAATTTGAAACGCGCGCCATCCAGATTCGGCCAAATATACTGCGTTCGATTTTTTTATAGGTACCTACTCTCTGGTAATGTGCATTTGCTTTGTTTCTGTGTAAGTATTGTTTATTAACGCCTTCAGTTTCAGTAAATAATACCCGGAATAACCTTTAATTAATTTCATATACTTGGAATAAAAAAAAATTGGTTGCCTGTAAAGTCGGTATACGGGCGAAAGTTTTACGTGACAACGACTTTGAGTGGTAAAATAATTTTAATGTGAATATTCATTCGTATAGTAGGAAGAAGGATGAAATAATAGTAACAATTTAAAACATAACGTCACGTTACGTGAGCGGAGCGTAACGCAGTTTCTTGAAGTGTCACCCGGCAAACCAATTTATAAGACGTTGTCACGTCAAAAACGAAGTGAAAATGTAATAAAACAAATAATATGTATGTAAAATGGAACTCGTAGAAATATGTCATTCATCTGTGGAAATATGTTATAGGCTGTTGATTTCCTAATAATAAATAAAAAAAAGCTTTAGTGTTAGTGAAAATATATACAAACATGCGTTATTTTTTACATAATACCTATATTTATATTTGTCAAACTTTAGCTCCATTTTATTACGATTACTTATCTAGTAAAACATTTATTAAGTTTTCAAGACATGATCAACTTGGTCATTAATAACCACATAAATAGCCAGGGATTTATAATATAGTATGTATATACTAATAGGATTTGTAATAAAATATGAGTATCGCAAATAGAAGAAATGTTCTAAATCGCCCACCATCTGAAAAACTATGTTTTATTTTCATATTGAAGTCTATCTAGATCACGATTAGCAGTGTTTTATACTTAGTATAAGTAAGAATAAGCAGAACGTGAACAGCTTAATAATATTTTCCTATTATCCAGATTAATCCCGGTGTTTAATTCCCGCATCGCGTGCGGCGCGGCGCAGGTGACAGGCGCCGGCACGCGACCTATAATTGAATTAAACTCTTTTTAAATACAATTTTATTAAATCACCACATTTCTTTGTTTGCAAATTTATTTCACTATAATATACATATTTAAAGCATGCTAATTTTTTTGATTCATCGCTACTTTGCTAGTTAATATTTAAACAAAAATAGAGGAATGTTTTGACGATAGGTAAAATATTTTTGATCGTGATTATAACACTTTTCTTTAATACTTCTGTCATCGATTAAATTTACACTAAATTATAAAGAGGCACTAAATACTTGGTTTTGGTAATGTTTGCGTGATAAAGAATGATTTTGTTCCGCCTCCCGGTTTCCCGGTAATGTTCAATTTTCCCGGGATATATCTTTTATGTTAGCATGACTATTTCTCTCCAAAAAATAGCCTATTTCTCCTTACCTTAACTATAAATAAGCTGGTATTAAAGCCCCACTCTCAAGCACCTGTTCTTGCGGTCAGGTATCATAAGTAAATGTCGAGTAGCTCGCCCGCACGGGTGGCAAGTGACGTGCAAGTACTGGCGCGAGTGCACTGGAGCGAGTACTCGGCCTTTATGCGTGCGTTTGTCTCTGTCCCTCACTGGCCGCAAGTACGTTGCATCGGATTAGTTATACAAATGTGCCGGTAAATATGCATAACTTGGGTATAATGTTTTGTAACCGTTTATTTTGACACTAGTGGCTCCCCGCGGTTTCACCTACGTACACGGAAGATCTTCCATTTTTCCGGAATAAAAAGAAGCCATTGTCTTATCTCAGGCTCTAGAGTCTAGCTAGACTTTCTGTGTACTAAATTTCATTTACATTAGTTCAGTAGTTTTAGCGTGAAAGCGAGACAGATAGAGTTACTTTTGCATTTATAATATTAGTAAGAATATATTCACTCTGCGATTTCACCCGCGTTCCCAGAGATATTTAACTTTCCCGAGATATAAGGTAGCAAGTTCTAGGCAATATCTGTACAAAACTTAACGTAAATCCTGAAAATCGGTTCTGTGGTTTAGGCATTGAACCGTAATAGTCAGACATACTTAAGGAGGTAGGGCGCAACGGATTCGTCCGTTTGAAATTGGAGCAGCCCGACTGGGGTAGTATGTACCTCCACCTTACAGAAGACCGCGGCCAAATAACACTACATGTAGTGTTGTGTTCCTGCGGTGAGTAAGGTAGCCAGAGCTCCATGAGGAGACCCAGTAGCGTCGTAGGGGTGTGCAGGAGTGATGCCTGTTTGGCCCTTCGACGAGAAGTGCATTGCGCTTTGTCCCTTTCACTGCCTCTATAGTTGCTCCCTTTTTTATAGGGTCGGCAACGCGTGAGTGACGCCTCTGGTGTTGCAAGCGTCCATAGGCTACGGTAACCGCTTCCCATCAGGTGGGATCGTATGACTGTTTGCCACCCTTGTGGTATAAAAAAAAAAAAGACATAGTTACATTTGTAATATTAGAATTAGTACAAAAGTAGAGATTCATCATAGTTGAGTATCCATAAAAGCTTTCTTCAAAAAACCACCACTTATTGTAGTAAAACAATGTTAAATTAACATCAAAATGATAATACTAAAATCGTTCGCTCTGTGACAATGTAAGGGCCTTGTTGTAGGCCTGTGCTACAAACTGCACGGTAATTTATGGGCCACGCGGGAAATTAGCGCGGGACCGGCCACCGCCCGCACCTCCCGCACTGCCGCACCGTCCGCACTGCCGCACCGCCCGCACCTCCGCACTGTAGTATAGCTAACGAACATATTGTGCCACTGTTGTTATGGAGTCTTTCAATTTGAGAAAGTCTAAAAAAGAAGGTAATGCACTTGAGGCTTTCAGTGTCTAAGTCTTAGTGTCGGTGTTTTCGTAATATTCTTATTAGCCTTTTTAATTTTAAATTACATATTTGAATTTTTGACGTTAGTAAATATATTTTTTAACATACTATTAATATTCAGAAAAGCTAGTTATTCCTAGTATTCGTAGTAGTGGAAATTATTTAAATAGATTAATATGTTTCTTTAAACTGGAATTTTTTTGTTCCATTTATTAATTATTATATTTGTGCATAACTGGTAATATCTTTATATATCCTAAGACTAGTATGTTTTGCAATTAAACAGATTCACTCGCTATACATATAGATACAGTAGGTAGCTACTGTACGTATAACAGCCGTAGCGGCCAGCGACCAGCGGCGCGGCGGCGCGTCGGCGCGGTCACGCAACGGGACGCAAAAATGGTCCGCACGCATTGTCCTCTAATTGGGTCGTTTTCAGGATAGTTGTTGTAAATTATATACGGAACGTTATTTATGTTGTTAATTTTGTAATATTTATTTATCGCTCACAATGGAAACTGCAAGTTTGCCAATTTATTTTAATGTAGGTTAGTAATTTATTTCGATCGTGATAATTTTCATTCGGGTTAAGGTTTACGACTACGCTCTTTCATTGTTTAAGTAGTTTACATTTTAATAGCTTTTACCCTGGAGTTTTACACGCGGTGAAACTTCTTTTTCCCGGTTCAAAGTGTTGATCGCGAACATATTCTAAAACTGTGCTTAATTTCTCCTAAATGCCGTTCTGGCTCGAGGTCGGCATCACATCGGTCTATATATGACGGTGACCACTTACCATCAGGTGGACCGGCTGCCTGCATCTCAGTCAACTAACTTAAAAAAATAACTCTTTAGCTGTTGTCGTGTAGTTTAATTACAAACATTGAATCCTCACAAACGCGTCTATTGCGCTAGCATATATTTTAGAACTCTGAGAAATCATGCAGATATGTAAATGCTCAATATCTAACTTCCACTAGCTCTAGTCTAACTGGCGCTGAGCAAACAGACGGCAATACTGCAATTGATTCGGATGATAAAGTTTGTAGTGTCAACAGAAAACAGGGAAAAAGCGGAACTGTGTACACACCGTTGTCGCTTTGGCATCCAGACACCCAATACAAACACTGACAGCCGGTTGGCTTTGCGGTTAGTGACCCTGACTTTCAAGCCGTTGGTCATGGGTTCAAATCCCACCTGTCATGTGACAAACGTTTATATGCATGAATATTGATATATATTCTGTGTCGGAATGTAATTATCTATATAAGTATGTATTTAAACGTAGTATATGTTGTATATCAGCTATCTGGTTACCATAACACAAGCTTCATTTGAAGCTTACCTACTTTGGAATCAGATTGGCCGTGTGTGAAAAATGTCCCAGGATATTTATTAAATAAGCGCGGCCTTCGTAAACGTCCTCAATCCAGCCTCAATCTCACATGATACCATACTGAATGAGCGAGACAGAACATAGAGACATCTTCAATTTATCTTTTTACTCAACTGAATTGAACCGAGGAAGTGATGCTAACCGGCTCTTTCAGTACCCCAGTATAGCTGATGCAGTAGGTAAATAGGCATAAACTATAGGGATGCTCTGTGGTCGGCCAGTCGGTCGCATTTGTTTGCTTACATGAACATGTCTGTTTAGTCTGTCTGGGTGTAAAGATCTATCTATTTGGGTTGTAACCGCAATATGGTAGCTTGTACAACTATTATGTATTAATAGTGTCCATTAAAAGTTCCCAGAATAAAAACTTAGCCTGCCATTCGAGGCTAATTTAGTTTTTAATCTGTAAATGTTTTTTTTAATCTAATGAGTCTTTCATAGATTACCTAAAAAACATTTTATAAGACCAGCTTTCGCGCCGTAGTTTCACCCGCGTTCTCATTACCGTAGGGATACGAGAATAAAATATAGCCCATGTCCTGTCTGTTAATGTAGCATATATAAATATATATAATTAAGGGTTTCCTCATAAGTTTCTTAAACCGTTTTCCATCAGGTTCTATTTGCCACATTTGTTTCATAAATTAACCTTTAAGAATCTATTAATCTGGCGCCAAATCTTGAGATACAGTTTGAATGTTCCTGCGACTAATTACACGAGACATGTGGAAATTGTATTACCTACTGTAAGTGTTGTGTGCACCTACCGGCCCGGCACAGCGCGGCACAGCGCCGATGTATCACAACAAAACATTCCTCAGGAGACGTGCCGCTCACACGCCTCGCCTCAGTGACGAGCCAACCTTGTGGAAGAGGCTTTAACAGAATTACTAGATATTTTTAAAACGTTTACCATTGGTGTCAGTTTTCAGTTTGATATAATAATTTGTTACTAGCGACTTGTCCATATTAACAGAGCATCAGTGTCAAATTTAATCATTAGGTATTACTGCGATACCAGGCGTAGCGTATCACCAATGCGTTGTCGAAACTGAGATATTGACGTCGAAGATGTTCATGTAGGTATCTTCACTTTTCCTTAAAATACATATAACCTAAGTACCCTATATTCGTATAGATTTCCCACTGAAACACAATTATTGGTGTTAGTTAAGTTCATGAATAAAGAACACTGACCATACTCTGATATAAAGCTCATTTCTTATCATGAAGCATATTTTTAAGCTATTGCATAGCTTTTATCGCGGGCTCTGAGCGCGGCGACCGAATCAAGAAATTCCGTAACGAAAAAACCTAACACCCCCCACTCCGACGGGCAAGGAGGTGTGGCTTGAAGGCCGTGCATCGTCTAACGTCGTTTCAGTTCGGCAGTCTTCGACACGGCGTTGTGTGCGATTAGGCGTATTGTACGACTCTACGAAACTCGCACGAATCGAGACGAGCTGCTCCGAAATCGGACGAATACATAAGCAGCTGTTTATGAGAAAGTATGTAGGTGTATATGTATTTATGTACAACAGTGAATAGCTGTACTTGTAAAATTTGTGTATGAAGTGTTTTGAATATGAATGAACAAAGTGCATTTATTATTAAAATAAATAAATAAAATTATAATTGCATAAGTTGATACAAAATGCTATGCAATGCAATAGCTTTACCGCGGCAGTCCCCGAGTGCCTCACGTAATTTTTTTATTAATAATGGATCTTGCATTGCCCTCTGACCCGTCTATATAAAACGTTGCCGAAACTTAAGATGGAGCATGCTTGCCCAAAAGAAACCTATTCACTCTAGCCTTGAAAATCCCTAGATTGTAGGGTCAGGAACTCAGGACACATGAAGCAAGTTCCACTCTTCCGCTCTCCACTGCCCGTATATAAATAAACAAGCTACCTCAACTTTTTACTATAACTGTTAAAACGAAACTCCATCTCCATACAAAGTGATCAGTGTGCACGTTGCATAACCGTGGCATATTCAAGCGGCTCATCTCGTGAGATGCACATTTGCACCTCGCGTCGTGCTCCTCGCCCCTCGCCCCCACGCCCCTTTGCCCCGTCGCCCCCTTGCCCCCTCGCCCCCACGCCCCCACGCCCCTCGCCCCTGTACCTTTGTGCACCCTTTCGACACATCACCTTGTTGTTTACAATGCTCCATTTAATTGTACGGACAATTTTTTATGAAATTACTGTTTTAAAGCATTTCAGTGAATACCCTTTGATCATTTCATTTATGTTTGTGACGTTGCCAAATAAAAATATTGTATTTTCCGGGTACAGTTTAAGAATAAACTGTATACTGTCCGACAATTACTTTCATCAACAATGAACATTTGCAAGTATTTATATACCCTTTTTCAAACTTGTAGTCTATATCTGTGTAACAATTTATCAAAATTGGTAAAATTGTTTGGGCGTAAGTATTTATTATATTATTAGTAAATAGCAAATTTATCTATGGAAATTTATGTAAACAACGTTGAAAACCTGTGTTGAAAAACTTTCCTTGTTAACTTTGTAGTCGTATTTTCTCTAGTGAATACAAACTTTACAAATCCATAGAATCTCCGGTAGTTTTAACCTTAATATATATTTTTTGATCTCGAACTGTCTTTCAATCTTAAACAAATGTTATATTAATATGATTTAAATCCATCTTAAATTACCCTGTATTTTAAAAGAAATTCCAAAACACTGCTTGATACAGTTATGAAAATGATAAATATTCTTATTTAAATAGGCATTTACAAGCTCTGATAAATAGTCAGGTATTTTAATAGATATTATTATCATAGTGGCCAACTGGTAGAGGGAGGACTGATTGTAAAGAAACTTTAACTACTTTGCAAGTTCGGCTTATAGATGGCGTTTAATTAGACATTGAATTTATTTGTCCCACTCACTCCTCGGCGGTGTGAGCGAGAAAGCGATACTTATGACGCTGTTAAGTCGCCGCGGGGGTTTCATTGCTTATTTGAAATATAGGTTTTTTATCATTATAACCTAATTTAAGATACCTGTAAGTAAATGCTTTTACAGACTTAGATATCTAAGTAAAATTAAATCTATTAAAGGCCATACTGGTAGTATATGTAGTATATCAGCTATCTGGTTACCATATCACAAGCTCTGCTTAGTTTGGAATCAGATTGGCCGTGTGTGAAAAATGTCCCGGCATATTTATTACCGTTCCCGTGGGAATACAGGGATAAAATATAGCCTATGTTACTCAGTGATAATGTAGCTTTCTAATGAAAAAAGAATTATTAAAATCGGTCCAGTATTTTTTGAGTTTATTCGTTACATACAAAAATACAAATCTTTCCTCTTTATAATATTAGTGTAGATATATAGATACTTACTCATATAACAATACTTTGATAAACTATATAAAGCTAGGTCCACACTGCCGCTCCGCCGGTAATTGGTAATGGACACCTTGCGGCGCGGCGGTGTCGCGTGTACACCCGCCTTAATGACATTGCAATACTAGTTCTATCTGTTTGGTTATCACTTCTATGTAAGAGATGCGCAAATATCGACTGTGATGACGGACGTCCTGGGTTTGATTCCTGGGTGAAATAGGGAGCTACTTATTTTTATTTAGTAATGTGAAATTAGCTTTTATAAGGGGGAAATTATTCATCAAAGTTTAATAATAATAATTTGAAATTTTAGGTATAGTTCATATTTCAATTAATATATGCACAAAACTTTAATCTTTTCATTTTCCTTTCACTTTTTACCTTTAATAAATAAATGGCCTTAATATCAGTATAAGTAATAATATGAAAATATATACCTAAATAAAATATAATCCATTAGACACCCGTTGAACTCTTTTCTAAGAACATTGATCGGTCGCCGCGCCGCTCGCGTCAATACAACTCAATGAACTGACCGTGAATAAAATCAAGGGAAAGTGCACTTTATGTATTCTGTAGGAAGACTTAAAATTATATGTCACGAGAAATTGAATTAAACTCAATTTTCATGGAAAAAGTATTTAATTTTGTTAATAAACAGATGGGATCATTAGATATTAATTTCTACTTAATATTTTATATGGATGCTGATAAGCAATAATGTGTTAACCCTCATAAACTTGGTTTTGAGAAAATGCCGTCTAAAGATCATATCAAATCAAATTTTATGTACTTTTATGTTTTAGATGACTTGAAACAATTTTGTAGAATGTTAAATACGCGATGCATTATAAAAATATATCAAAACCTTTGTTTTCGACTTTTTGTGGGTTGAAAAATTATTGCTTATCAGCATCCATATAAAATATTAAGTAGAAATTAATATCTAATGATCCCATCTGTTTATTAGAAATACCTTCAATATTACTTTATTTTATTAGTCGCAGTCGTTCAACGAGGCCTCGTTAACGAATAACGGCCGCTTTCCGCGATAACGGCCAATTAACGACGAGTAAAGGCCGCGGCTAACGGCGCGTTAAATATTTACTGTCGTGTAGACAGACACTCACATTTTCATGATCTATATATTGATTTTAATGAACTTTGCGAGATTTATTGGTTCAAGTCATGTTAATAATATTCTAAATAGCGATAGTGTTTGAATGGAACGAATAGGTATGGATTTTGATATAAAGATAAAGCAATTAATATACCTACTTTTGATTTCAAAGAAAAATCAAACAACGTAACGAAAAATGTATAATTATAATTAATTTATTCTTTTCTTATAATAGGTATTTATGTAATAATAGCTTCTCCTCTGCAATTTCACCTATTTCAAGATTCCACTTTCCCTAGATAAAAAGTAGTCTTACATCGTTTTCCAAGCGCTACTCTATCTCGGTGCCAAATTACATGAAAATCGGTTTGGTCGTTTAATCGTGAAAGCATAATAGACAATTAGAGTTAGTTTAGAATCGATAGCTTGTTAAAAAACCTAAGCCTAAATTTACATTCAGCATAATTTAGTATTTGGATACTTATTATTACCTACTTGTCGTGAAAAATTACAGATTTCTATTGTCAGTGATAAACAAAATGAAAATGACTTCAAAACATAACTTTATTAAATAATTTAAAACAACAAACGGCACACAGTAGGTACCTAATGTACATAATACTAAACGAATGTACGTCGACTAACAGTTATCTCCTATATGGATGCCGATAAGCAATAATGTGCTAACCATCATAAACTTGATTTTGAGAAAATGCCGTTTAAAAATACAAATACAAATGGTTTATTTCCAAAAAACAAAAATTAACATTGAAGCCTTTTTTACATGAAATCCATAAAAATTAATGGGAATATACTTCCTAAAATAGGGTAAAACCCTGTAGCTAAGGATAAGCTACAAGCTACTAATAATGTGATATACCTATGTGATTTACAACTTATTGTATGATATAAATCCATATTTTATGTACTTTTATGTTTTAGATGACTTGAAACACTTTTGTAGAATGTTAAATACGCGATGCATTACAAATATATCAAAATCTTTGTTTTTGACGTTTTGTAGGTTGACACATTATTGCTTATCAGCATCCATAATATATAACTAAATATTGTCGACGTCCGCATTACTGTTATCTAGCTGTGTTTACACTGCACATGCATTCACTATGTCACTCACAATGTTTGTACTTACTCTCTATGCTCTGTCCCTCTCCTTTACTACATTAACACGTGAGAGGTGCAATAGTCGGGAAACGTTGCTCTCATAATTTGAATTAGAATGAACTCGAATGGTCCTAACAATTGGAATCAACAGATTTGCAGCCGACGCGTTATGTGAATATTAATTAATGGTAATACAATAGTAATGGTATAGAATTGTTTTATATGTACATATTTACATGAATATTTGGTCTTAAAGTTCATTTCTATTTTATTTACGATCGACGCTATTAATGATTGAAAAGAAAAAGATAAAATAAATGGTCCCAATTCTGTTTTGCAATCATCAAAACATAACTCCCTTTTATAACTTGACATTCTATCCGTAATCCCTTAGTTTTATTTTTTGGTTTTCTATGTGTGATTTGCAATCTGTTACTGTACCTTTTAATAAAAAAAATAGACCTCATTTTCGTGTTGTTCATAAAAACAATTATAGTCCTTGCAGTTTTCATTAATTTTCAAAAAGTCCAGTACCCTATCCATTAAAGTACATTTAATATATTATAGCTAGAAAACCAGTTCACACTAGAATGTATAATCATAACACCGTTTGTTCCACGTGTGAATAAGTGCAGTTGAGCGCGGATTACCGCCGCCATAACACTTGTATAATTCGCGCGGAGTCGCCGAGGGCTACCCCTGGCCAACCGGGGCCGTCCGGGGCCGCCCGGGGCCACCCGCCGCAGTAAGCCGCTTACTAACTAATACTTAATGGCGACTTAGTCGAGTTACTTGCCCGACAAGTTGGGATAATTCTTAAACGCGCCGCTCGTCGCTACGACTTCCTAAATGTTTTGTAAGTAACTTTCAATTGAGGATTTGTTCTTTAGAAATAGGAATATTTGCAGTTTAATCTCAATTCACATAATCCGTGGTGGTTCAGTGGATAACGCACCGACTCACGACCATGAGGGTGCAGGTTCAAACCCTGGCCCGTACCTCTGAGTTTTCTAAAAACTTAGGTACGGATTCACACCACTGGCTTTCGGTGAAGGAAAACATCGTGAGGAAACCTGCATGCCCGAGAGGTCACAATCAAAGGCATGTGAAGTCCGCCAATCTGCACTAGGCCCGCGCGGTGGACTATGACCTACACCCCCTCATTGTTAAGGGAGGCTCGAGCTCCTCGGTGGAGACGTATATGAGCTGTTAATGATGATGATGGTCACATAATGACCTCCTATATTGGACAATATATCTCGGCTGAGGATATTTAACTCGTTCATGTCACCTTCTTTTTTTTCTTCTTGCTCTTATCCCGCCTAAGAGCAGTGTCGGCACAACATGTGTTTTTCTTCCATTCCTCTCTGTCAGCTATTTTTTTTACTACTTAATTGAAAAAAAATTATGAAATTTAATCTATATTAATAACCTATATTTTTTTTAGTTTTCGAGTAATCATTTCAGCAAACAAGAAGTTAGTTTGCTTTTTTAACAACTAACTAACTCGCTACTCTCTATCGAGCGATTTAAAAGCAACCTTCTCCCGTCCCTTTCTCGGTTCATATTAGTATGCAGTTGTTGTCTCGCGCCAAATTGAGCTGCGCACGTTAGTTTTTTGGGTTCCGTACTCAAAGGGTAAAAACGGGACCCTATTACTGAGACTTTACTGTTCATCCGTCTGTCACCAGGCTGTATCTCAAGAACGGTGACAGACAGTTGAAATGATCACAGGTGATGTATTTCTATTGCTATAGTGGCACAACAAAATATGTTTAAGGGGGTCTCCCATACAACAAACTTGATTTTCTTACCATTTCTTGCTAACGATACTAATTGTCGTGATTATATAATACTAGCGGACCCGGCAGACTTCGTTCTGCCCACCAGCGCCACCTACCGGCTCCAAATTAATGTATTATACATAAAAATCTTCCCCATTAAATACTCAGTAATTTGGTGAAAACCGCATGAAAATCTGTTCGGTAGTTTTGTGTTCATCGCGTTCCGACAGACAGACAGAGGAGGCGGGGACTTTGTTTTATATATATATATAGATTACGGAACCCTTCGTGCGCGAGTCCAATTCGCACTTGGCCGATTATTTTAAACATAAATATTGTTCGGGACAATATATCCCGCGACCGAGCCAATAATAATAAAATGTGTCAGTGTCGGTCGGTGTGAGCCGCGGCCGACCCCGCCGACCCATGTGACCCCGGTGACCCCGGCAACCCCCGCGGTAGGGCTACACTATCAATTTATTTACTTACTTTATTGATAACTTAATCATTACTATAGGAATATATTATTAATATATCCGAACAAAATTTAATACATTTATTATTTGCATTTCAACTATATCTACTTACATTAATTTATTTCAAACTAGTGGCTCCCCGCGGCTTTGCCTGCGTTCCCGGGGAATCTGCAATTTTTCCGGGATAAAAAGTAGCCTATGTCCTTTCTCAGGCTCTGGATTATCTGTGTACCAAATTTCATTGAAATCGGTTCAGTAGTTTTAGCGTGAAAGCGTAACAGACAGAGTTACTTTCGCAATTATAATATTAGGATGTACAATATTTACACACCAACAAAAACTCATAAATATGTATATACAAAACATACAATAAGACAGCCCGGTTGGCTTTGTGGTTAGTGGCCCTGACTCTCAAGCCGCGGGTCGTGGGTTCGAATCCCACCCAGGACAAACATTTGTATGCATGTGTAAACATCTATATAAGTATGTATTTAAAAAAAAAAAAAAACGTAGTAGGTATATGTAGTATATTAGCTATCTGGTTACCATATCACAAGCTCTGCTTAGTTTGGAATCAGATTGGCCGTGTGTGAAATGTCCCAGGATATTTATTATTATTATTATTATTTTAAATCACTTAGGTTTAGGTTTTATTTAATGATGAAGCTGCATTTTGTCAAAGCATAAATCCAGGGAAATCTTAGGGATTCATGCTAGGCCCTAAAGAGCAGTATTTAATTAGTAATTTTTTTAAGTGCTTTCACATTTTGTTCTTAAAACTTATTAAATATCTCATATATCATTTTCATACTTAAGTAGGTACTTTGTTATGACCCTACAAATCTGAATTTTAGTTGAGCTAATAAAAACAGTCAAGCAGGTGACATTACTCCTATATATACCTATCGCTTCCGTATCCTTTATCTATATATATAAATGTTCATTTAAAAGTTGTACTCAAATATTAAACCACAAAATTAACCATTTAATTCTCAAGTAAAGTCATAGTTGGCAACCCTATCACAGCTGGTTATATTTCACCCACGCACCGAGGCACATCCCTATATTTATGACGTCACAACAAAATTTATGACCTATAAGAGAGAAGGATATTACTGCGATAGACAGTTATATAATATCATAATCGTAGAGGTGCTACGGCGTAGCTGGTCGTAGGTCGGCTACGTCGTAGCGGCTACGAAGTCTATACATTTTTGTAAGGAGGGGACTATGTGTAGGTTTTAGTATCATGAGACATAGCCTGGTGACAGGCCGACAGACAGACACGATTATTTTACTATATTTTCGATAGATATAGAGAAATTCCCTGGATTACCTCCTCAATTGCATTATATGAAAAAATACTTAATAATTCGACCAATATCATTGAGTTTATAGAATCCCATGTCCCTTACACGTCTCACACGAGTGTGTAGAGCAATGAAGAGATCCATGTAGCTGGCATTTACACCCCCCCCCCCATCCCCCCCCCCCCCTTCAGTTACCCCAAGCACAAACTTCGTAACAACATTAAATGTTATGATTGTATTAAATGTATTCCGCGAAAATGTACCGCAAATATTAGCTGAGAAACTTTGCTTAAGAATATTCTTTGCGGGTGTTTTTAAGGAGGGGAGGAACGCGTATACCTTATGCCGTCGTGTTAAGGTTTAAATTGTGTTGGGTAGTAGTTGGCCGATTGTAATGTGGTGTAAAGTTTACAATGAGGTCCCGTCAGCTGATTTTGTTCCCATACGCACAGTTATTCGGTGTACAGTACGCATCGAGCTTTTAACCAATAGAGTAGCAATAGTGAGCCATTTGTTTAGCAACGCATCAATGATTTGTCACGTATAACTAACAACCAACGCTCGAAATAAACAGTACCCGACCAATAAGAGACCTGTGTGTACGTCTAGTGCAACACTTGACCTTGAGTCGGCCAATCAGAACACAGGGGCCAGCGCAGCGTTTTGGCGTATTTTGTTTTCTAACAATACTGTTAACAGTTCTACTCTATTGGTTACATGCTCGATGACAGTACTGTACAGTGTATATAGAACAATATTTTTGTTGCGGCGCGCGGCGCTCGCTTCATGAACAGCGCACAATAGGTGTGTTTGTTATCTTCTTTACAACTTTATTGTTTGTCTTATTTATAGATTTATACTGTACACACCTTACATATTTAGTACATGTATACTTAAGATGTGTAGTTTTATTCAGATATTTATTTATTTGTAAAGCTACATTGCAGAGTAAACTGTAAATGACAACTTTACCTTACCTTAAACTTAACGATTTCGCGTCTCAAGGTCTGGATATGTGATATATAAATAATTTGAACAATAATGTTCATATATGGTTGTGACTTACCATTATGTACGATAGAGCATCTGTCTATTTGTCACAAGAGACGTAAAAAAATCCTTTTTTTAATTATCACTTTTAATCAAACTTTGTGGTAAACGGTGACCGCAGCCTATGAATTATATTCCACATTGAAAATGAATTTATCTTTAATAAAGTATTCAGCGCCATCAAAGGCTCCTCGCTACTCAATCATTCCGTTCGTTGCTTACACAAGCTACAATCTAAGTTAATTTCCACAGCGAAAGCAAACTTATCGCTTAGATTGCTGTCTTACCTCGAATCTCACTGATATTCGTGTTTAATGTATGTATGTACATGTGTGTATGTGTGAGTATGTGTGAACAAACACAGGTTCAGTCAAATCGCGATTAGATTGAGAAGCGCGGTATCACTGCTTAGGTAACGGTCGCGCGAGTTGGCTCTGCAACTTATTATGAATCGCTAATCGTAAAGTTAAAAGATAGTTTTTAAAAGTAATTTTGTCAGTTTTGCAAATAGACTATATTCTTGAGTATCTATTTATTTTGACCTCTTCTATTCTAGTTTGAGAAAAGTTTTTTCAATTTATTTTAATTACCGTGATAAGTACCTACCTACATATTGGAAATTGATTACTGAACAAAATGATGTTAATAAGTACAGAGGAAGTTTCATACAATTAATTTTTTTTACTCTATTTAAATTAAAATTATTGTTTATATTAATGACTCAATATTCTTATAATAATAATTATGAAACTTTACAATCGATTGCCAATTGTCATAATTACACGAGCTGTGTTCCAGCAGGCGTAGGAGCGGGGGGGTGCGGGGTAGGGGTGAGAGGGGGAGGAGGTACCCAAACAAACCAAGCTTACTTTGTTTGCTTAAGATAATTAATATGTTGGTTGGCAAGCGATATCTGTTGGATAGGAACTACCTCCGCGACGCGACGCTGGCGTAAATACTTGCTTATTACAATTTGTTTGCGTTGAGACTTGCGTGGAGAGGTGTGCGCTTACATTCATCATGTGTACATGGGGTATTCATAAGAACAAAGATTTGGAAAGAGTGATTGCTGAGTTTATTGCTAGCGCTGCTCAGCAGAAGCATCTTTCTGAACCGAGCATTAAAATGCGACTATTCATAAGAGATTGTGACGGCCTCTTTGAATAATATTGCGATTTAGATTTTAAAAATCATTTCTTTCTTAGCCCTCATTCGCAGGAGAGTTTTTTAACGTACGGTAAAAAAGCTTTCATACACAAAATAATTAAAAAAATTGGTTGCCTGTAAAGTCGGTATACGGGCGAAAGTTTTACGTGACAACGACTTTGAGTGGTAAATTTATGTCTGTCTCTCTCGCTCTTAGGCGGGCTAACCATGCCCGAGTGGAAGGGACGCGTGCCTCTCACTCGCTCTCATTGTGAGCGCATAACGTGAGCGGAGCGTAACGCAGTTTCTTGAAGTGTCGCCCGGCAAACCAATTTATAAGACGTTGTCACGTCAAAATGCATTCCCAAGTACCATAATATGCTCCAACGCCCAAAGTTGAAAATGCAACACCGCCTCGCATTTTAAAAACGCTGTCGTTTGAACACATACATGGGAATGCATTTGTTGTATTTGAAAGTTTTTTTAACGTCCGGTAAAAACTCTCGTGCAAATGAGGGCTTACTATCATAATCATTAGCAGTGTGTGAAACGTTTGTGAAGCTATGACGAAAGAATTACTTTCAAAACTCGTTTATACTTCTCACATTATATATGATACTATCCGAGCAAAATATAATGTAAACTAGCTTCTAAAACCATCAAAACAGTTCACCCTGTAGGTATTATCATTAAAATCAATCCAATAACCATTCAAGTAATTGCTCATTACGTATTCAGTTCCCATCTGCGATATAGCAGTAGTGAGTGCGGGAACATGACGCGGTACGGCGCGGGCGGCGGCGGAGGTTGCGGAAACGCGTCAACCAAATCGCACTTAAACGCCGCCGAGATACGAGACAGACGGATGTAACTACTAGGGATGTTATGTAGCATATATCGTCCCTTAGCTTACAACACCACATAAGTCATTTTTACCAACTTTTCAGGAGACGAAAAACACTCTTTATTTTAAAGAGGCCAACCTTCTGGCGCGTTTAATTCAAAAAGTAGTACCGACTTGCGCGCTGATACTATTTTTGAATTAAAGCATCTTATTGACTGAAATCTATATCATGTGAGCCATGGTTCAACGCACAATGAGCAGCTCCGTCCAATGGCATTAAAATGTAGATAGAAACTCCCAAATTTGGACTTGTGGTGGTGTTGTTAGCTAAAGGACGATATGCAATATTTCGGATATATGAATTATCGTTACGAATCCTAACTAATATTATAAATGAGAAAGTAACTCTGTATATCTGTCTGTCTTGTTTTCACAATAAAACCATTGAACCGATTCAAATTGAATTTGGTACACAGATAGTCTAGAGCCTGAGAAAGGAGTAGCCCATCCCCTTCCAATCTTTAGTGTATCTCGAAGAAAGAGAATATCCTTATGTCAATAATTTCAGACTGTTATATCTTCTTCGAACCAATTCGAACTACAAAATATTTTAATGGTTCAGACTTCATACAAAGCTTCCTTTTCACAAACTTACTTTTAAAAGTTACCGTCAATGCCCTATAACTCACTTATCATCTTCATATCAGCCTAATAGATGTCCACTGCTGAACATCGCTTTTCAAGCAGACCGGTTGAAAGATGCCTATGTCCTCACTCATACTCATGTATACAAAAACTGTAAGTGTACTTGTGTGAACTGACTACTGGCTAGACCAAATGTAATGTTGCATTACCACTCGTCCGAACCAAAGCACCGAATGTAAGAGATATAAATGTGCAGGTGTGCACTCCGCACTATAATATATGTACGGGGGAATAAATTCAGCTGAATTTATCCGCACTTAAAGCGACGTTATTCGCTTGACCCCCCTCCCCCCTCACCGTACCACCCCTGGCTGTAACCCCCTCCCCCGCCTCGTCCACAGTCGCGGTTTGATGGAACATTACCATTTTATTATTATAATTCTTCTCATATTCATAAGTTACTATTACAGTACTTAATACACATCAATTTTAGTTGTTCTCCTAGTTTACTCGTATTATTTTTTATTTAACTCTAATTCTTATACTGCGGATACCCTGGATAGTTAAACCAACGAAAGACCTCTTAGTATTATATCATAAAGAACTCTTCTTCTAAGCCTCTTCCGTTATTTAGACTACCACCAGACTAGCAAGTCATTTTCAGAAACTCTCTGTGTCCTTAGCATTTTCTGTCACATTTTCCCTGAATAAAGTGACTACGGACGAAAAGACTACAATTAATAGTAAGTAATATAAAATATGTAAAGTAGTCTCACTCATCATTAATAACTAATAGCTAAGTTCAAACACAAGTGGCTGTATATCCAAGTCAAATATCAAGACAGTACAATTAACTATGATATTTATTTAATTTCCCAAACACAATAAACACAATAATATAACGGTTTTGTTAGCGAGAGCTCCGACGTCTCATTTGCATAACTAGCAGACTAAACTGTGGAGTATCATTATCATTTTAATATTAGTTTATTTTCTGTCTTCGTTTTATTATTTCGATGGAACAGGTAGCATTGAATTAGTTATTTTAAGCTAAAATGCTTGATCAAGATAACAATCGTAGATACAAAAAAAATATTGTGCTCCTCTGTAAGAATATTTTTAAAGCCTTTTTCGGGTTATAATATAACGTAATTTTACTCATCACACGTTCCTGTACCTGTAGGAATACAGGCATAAAATATAGCCTATATTGATCTCTTAGCTTTCGATGCATGTAAGTATTTTTTTTTTTATTGCGTGTCAAAGAAATAGTCATCCATCCTAACAAACATTTTGTATTTGTATAGTAAGATGATTATGGTAGAACTAGCGTCCGCCACGCGGTTTCACCCAAGTATTTCCTGTTAGGCTTAGGCTAGAAAAGACAGGCTTTGGTGTACGAATTATTCAGATCGGTTTAGTAGTATACATACAAACAAAAACTCTTTATAAAATTAGTGCATAAGGCGACATAATATAGTTAAGGGGAAGCTAGTATCGTTTGTAACAGTAGCAGAGCAAATGCTGATGACACAGTTGGCGAACTGCGAAGTGACAATAACCGCGGGAGGCGTTAATTAAAGGATTAGCTGCGTCGGTCCGGAGCGAGCCGGCTCGCGCCGGTCCCGACCGGTAATCCGACCGTCACTACACCCGCTAATGATATATGCGTTTTAATTTACACTAGTCGATAAATAACGAGAGAAGCCGCGGTATACAGATTGTTTAGGTGTTTATTTTGTTTCAGATAATAAGTTCTACTTGAGGATTAACTTGACTGAAATGAAGTTTTAAAAAAATGTAATCTAAGTAATTGTAATTTATAAAATAGATACCAGAAATTGTGAGGTTTCTTCTAGTTACGGCATTTATGACATACCTAATAATAAATAAATATCAACAAACATAAACAAACTCCCAATTTGGTTTCAAACTAAGCAGAGCTTTCGGCATGTACTATGCATAGGTAGGTATACCTCGTAAGTATACTTATAAATGTTTACATTCACACACATAACAGACATGTTCATGTACACATATGCTTGTTCTGAATGGATATTGAACCCACGACTGGCAGTTTTAAAGGAAATAAACCACAAAGCCTCAGAGTGCAGTTTGTAAACGCAGCATTGGACTGACGCGGTCGGTCCATAAGTGGCGCTATCAGATAGATAGCCCGTCAGCTTGCATCTGACGATCAGCCACTAAGCATAACAACTACAGTAACGTTATGACTAGGTATTCATAAGTGCAAAGAACTGTTTGAATAAAAATCTTGTTTTTATTTTCCTTCATATGATAGTGGACAACTGTAGTAACTCATTAATGACTACCTATTACTCTATATCCCGTGTTTTCGATCGCAAATTATGTTCTAGCTTTACTAATAGCAGGTGACCAGAGGTTTAATGAATATTTCAAAATCTAGTGTCAAAGTGTTCAGAAAGGATGCCTGGCTGTAGGTATCTTACACTAATCTAATACCAAGCCTAAATGACTTTAATCTCAATCCACTATAAAACCTTAATTCAAAGCTGAAAAGTATTTTATAATATTATACTATTAAAGTCATTTCGCAAACCTCACTAACCAGACGTGTCTCAATTGACATGTAATAAAGCGGAGCACACACCGTCCATTTAAAAACGGCCATAAATAAATTAATGAGATAATAAATAAGGCGCATAATTCTTTCGGGTCACGCGGCCGGCGCCGGCGCGAGGCGTTATCGTTTATTTGTTTAATCTAAATGCTAATTGTTCTCACCCTCGACAAGGGGGGGTGGGGAGCCGGGGGTGAGGAGTGGGGGGGGGGTCACGATAAATAGGAACAGCCCGCGCAGACAGATACAAAAACATTACATTCACAAGATGAAATCGTTCAAAGTGTGATCAATTGTTTAGAAATACAACTATGTATCTAGACATAATGAAGAGCTTTTGAAAAAGCAATAATGGTTGAACGGTCGCTGGGCTAGATTATATCCTGAAAATCTGAAGGAAACCGCAAAGGTAAGCTTTTATTTTTTTACATTCATGTAATAATAAAACGAACCTATTCTTCATTTTAACTAATATGGTAATGAAAAACACATTAAAATACACACACGTTTTTTCCTGAAATGGTGTAAACTAAATAGGAAACACCGAAAGCTGTTTAATCGACATTAAACTCGAATGTAAGGCGATTTACCTCATTCATACCGACACAAATTACATCATCTACTGCAACTACGGACCTCGGTCTATTTGGGAGATAATATAACTTTAATAACTGAAAGATATAGTCTTTAATTTCTATTCATTTTATTTAAATATCTTTTTGGATACAATAAAAAAATCACAAGTTATATATTAGAAGATATATTCAATACATAACATTATTACCAAAATTTTTAAAATTATATACATCTTTTTTCCATTTATTGATCCTCAGGCGTTATTATACCGGTATATTAGCCTCCGTACAAATAATTCAAAATGCGATTCAAACCTAATTAAATTGAATGGTTTTACTTTCAATACATTCTACAAAAGATCTCATATAGAGTTATAAAATATAATTATTTATTATAATAATTCAGTTAAAGTCGTAGTATAGTCAGATGTAGCCTATAGTTTAAGTGGTCAAATTTTCGGTAGTGAAAGGATTTGCGCGGCGGCGGGAGGCGTTCAGCCGGTAACTTCACAAAAACGACTCAATCGCTCGCCCCGTTTCCAATTAACACGATTACCAGACTAGTTACCGCCGACACCGAGATCCGCGATCAGCTTCACAAGTGGATTAGATCATTTCGATACTTGACGGGAGTTTCAGTGAATATTTTACGAAATAGTAGCTTTGGTTATTCATTAACATTTACAAATGTAACTGGGTTTTTAGTAGTTTCGCGATTGATCATTTTTGGAAATTGCGGTAGGTATTGCTGAATTTATAACTGTTTTTGTAACAGTGAAGTTATTCCACTTCTTTTTACTTAGCTAGAGGTATTAGAGTCTGCCTAAATGCCCAAGTTTCGTGACATTTACATTTACTTACATGTAGACAATACAATAAAACGTCTAGGTACACATCAAGTGGATAGGTAAATATATATTTTTCGTAAAGTAAACTGCTTAGAAGGCGCGCGTAGGCAGAGCAATACCCGGCTGTATGATGTACGGCAGCGCAAGGATATCGCGTGGCAGTCGCCCCGGGGCCGCCCGGGGCCACCCGGCACGCGAGATCACTCACACCGAATAGAACGGTTCATATAAATATACTCGTTTATATTTATATTTTAAGTAAGTAACAGGTTTTAAACTGTTTCGCGTGGCATTTCACTAATATAAAGTAGTTTTATTCGAACTGCCGGAGCTGTCGTCGTAGGCAAAAAAGGTAGAAATAAATTATTATCATAGGTAAAACTTTGATTGATTATAAATATACGGATAGAAGCAACATGAGCTGATCATCATTTTGGTCAGTGCCGAATCGGTCTAGGCGATGATTGTTATCGTTAGTTTAATTTGCGTTTTAATTGTTGCTTTTGTAGCAGTTTACTAGGCTATTCGTTTTAACAATTAACTGTATTAAATAACAATATACTTTTAAATAAATTCAGAAGTCAGAAAATGATCGGAACGAACATTCTCCAGATATTCGTATAAGTGTAAGGTGCTGCCTCTTGAAGAGCTTGTCGGGTGCGGCCCGTGATCCAACCCTTTATTCAATTCTACGTTTTGCATAAACTGTTTACACGACGCGGCGCGGGCGGGGCGGGGCGGGGCAGGACGGGACGGGATGAGCCGGGACGAGCCGGAGCGGGGCAGGACGAGCCGGGACGAGTCGGGGCGGGGCGGGGCGGGACAAACGTCGAGAGCATGCCGCAACGTGCCTTTCGATAAGACTTCCCTTTGCCTTAGCGTACCTGGTTATAACGTTGAGGATTTCATATTGACAGCCCGGTTGGCTTTGTGGTGAGTGACCCTGATTCTCAAGCCGCGGGTCGTGGATTCGAATCCCACCCAGGACAAACATTTGTATGCATGAATATGTTTGTTTGTTCTGTGTCTGGATGTTAATATGCAAGTATGTATTTAAAAGTAGTATAGATATGTAGTATATCAGCTATCTGGTTACCATATCACAAGCTCTGCTTAGTTTGGAATCAGATTGTCCGTGTGTGAAAAATGTCCCATATATATATTTTTTTTAAATATTTTCTATGTAAAAGCCTATGGTAGAACTATAGCAATGTGTTCAACTTTTGTAGTTCAGTAACTCTCCGATACCTCGCGTTTGTATTATATGGCGCCTTATATTATATTCAACCGTGTGCTCCGCTTAGTTTGGCATCAAATTGTCCATATGTGAACAATGTCCTGGATAAATTCATCTAAGATATAAAAATATCATATCACAATATTTGTTATCGGACTCATCTGACATGTCTTAACCAATTTTTATGTTGGTCTGAAATAAAGTTGAAAGTATTTTAATTTTTCCGTCTCCACTCCTTTTTCACTTCCTCCACGCATTTTAGTGCCTAGGTATCTGTGTTTGTGTATAATATCGAAATAATTAAAGCGTCGCGGAGGTACATTACGTGAAATCATTTAAGTAGGTACATGAAGTGTCACGTCACTACAATATCATTCATATAGCAAGTTGGCCGGGTTAGCTAGTATTATTATTATATAACTATTGTTATTAAGGCGTGCTTAATGATACATTCTCAACTCTAATTGCCGCGTATTTGAAAAAGCTTTACATGTAACTCGTATAATATCGTTATATTAGACAACAGGCGCGGGCGGCTACAAACAAAACAAAAATACAAAAGCACAAACAACGGGCTGGGACTGAGGTTTGAACCCGCCCCGCTGCTCCCGCGGTGACATAAAGTTAAGCAATAACGTTACAAAGCGTTTGTTTGCTTGCACAATGTATGAAAAGGCGCATTACTGCCGCCATGGTTCAGGCCCCTTCGGCCACCTTCGGGTACCTTCGGGGAGCGTCGGGGAGCGTCGGGTAAACAAATTAGTTGCGGTAACTCGCGCCGTACCCGCGTCTCTCGCGCTTCATACAAAACCACACAGTACGTAGTCGTACATCTCTTAACAGTAGGTACAGAACACTGAATGATTTTACCTTAAATTTTTTAATACCTGTAGACTTTGTGGTCAGTGAAAGTCATGTATTTCATGCTACTAATCACAGCGTTTATTTCCAGGTAGAATAAACAACAGTGTTTTTGAATTTGTATTTTATTTTCTGTGTCTAGATAAAAACAGATAAGTTATCTTATGTAAAGTGTTTCCGAGATATTCATAATGTATTTACCTATGTATTGTTACAACATATATATTAACCTAAAGTATTTAACTCCATCAAACATTTCTTCAATATATAAACAAATATTTCCAATTTTACTTTCGAATTCAATTTACACCCAAAGCTAGACTACTGAGTTAGTTTATACTATGTTGTGGCTGGCGCGTCACGTCGCCCTCACTGCCGCACTCATAATTGTTTATTGTTAGATTTAATCCCGTATCATGTTCAGGATCATACTTGGATCATATGAGATGGGCTGTTGGGTCTTAGTCATCTTTATCGCGAAGTAAATATCACCACAACGGTTATCGGTTATATCACAAGACAGACCGGTTGGCTTTGTGGTTCGAATCCCACCCAGGACAAACATTTGTATGCATGAATATGTCTGATTGTTCTGTGTCTGGATGTAATTATTTATTTATTTATTTTTTTTTCGGAAAACTAACAGCTATTTACATTTATTTTTGATGTTTCTTAATCTATGAGTTGCTGCAGTAGCCTTTTATAAGTTTTCACCAATTATCTATTTAAGTATGTATTTAACAGTAGTATATGTAGTATACAGCTATCTGGTTACCATAACACAAGCTTCATTTGAAGCTTACTTTGGAATCAGATTGGCCGTGTGTGAAAAATGTCCCAGGATATTTATTTATTTATCACTGCAATTGCGTCACCAGGCAGGTCCCACCTGATGGGAGGCGGGTACCGTAGCCTATGGACCAAAGACGGATTAAGACTACTTGATGCCGTTAGCAATCCACGCCTGTGGGCCCACCTATCCTTGTTTCAACTACAATCGGTCTTTAAACCTAGTTGTTTGTAAATTAGATTATGAGATCTAACTAATCTTAGAAATTGAAGGTTTTTGGTGCCCTTTTTGGGCACAATTTCTTACTTCTTTCTTATTATAAATGCGAAAGTGTCCTAAGGTACCTACTGTGTTCTTATTACTTTTTCATTACATAATCTCGCTATGCTACGTCACTCCATGACCCTGATTAATGTTCCATTTAGTTACGTTCCAAGTACTTTATGCAAAATAAATATGAATGAATGTTTAAAGGAGATAATTTCCCTACCTTTGAGGACACTTATTTGCGATTCAAATAAACATCTCCGGGAAATTGTGCCGCGTATGAGCTCTAGTGGCGTCTATAAATAGCACGGAAGTGACTTCAAGGAACTACTAGTTACCTAGGTACTAGTATCCAATGCAGTTTGCATACGTTAAAGAGAAACGCTTGTTAAAACATTCGTTCGCGGAAGCGAGCACGCTTACTTATAATCTGACTATAGACCTAGTAACATGTAGATAGAGAATAGTTTTTTTTAAACCTTTTACGTATTTATTACTTTAAAAATTTGATTTCATGTACGTAATTATAAAAAAGCATATTTGTTAGATTATTCGTTAGAACGTAACAGTACACGGGGATGTGCGTTTACGCACACATAGGCATCTCATACAGAACAATATTATATTAAAATATGTATAATTATTTTTCAAACGTCGACATCCTTACAAATTAGGAGTCCTATGCTTTGTTTGTTCTACTCTTGAAAATCTAATATTGAGAACTCTATGGATCCAAAGACTTTTTACATTTGACTTAAATGTAGCAAGCACTCTCATTATACACTGTTTATGATGTTTGTTTTATTAAGTTATACATACACAAACGACTCTCAGTAGCTCCACTTGTACATTCAACAAGTTAAGTGAGCCGGGCCGTATCGAGAAATATTACTCTTTGTAATTAAGAAAAAAGATGTCTCCCGACTACTTAAGGATTCACTTTGCGACTGAAAACATCTGTAAATAATTTAGGAGTTACGTTTTTTTCTGTTCGTTAGGTTCCGTAACGAAATGGTTTAAGAGCTGGCTTTTCCGTGTCCATTTTAATAATTTCTAAGTTACTACATTACTTTTGTAATTAAGTTCTTAAATTGATATTTAATTGCAGCCCAACTGCACTTCATTGCAACTTTCTTTTGAAGTTCTTCGTTTATAACGAAGACTTATCTTGTCCGTCAAACCTGAGTTAAATTATTGATTTATCAATTACACTATTTCGATTATACTATTGATTTATCAATAATTTGACTAAGATTAATCATCGCGGTTGATTTATTGAAAAAGGCAGTCAATAGTAGGACTCACTATAAGTATGTCGACAAACTATAAGTATGTAGCCTAGGTGCCTGTGAGCCGCGGCACAGCTGTCTCGAAAACACCAACAAAAAGGCTACATTTCATATTCATTCGTCACTTACCCAGAAAACTTGACCGACAAAAAGAAAGTTTAGAACCATTCATAACTTTCACAATGCGAGACAGGTACTGGCACATCCATCACTGAGCTGATCCTCGGGGGGGCGTACCTGGCGGGGGGACGGGGGGCGTAGGGGGCGTAGGGGGCCAGGGGGCGTAGGGCTCAAAACACAGGAAATATAAAAACTTCCCTCGTTTACAATGAGTGTGCGACCGCCAACCGCTATACTTCCCAAGTCTTTCCATTGCGGGTGTATTTTGTGTCTTCATACTTCCCCCCTATGGCTTATGTTGGAAATTATTTGTAGTATTTTCTTTATGGCTTTAAAATAGGAAAAGTTTGACTCATATTATTTCACATCTATTACTATCATGTTGCCGAAAAAATCATAGGTCGCGTGTTCTGAACTTGTTTAATATTTGTGAATATAATGGAGCTACAAAAATACCACAAACAATAACCATTAATTGTCAGTATGTATTTATTGTATACTAACTTCCGACCCGTGGTTTTACCCGCGTAGTTCCCGTTCAACTAAGTAAACGAATATAATGTGATCTTTATTTAGCAAAAGCTTCTTTGAAATTGGTTTAAGTGTAACAGACTTACTTGCATTTATAAAATTAGTATAAGTAAGTATCTTTTTTTTTATAATCTTCATTTCTTCATTAGTTTTTATTCAGTATTTTATTTTTCTTGGTGGATGCAAAAATGTATATTCTATTCTATTCTATGCATTTCCTTATCGTCTTCTATATTAGGAAATGCATTCGTATTGCAGATTAAGTGAATAATACATCGTGTTCCGATCCGAGTGCGTACTTGCGTAGCCAACGTTTGCGCTGAGGCATCGATTGTATTGCGATATCCATTGACTGCCCATTCAGTAGACACCTAATCCCGTTTTATATCCAATTGGGCATTATTAGCAATTAGCTACAACATCCTAACTTAATATTATAAACGCAAATGTGAGTTTTTTACGCTTTCAACAATTGGTAAAGTTATTTAACCAATGGAGAGGGAATTATATAATAATTCAAAGCCAACTAAATTATTCAATTTAGTCCCCAAAACTAAGGCTATCTCTCCTCCCATATTTATCTCCGTATTCCTACGGGGACAGTAGAGTGCAAGTTAGTGTGTATATAAAAACTACTTCCTTAAAATGATTATAAGAACAGAAAATATATGAGGACACGTTTTTTTTATACATTTCTTACAGTTTCATTACTAAAAGGTTTCCTTTAATTAGCATAATTAAATAACATCCCTAACTGGACAGCCTTCAGGGTTGTAAAAATAAAAATAATAAACTCAAATAAAGCTGCAAACTGACTCTCTGATTACTTATATTATACACTAGTGGCTCCTCGCGGTTTCACCCGCGTTCCTAGTTCTAGTTAATAAAAAGTAACTAGTTAATCCAGGGTGTCATTTAACTCCATACCAAATTTTATAAAAATTACTCCAGCCGTTTAAACGTGAAGAAATAACAAACATACACACTGACAAACATTCGGCTTTATAATATTAGTGTCATAATATTCAAATAGGACTAGGACTAGGAATAGGAATAGGGCTAGGAATAGGAATAGGACTAGGAATAGGACTAGGAATAGGTCTAGGAATAGGACTAGGAATAGGACTAGGAATAGGACTAGGAATAGGACTAGGAATAGGACTAGGAATAGGACTAGGAATAGGACTAGGAATAGGACTAGGAATAGGACTAGGAATAGGACTAGGAATAGGACTAGGAATAGGACTAGGAATAGGAATAGGACTAGGAATAGGACTAGGAATAGGACTAGGAATAGGACTAGGAATAGGACTAGGAATAGGACTAGGAATAGGACTAGGAATAGGACTAGGAATAGGACTAGGAATAGGACTAGGAATAGGACTAGGAATAGGACTAGGAATAGGATAGTCTTTAGGTCTTCGACATGGAATAGGTACCTACTGTTATGTCGCCGTCTGTACAGTACAGTCGAGACTCGATTAAGGGATCGGACGTTTAATACGACAGTAAAATTTATCGTAGCTTAATTTATCGTAGACCGTCTACGAAGCGCTACGGAATCCGTAGCAAGGTTGCTTTAATTATCTGCTCGTAGTATTCCTCAGCTATGTAGTGGCTCTCGGCTCATTCAGTTACAACTAGACAAACACTGTTTTAGATATAGATATAGAACTGTGGTAGGCTGGTTTTAAAAATATATCGACTAAGACTTTTAAATGTTTAATAATAATAATATATTAATTTATTTAATAAAAAAAAAATGAGTGTCAAATGGCTATATAAAAGCAAAAAATAACAATGTTGCCTGTCTGAGCTTTTTTTTTGGAAAGTAAAAGAATGCAGTTTTTCTCATAGTTCGAACTATTTTTTATTTTTTGCAACATCTTTACCTTTAGACTCAACCACGGATAAACTATAACTTAACTTAGAAACGATGGTAAATCTTATGTTTGATTAAAACACCATATTTTAAAGACGAGCCCTATAGTTACAGTGCAAATAAACAGTGTCCCAACTCTGCAATAGCTGTGGGGGATAGTTATTGGCGTGTGCTTGCGGTGCGATCCGATGCGGTGTAAATATACACACTCCTGCCTCCGTACTATGTTCCTCGTCACGCCCTCGAGCTGCCACCTCTCACCTGATTGCATAGTAACCGAAAGAGACAGAACATAGTCCACTTATTATCATTTTACAATACGCCGCCCCCGGAGAATAAAATGATAACTGCAAAAACACGATTTTTCAGGAAAAATAAAAAACCGTTTTTTTGCATTAACTTGCTAACCGATAGATGCAGCGAAATAAAAATAAGGTAAATTATAGCTGATTTTTTGATTTATGTAATGCTTTAAAATATGTTACATTATGGTTATCCGAACTGAAGATATTTAGAATTTTAAAAGATACTAAATTTCTGCTCTTGTTTAAATTTACTAATAACACTTAGCATTTTATTCTCGTTACTTTCCAGAGATTGTAATTATTGCATTACTGGTTTACAATAATATTCAACGTATAATAGAAGCTAAGTTAACGGAAAACAATATCACTTACCATTCTATTCTCGTTTATACGGA
Source organism: Thyatira batis (assembly GCA_905147785.2). Taxonomy (NCBI): domain Eukaryota; kingdom Metazoa; phylum Arthropoda; class Insecta; order Lepidoptera; family Drepanidae; genus Thyatira; species Thyatira batis. The sequence continues at coordinate 11,844,011 of LR990491.1, forward strand.
AAATACATTAAACGGTAATAGAACCCTGAACTTTTATTCCGGGTTTTGTTGTAAAACAATGTTATAGTAATCAACTATTGGTTTATTGAAAGTCGAAATTATTTAACATTAAAAAAAAGAGTTCCTCAATATCTTCGTAAATTATTATAATAAACAATATTTAAGTACCCAATCGATTTTGTAAGGGTAACATAGTCGAAATAAACTTTTTAAAAAGAACCTAATCTTCTTCATTTTCATGATAATTGTCATGTAAATGGTCATCAGAACTATTCATAGAAGTGAAATAATTGTACAAGCTATGGTAGTAAGCCGGGATGTGTTCTGTCCTACAAAGACTCATAAGATCGGTGAATAAAGCCTTGCTTACTGGTAGAGGTTTGTTGTATACAGGTTTCAATTGGGATGCACTAAAATAAGCTGAAATGTTGTTTCCTGTTTGTCTGGTGCCTCGCTTTTTTCTTGCCGTGATTTTTTGATGCGTGATTGTGAATAATTGAGATCAAAATCATATTTATATTGTATTGTTGGGGGTGAATGTAAGACGCTTCCATTGCTTTAGACTGTGCTATTTTCTTTCCTTATACATATTCAGCCCAGTTCTTGTTTTTAATTAATTGTTTTTTATCTATAAACTCATTCTGCGCCATTTCCTTCACATTGCACTTCTCATCATTCACTTTTTCTACATTCCTAAATGGGATTGAGGAATGTTCAACACTTTCTGTAGATCAATGATTGCTATAGTTGTATTTGAGAGTTGATGAAATTCCTTTTCCTATTTTTTGATTTGACGTGCCCGTTCTTTAATCTTCTAGTTTCCCTCCTGAAACCAGGTTTGATACAGCTGCTACATTTTACATATATTGAGCAGTTCTGAAAGATATTGTCTGGCCGAATCATTTCTTGTGTCATTGTCACACAAGAAAGAGTTTCATGCCATTGCACTCTATTGGAATATGCTGGATGATGTTTTCTTCTGGTCGGATAGACATTTTACGTGGTATTTTGTCATGACGGTATCTGCTATCAATTTATCCTTTTACAGCCTAATGATGTATAAACAGTTTGACGTGATGTACTTAAAGTATTGATGAAAAATGTCTTACACACTTGTACTTTCTCTGTGTCTAATTTGAAATATGTTGTATTTATTAGATTGTGTACGATTGTTTTTTCGGACTAGTGTTATTCTTTTTACTTCTTCAGTTGCAGTATAACGGGCGATCTATTGCCACTGTTGCCCGTGATCTTCAAGTTCATAATATTGCTGCATAATTGCCTCTCTTTGTGCTTGATTGATTTTCTCACCACATTTCTTTTTACACTTACATTCAGCCTTCAGAGTTTTTCTTTCGAACTTTTCCTTATCGCATTCTACCATCCTTTTTACTTCTCTGGTCTAGTCTTTCACTCTCATTTTGATTCGTTTTCTTCTCAATTTCATAGTATTATTTATACTCATCGTTGAATCAATTGAACATGATTCGTCAACTTCTGGGGTGCCAACAGCAGTTTCAGTTTGTGTTGGCACTTCCTCTGGAATATTTTTGTTATTTCTTTGGATCTTTTTAATTATTTTTCATTTCTATGCATCTTTATTATTATTCTTAGAGTTATTTATATAATTACTATGGTCTACGTCTAACTGAGGTACATGTGTAAAAGTACCTCAGTTAGACGTAAACGATTGTAACCGATTATTGTACAGTCACGCCTAAGCGGACTTTTAGGAGAACAAAATGATAATAGCATTGACAATTATTTCACCGATTTTTTTTCCGAGAATATTATTGCTAAAGTTTTTATTGTATCTTTAATGAAGAAACTGTTTCACTAACTTCATATTATAGTTTTTTTCAAGAAATCTACTGTGCTTGAAAAACAGGCGAATATTATTGCATTTTTTTATAACTTTTTGAATAATGGCTAGAAATTTACGAAAAAAATTGGGTAGATGTATTAGGCACCATAGATTGCCAAAATGAGATAACACTAAAACTATGGTAATATCAGTTGTCATTTTATTCTCCGGGGGCGGCGAATACAGAATTGAACTCCTGAATCAACAGCGCGCGAGATGCCCCTCGACTATCCGCTGTACCTACTCTAGCCCGCTATTGTGTCTGCTGTGCAGATTATACACAAAGCCGCAGCTTAAAACCTTATCGATGATTTTTAATATATATTTGTAAAACCTATCCTGATAATAATTTTCAAGGAGCTATGTGAAGTATATCAGATATCTGTTCTACATGCTCTGCTTAGTTTAGGATCAAATTGAGCGTAGATTAATAAGAAAACTCAGGATTTTTATTTCTAGCTTCTTCTCCGCGGCTTAACTCTCGTTGCCAGGGGAATAATTTAAAACAGCCTCATTTATAGCTATCAAAAAATTTCCAATATCAGTAACTTTTATTTGAATAGATAAAAATATACGATAAGTATAATACACTTATAGAACCTCAATAGCAAGTATATCTAATGCCTTTTTGATTCGAACCAATCTTTGTGTGAGTAGACGCTGATTGTGCATATTTCTAAAATGGTTCACGTTCTCAGTAACCTAACATAAGATACAATGTAATCAATTCAATCCAACCTCTTAAGCTTACAGTGACAATAAAATTTTGATTAAATTCGCTCTCCAATCCAAGAAGATTTATTATATTACAAAAAAAATACAAATAAAAAGTTTTCTATTCTTGGCGTTTTCATAGGTACTTATATAAAAGAAATCTCTGAAATAGCCCGTTATAATAGCCGTCTCATAAGTTATTATCCAACCAATGATAAATAGAGCTTACTTTGTAAAGCTTTATAAGAAATCTGATATGAGTTGTAATCCGCGAGAGTGCTCCGACGAACAGACGGCGTATTTAATATGTATTATATGTTATAGTATGATGGGTATGTGCTGCTTCAGTTCGGCTATATTTTATTTAAACGTGCGGGGTAGGTAGGTAGGTACGCCGCGCCGCGCCGCGCCGTTCCGAGCACTTTCTAGCTACTGTGCAAAATTAATAAATAATCAACTAAGAAATAGATGCTCTACATCTTACAGGAGATATGAGGACTAAAACTCTGTTCAGGCATTTTGGAATAGTTAAGAGCATGTGAAGTAATATTTTCTTGGAAGTGTTTTATTTGAAGTTCGAATTAACTATTCATGGCTATGATAGGACAACATCTATCTTACTGCATTAGTTCAATGGGCTATCCATTGTAAGGTAAGTATATCCTACCTACAGAGAGCTGTACCTACTAACTTATTTTGGCATAAAGAACGTGAAGAATTTTTTATATTATTGAAGTTCATTTATATACTTTTGAATGTATATAAATAACAGGTATTTCGAAACGGCTGCTTAAATAGCTACATTGCTACTGAGTACTGACCACAGAACAGTAAAAGAGGTTTTACTGTTTTACTCTTTTACTGTTCTGTGGTACTGACTATACGCGTATCATTAAGTAAAAGTATTTTTAATTACCTTCGTACCCACCTACCTAAATTTGAATTGGTAAATAGCCGTTGCTAATTAAAATTGATATTAATATAATAGCTAATTATTATTAACTAGCTATAACCCGCTTAATTCCCGTTCCCGTGGGAATACAGGGATAAAATATATCCTATGTTACTCAGTGATAATGTAGCTTTCTAATGAAAAAAGAATTATTAAATCGGTCCAGTAGTTTTTGAGTTTATTCGTTACATACAAAAATACAAATCTTTCCTCTTTATAATATTAGTGTAGATATAGATAACTAGCTGCCCCCGCGCGGTTTTACCCGCGTAGTTCCCGTTCCCGTGGGAATACAGGGATAAAATATAGCCTATGTTACTCGGGGATAATGTAGCTTTCCAAAGGTGAAAGAATTTTTTAAATCGGTCCAGTAGTTTCGGAGCCTATTCATTACAAACAAACAAACAAACAAATCTTTCCTCTTTATAATATTATTATTAGTATAGATTAAAATAGGAAGATAATATATCCATTGAAAAGCGGGCAAACCCGCGTGGGGTAATTAACGAAAACAGTTTAGCGGTTGCCAAGGTTGCGTCCTCTGGTAACATTAGCATTAAACATCCAGCGACACGCATTTAAATGAGGGACAGACGGACAGACGGACGGTTTGTGTAGCGCTCGCCAAATGAACAGCTTGTCAATGAAGGACGAACAATCCTGGCTTACTACGAATGCTGTACGTCGCGACCTGCTGTCGGGGACTTTGTGAAGGGTTTCGTTGTCGGGAAACAGTAGCACGGCACCCTTCCTATCGTACTAATATTATATATGCGAATGTTTGTGAGAACGGTATTCTATACGAGATCTAGTTATATGCAACAACATCTCATTTGAAACTTATATAGGTCTGCAGGAGTGATAAAAGTTAGTAAAGTACCGGCGCGGGCCATCCTAGCTCACGTAGATACGTTTCCAGTGAATTCTATCGTGACTTGAACTCTGAGAGGTTTTGAATGTTGCTCTACGTGACGGACAAGTCCCCCCCCCCCCTCCTACACCTCCTCCTCCCCTCACCCCTGTACCGTAAACATCGGTTCACACCCCTATCTCTCGCAACCCGAATAAATAATATATTATGCACACACATACACGTATAGATAGATAAATTGGATTGAGGAGCGATCGCCCCGTCGCGTCACTTGGGACTTGAATTACGGACAAGACATTCACCTTTAAAATATTGAAAGGCATAAAATCGATTTCCTGTGTGACGGAACACGAATTAATTTTAATTTACAATTTTTACGAGTACATTCAAACTAAGCTCTTTTAGTACAAACTTTCATTCTTCATCTAGATATTAAATAGGTAGACTAACTGCATAAAGTAACTAAGAAACTAAGATTTATTTCAAAACAAATAAGTGGTTGTCGCACCGCACCGTAGCATCACCTACTCTTGTGTCTGACACTGTCATTTTAACAGGGCTTGTAATGAACCGTTGTTGCGAGAGTCGCACCCGCGGCCCGGGGGCTCCGTACCTACATTAATAATGCAAGTATATTTTTATGTACCTACTCATAAATTATATTTTTTAATTGCCTATATTTTTATTACCTACTATTAGAATATTATAGTTAATTTAACTTTCGATTATTATTTTTTTCAGATTTTTTTCTCGCCGACATTGGAGATGGGATGAGGAAAAATTCGATTCAAAAACCCTTTTCGTGTGATAGTTTTTCTGACAGACACCGTTGGTTCATTATGAAAGGTTCTTCTAAGGCGCGGAACCCTAAAAATGTCCGCCCGTCGTCGTCGTCGGTATTATGCGCCACGAGCCCGCTGCATTATGTAAATGAGCCGGTGTCTCACCGCCTCGACACTGGCATTAGTGCGCGACGTAATTTGTGGCAACGTTAATGCAAAATGAAGCACCCAGTCGCCAGTCATTTATTGTGCTCCTATTCATGTATTCTATTTGAAAATATACAGCTTTATTTGACACGCTATCACAGAACAAAAACAATAAGTATCTACCTGAATGAAAAACGCAATTAATAGGGAAAAGAAATTTCACACTGTATGAGCATACAAAATGCCAATCATACAACAAGGCATGCAAAGCTAAACAACTCGGACTCGGAACAAAAATACAGTTTTCATCGGAAACTAAGTTAAGCTTTTTAAATGCCCAAATTAAAAGATAATTTTAACAAAGTACCTACCACTCAAACGGGACCTACTTCTGTTTGAAATGTTCATTACACTTATTAGGCAGTCGAGTTTCGTTCTAGTGCTTATTGTAGCGCGCTCGGCGACCGCGGCTAATTAATTACCTTCATTACGCGGGGACTAGGGTTCGCACGCTGCTTTTGAGAGGAAATACCTACATGTTTTAGCCATGTAAAACAGGGTTGCTTGATTTAAATATGAAAATTAATATTATATTACAGTTTTATTCAAAATGTATGACTATTAGAGTTGTTGGTTCTAGATGAAACTGATCTTCGGTCCCTAAAAGTCATAGATAATATTGAACACAATGCATTATCGTGCATCCGCCCATAAGAATAGCAGCATCAGCAATGGTGTTTGGAGAAAACACTTGAAGCACAAATACTCAGAACCAGAAAATGATGTTGCAGCTTCGAAAAGTGATTATTTGGGTCAATATGTAGGTACATTGTGTCCAGAATGCATTTTAACAATTATTACAATTGCAGAGCTATTTATTTAGTAGACGCCCTGGAGTGGTTAAGAACTATGTTATCACCGGTTCGGAAAGCCGTCTGAGAAGAACTGGCAAGAAACTCGGTAAGTTGCATTTATATATATTTTTCTTAATCAATAATGTGAGTGACACAATAGTCATTAAGATTATTACCAATTACCATTTGTATTATATTATATTAGACTTTAAAATGGCCGTTGATCATTTAACTATCATATCATGCATTATATACTAGTATCATAAATTGATTGTTAAAAAGGAGTGTCAATATTAAAAACAAGATGTATGTTATAAAAATGTATTTGATATTTATTTATCTATCTGCAATGTGCGTCTCCGCACGTAGATATCCGAATAATATAACTTATAGAAACTACATATATAGGAAAATGTCGCATAAAATTCATAAAACATTGTATACACGTAGCTTAGTGAACAGATTCATAAACTAAGTCTCTATCTAAAATAATATAATTTTAATAATAAGTTTAACTATAATAATGTAATATCGCGACAGGTAATATCAACCCTGTATCGTTCGAAGCATAATATTTTAAAATACAATTTATTTTGAAAATTAGATACAAGAAAATCAACATTTTTATCGATTGAAAAGATCCTTTGATCCTATTAATGTTAAAACTGGGCGTCTCATAGCCAAAACAATTAGCGTTAAAGTTCGTTCGATTGTGAACCGTAGAGTAAACTAGTACAGTTCACTTTTCATTGACACACCTGAACATGAAAAAGATTATTAACAATACTACATATAAGTACGAAGCGAAATGTCTCGAGGAACGTAATTGATCATCTATCTAATCGAACCGACGCTCGCTTACTCACTATTTTACTGATATTATTTCTTAAGTCCCTATAATAGCCACCATTTTACTTTGAGCTCAAAACAATTTCCAACCTCAACAGTTACATTTAATCATAAGTCCATATGCCTAGTTTATACACTCAGCACGATACATATTCATATTGTACAGTGAACTTACAATTAGTTAAGCTTATGGTTATAGTAGCATATTAAAAATTTGAGCGCAGCACAATATACATTATAGCATTGACCAATACGAAATCCAGATGCAGCATTAATAATGTATGAGGAAGACAACGATAAATAGATTCCCCTAAGTGCCGCAAGCTATGTTTGGGGTGTCACTGCCTCTGGATTTTTATAAGTCTACATAATACAGCTAATAAAAAAATAATGTAACATTCCATAACATTCCTCCCGCGTGAGTCCGCGCTACAAGCTAGTTTATTGTACGTAATACTGGACGTTTCGTTCACAGCTCGCACCGATATTCACACATCTACATTATTTCATCGATCACATGCCGTTTTCAAGGATGAAAGCAGATCATTTAAACTTTAAAACGCGATAATTGTTTTTAATAATATTTTTTTTTTGACGTGACAACGTCTTATAAATTGGTTTGCCGGGTGACACTTCAAGAAACTGCGTTACGCTCCGCTCACGTAACGTGACGTTATGTTTTAAATTGTTACTATTATTTCATCCTTCTTCCTACTATACGAATGAATATTCACATTAAAATTATTTTACCACTCAAAGTCGTTGTCACGTAAAACTTTCGCCCGTATACCGACTTTACAGGCAACCAATTTTTTTCTTTTCAGCGTATTTATCTACTGGATGGTTCAAAAGTCGGATTGTTTGGAAGGCGTTCTGAAGATTTTCAGCAACGATGAAGAAAAGTCTACTTTACTAGTACCGTTATAGCAACATCCATCTTGGAAAATTTGGTTGGCTGGTGTTAGTCACGCGACGATCAAGCCAAATAAATCGGAGGACGTATCTCTCCTGCATAAAGTTCAAATTCATTTTATCTAAGACGTCAATGGTCACGATATATATAATTATTTCAAACTAGCTGCCTCCCCGCGGTTTTACCCGCGTAGTTCCCGTTCCCGTGGGAGTACAGGGATAAAATATAGCCTATGTTACTCGGGGATAATGTAGCTTTCCAAAGGTGAAAGAATTTTTGAAATCGGTCCAGTAGTTTCGGAGCCTATTCATTACAAACAAACAAACAAATCTTTCCTCTTTATAATATTAGTATAGATAAACCTTGTTCATACATTTCATTACAATAAAGCACCACACATTCGTTTTGTGCCGGCAACAAGTCGTTGTATAACCGTTCACATATAACACACATCTCTTCCGTTAAGCGTACACTATATATTATATAGTATAGTAATTGACAATATTTTATAATACATACGCCCTAAAAATCATAAAAAAATGTCTCGAGTACAATAAAAATATTCTTGTTATTATTTAGCAAGCAAATATGAAATGTGCCAATCAAGATATAATTTAAAAATCCTATGCTATATAAGTTTATAAACTTTTTATTACATTTATTTAAAAGTACATAATAGATAGACTTGGTTAGCTGCGATATTTCAGTTTCTACAGTAACTGCTATCTATATTATGTAATTATTAAAATAAATTCAAATGCCTTCTACACCGGCGAGAATTGAGCGCAGTACATAATGTCATTATATTGACGCGTCAAACTTAGCAGTATACATTAAGTTTATTCATAATTTACTAATTAATTTCAGAATTAGCGCCCGAGGCTTCGCAATGCGGATTTTAGATCTTTCAGACTTCGTTTCAAATCATCAAACCAGGTAATAATATTTTCATTTTCTAATACATCAGAAAATACAAGTATTTTAAATCGGTTCTAGAGCAAAGGTCGATCGAATCGAGGCACCACCTTATGAAGGGGATATTTCGACACCACATTCGAATTTATGTAAATAACAATAGTGGTATAGTTGAATGCTGATAAGCAATAATATGTTAACAAACAAAAATTCGCTATATGATGCATCACCTATTTAACATTCTACAAAAGTGTTTCAAGTCATCTAAGTCATGTCATGTTAATGGTGAAGTATGCATGTACATTATTAAATTTTTGTAACCTAAATGTAACCATACTTTTAGTAAATAAATTATATCTTTATCATAAAAGTATATAACAATGGATTTATATCATAAAATATATAGTAATCACATATTAATTATGTTAAGACGTAATTTCTCAAAACTAAGGTCACGAGGGTTAACACAATATTGCTTATCGGCATCTAGTTATAGGGACATTTTTCACACACAGCGAATCTGATTACAAACTAAGTTTCAAAGTGAGCTTGTAACCAGATAGCTGATATATTACGCTTATGCATACAAATGATTGTTCCGGGCGGAATAACCCACGACCTTGAGAGTTAGGGGCACTAACTACAAAGCCAACCGGTCTGTCATGTCTGACTGAGTTAGAGGGTAGGTGACAATCATATATATAAAATTCTGGTGTCACAATGTTAGTTACCATACTCCTCCGAAACGGCTTGACCCATTTTTATGTAATTTTATATGCATATTCAGTAGGTCTGAGAATCGGTTACTATGATACCTAGGTATTTTTTTTTCATACCCCTAACGCCCGATGTCAATAATCAATCCTGATTCATTTTTAGCTATCTAAGATTGATATATCAATCCATTTTCTGGGTGAAGCTTTAAAATCAATCTATCTTCGATCTACGATCGATCGAATCTGTTCGAAAATTATAGTTTTTGCTTGCCAATAAGCTATCCGTCCATTTTGACATCGTTGGTTTTACTCTCGGATAGGAGATAGAATATTAACATCGGGCGTAAGTGATCAGAGGAACGGGATCTGCATGGTAACCACCGGGCAGCAGTTAGTATACCTATATATAAGTGTTGTGGTGGTGTTGTGGTGTTGTGGTGGTCAGTTGTCGTGCGGCGGGCGGCACAGCGAGTAGGTCTCGGGCTGGAACGTGGGCGGGCACTGCAGGTGCGGGTATTGTGTCCCGGGGGTCGCGCCGGGGGTCGCGCCGGGGGTCGCGCCGGGGGTCGGGGCCGGCCCGGGGGTCGCGCCGGGGGTTGTGCCGGGGCGGGACGGCGGCGGGGACTGTAGATACCATCCATTATTAGGGTGCGTTTCCACCAGAGATGTGGAAGAGATGTGGAAGAAGTAGTAGTCGTGAGGAGCCATAGGTCGCATGGTATGGACATATAGTGCGGAGGGATGAAAATCATGTTACGAGGAAAGTTGTGAATGTGCAGGATGGTAGTAAAAGTAGAGGAAGACCAAAGTATGGATGGATTGTGTGAAAGGTAATATGTGTAAAGGAGTGATGACTGAAATAACGGCTGACAAAGATGAGTAGAAGAAGTCGTAGTATTTTTAAAACCAAGTAGGCAGTCCGCTGATGGCGGGCACGGAAGAACCTCTGCTTTTCCTAAGATAACCTCTATATTATTCTGAGCTTTATATTTATGAATTCATTCATTTTAGGGAAGACCTGCAGCCAAAACAAACAATATTATATCGATTAATAATGCCAAAAAGCCAATAATAAGTCTTCACGAATAAGAAATATCTGTGCCATAGAACATTACCAGTTATATATGAAAGCCTTACATTTTGAACTGACTGCTACATGTTTTTTCCATAGAATCAAGAAGAAATCAGCATACCTGTCGTGCGAGGTCCCTCGCGGCGCGTCCGCTGAACATGAGCCGCAGCCGCGACACGCCGCCCGCACCTGCGCCCGCACTAGCCGCACCCGCACTAGCCGCACCCGCACCTCCCGCAGCGGTGGGACTGGCGCTACCGGAATTTGGACTCGACGCATTCGTCCGCCAACTGGAAATGTCACTTTGTTCAAATATACGAGATGGAGTTTGGTTGTTTTATTTTAAAATAAGCAAATAAAGATAAATTTGAACCAAATAATTCTAGCCGTTTTCAAGACACAACAAATTTGTAAAAATCTAACAACTACAAATATGTGTTTACTTTAGAACGACTAGAAAAATTTGACTTGTTTTTTTTGTTGTGGTCAATTGTCCCAACAATAAAAGATTCATGTTACTCTCTACACTCACAGCTCTACCGGACTATACAGCTAACTCTCTTTCTCTCTACACACCACTCTACACGACTCCTTAGCTCAAACTACACTCAACTCTACTTTCAACTCCACACACAACTTACCTTTGACTGAGCATACAACTGAACACACAAATAATAGGTACACAATCTCCGCCGTTTATTATCTAAGAGCGAGGCCCCATTAGTGCGTTACGCTGCGTTGCTTCGACGCAGAATCGTCACTGCGTCGTTTTCCATATATTTTTATGACATGTGCCCCATTAGATCGTTGCGTCGTCGCGTACGACGTTTCAACGGATCGACGGACAAGAGACGAAGCGGGAGGGAGGGTGATGCGCTGCGTTGACGGAGCTCCGCTGCGACGACGCACTGTGATCTACTGCTGGATGGACTGCCGCGACGGCGAGCATACCCTCTTGCGTTGCGTTGACGCTGCGGCAACGCAGGTGTGGCATACAATGCGTTGTTCCGTTGCGACGACACGACGCAACGCAGCGCAACGCACTAATGGGGCCTCGCTCTAACTCTAAATATCTAAGTTGTTATCTCTACCTCCACTCTTCCTATAAAAAAATAAGTTCCAAATGTATAACGGAGCATCATGACTAGAGGGCGGCTGCACCGAGTTGTAAGTTTTGATAAGATGAACACAATCATGCAAACAACTAGCACACATATCTCATATTATATTAGTTCGATATAATCAAATAGAGATTCGATAGAGTAAGAATATAAGGCCCCCCGCGCACTAGGCAGCCAGAATATTTGCGCAGCCAGTAGCAGCCAATCAACGACTAGTCTAGGTCTAGATCCTTCCGTCGAGCGATATGGACGTGGAAGAACTTATAATTATTGCTTACTTATCTCGTAACAAACGTAAAACAAAGAAAAGACACTGGACTCAGCCTCTTTTTATAGAAAGACACTCAAAAGGCTTATTCCAAACCATCCTTCCTTATTTCAAGGAAGTTCGCGCATTCTCAGACCGGTATTTTAACTACAAGAGATTTTTTGGAAAAAATACGAAATTCAAAACTTTTTTCAAGGACATTGATAATCCTATGCGATATTGTATGGCATATATACGGCTGGCTGCTACAACTAGTGCGCAGACTCTGACGGCAGCCAAATACATTCGCCTACGCCTGCTCTGGCTGCCGTGCAATCAGGGGCGTTGTATTGAATCGTGAAATCGTGGACTGCCTAGCGCGCGGGCTCCCATACAACGTCATAGGTCCCCCGCGAACTAGGCAGTCTGGCTCCCATACCACGTCATACGTTTTACTGGCTGCTGCAGCTAATAGTTCGATAGTGTACCTGTCGAGTGCGAGGTGCAGCTGGTGCGGGTGCGGGTGCGGGTGCGGGAGCGGCAGCGGCTCGCCCGCGTAGTGCACCTGGAACACGTTACAAGTTACATTCATATAATCATCCCGGGTCATGCTGCATTCAGACCACTTATATACCTATCCAAGCCTGTTTATTACCTGGTATAAATATATGAGACCGGTGATGTCACAAACAATGTGGATGCATACAAAGATTACAGTTTAAACTGTAACTACGTCACTCGCGTCATAACGTTACCTCTCGCGCTGTTCCATCACCGCAGAAACCTATTAGTTATACGATACGACTAAGGAAAGGTATATCAATTTTAATAGTATATATGTAGACGAGTACCTTGTCGTTCCTCCGCAGCGAGTCCCGCCACCGCTCGGCCGCGCCTGCACCTCCGTGCGTCCGATCCTCAGTGTACACTATTTTTTCGTATCTGAAACCAAAAAATATTGTGAGAAAGCTTTTTTCAACATTTTACACATGGCCATATTAAGCAGAGTTCGTACTGTGTAATTGCAGTCAATGCGTGTGTTAGATTCATGTTTATTTATTAGTTAAAATAAACAAATATTTAAGTCCTATATATTTACTATATACCATATATACATAAAGACCCATATACTACCAGTATATGCTGTTAGGTATTACTTTAATATATTATTTATATACCATATATATGCACATACACATACATATATATATATACTATACATACACAGATATATATATATATATATATATACTTACATAACATACACATATACATATGAGGACCCATGTACTACCTGTACATTCACATTTATTTATATAATAGTTTGATCGTTTGAATTTTATAGTTGTAAATTATAAGGGTTAAGGAGAGGTCTGGGTCACTTCGCAAAATAGCAAGTCAATACCAAAACTATATTCTATTTTCATCATAATTGGTATAATTAATCATATCATAATATATATATATATATGACTCTACTTAGCAACATAGTTATAGTTATAACTATATTATTTAAATAATGGAACAGAAACTAAAATAGAACAATATTAAACTTACATAACAAGTCATTAAAATTTATACATATTTTACTTAACTCTGTTGTGTCGTCCGACAGATTTCTCCAACTCAATTATTACACTCACCGACCGATGTCCGCACAGCTCGACAGCCAATCAAGAAGTGCCGTCTGGCCGACCGTACGTCCTTTTATAAGCGGCGGTACGCGGCGCTTTCACTAAACGTTCTTACAAATACCCACATAAAATACATTTTAAGTTTATAATCTAAATAGGTTTATAAAACAACTATTTAACTAATAACCGTTTTGAATACATTTACTATCTTCAAATAATCGATAACACTAAATTATAACCTATTTCAAAGTGTCAAAGAACAAACAACTTATCCAATATATCATTATCCAATATATCATTATTTAATTATAATTCACCATATTCAATCTAACAGTATTAGATTTCCAGGATGTTATAATTTACTAATGTACGTTTTCCTAATGGATCTACCAAACGGAAACACGTCAAAACCCACAGAAACGGCAATTAATTTAAAAGCAATCTATCACGGCCATTCTGAACTGTACTTCGCTCTCGAAGTACAAGCAATTCAAATAGATATATATATATATATACACATATACACATACACATATAAATATATACATATAGATATATATACATATACATAGACAGATATATAAATACATGAGCCGGAGGCCTTGACATGCCAGCCCCCTCACCTGCTACACATGAGCCACGGGCTGACAATAGACCAACGACTGAACAGCAGTATATATAAATACATGAGCCTTTGATCTTGACATATCAGTCCTCCCACCTGCTGCACATGAGATCTAGACTGACACCAGAACAATGACCGACCAGCAGTATATATATATTTATAAATAATAATATATAATAAAATATAAATATATAAATAATAATAAATATATATAAATAATAATTAATAGATATAGATATTTTTAATAAATTGTGAATCTTATGTTGCCATTGCCCTTAAATAAACTTCGCAAGTGTACCACGAACTATCTCCGCCTAACCTCCTTTCAAAATTTTGTAAAAATCATACAATTATTAATTTGCTCTGAATAATTCAATTAGTATATAAGTATTTTACATAGATATAAAATGATATTTAATTAGTATATTGGAAAACAAAAACATGAAGTCCAATCTATCACGGACATTCAATTATTAATATTTTATAGTTTCTTTAAAAGAATCGTTTTGTCTATCTATTCATCGGGCCATAATTGGCAACAGTAATGTTTTTAAGAGTACCATGACCCCTTATAAACAACCTATAATTTAGTAAAATTTCTATCGTTCGGTCATTCTGGCAACTATACCTTTATCGGTCACTATAAGACTTTGAGAGATAAGAAAAAGGAATAGAGAGTGTCAAACCAAAAGATGGGAAGATGGCCTAATGAATATCGGGTCCATTGTGGACACATAAAGCACGAGAAAGTTTATAAAGTAGGTTTTTTGTCTACAGACAAGCTGTTTCACACAATCACATAGTTGCCAATCATCCAACTGCAATTTAGTTAATTTATTTAAAGTAATTAGGTTGGTAATAATGAATTTAAAGGAAGCAACAGCAAAAGACTGGGAGTACCAAAAGTGTAATATTTTCACGTAGAAAAAAAAAATAATTCTCGATCGTCTAAGGTCTTATGGGGTCCAAAGATAATTAAAATATACCCATTACCCTCATGGAATACAACTGTATAGAAAATACTATTAAAAGGTCAATTACAGCCTATGGTCAAAATAAAATCAGAATTAAAAAAAAATGGCTGACAACTAATACCATTAAAGTCTAGAGGAAAGAAACAACGAATCAATGCAAAAGAAGATAAAGAAATTAAGGTAAATATAAGAACTGACACGAAAAGAAAGAATGTAAATTTCAGAAAATATATAGTCAAAAGGAGGTGTTAAAAAAAAGCTAACAAAGAATTAACAACTTCACTGGATCGCAGAAATTTAAAACGATAGTGGAGAATGGAACCACCACCGAACGAACATATTACGAATCGCCACATCATTTAACGATAAATCGCTCAAAAGAAAACACTGTTTGGGATAAAAACGACCTAGCGGTGACCTCAACGTCCCCAAAGTTGTTTACAACAGTTTCCAGAGAATGTCTTTCGAAACCTAGACTGACTAGTTTGTACATCTAGTCCGCAATAAAAGGAATATGTTATATGGTCTAAAAATTATGATTTAAAATTTATCTCTCACTAACAAGTTATACTGGACTAGTAAGCGAAGAATTACTCCCTTATAATATTATTATTTATCATTTATTTTATCTTCTGCGATAGCTGGATCCATAAAAACCACGCTGACAAGACTCTGTAACATAGATTGGGGTATTAATACATGGTACGTCAGGTGTATCCCACTTCTGATGTTAGATTCATGTTTATTTATTAGTTAAAATAAACAAATATTTAAGTCCTATATATTTACTATATACCATATATACATAAAGACCCATATACTACCAGTATATGCTGTTAGGTATTACTTTAATATATTATTTATATACCATATATATGCACATACACATACATATATATATATACTATACATACACAGATATATATATATATATATATACTTACATAACATACACATATACATATGAGGACCCATGTACTACCTGTACATTCACATTTATTTATATAATAGTTTGATCGTTTGAATTTTATAGTTGTAAATTATAAGGGTTAAGGAGAGGTCTGGGTCACTTCGCAAAATAGCAAGTCAATACCAAAACTATATTCTATTTTCATCATAATTGGTATAATTAATCATATCATAATATATATATATATATGACTCTGCTTAGCAACATAGTTATAGTTATAACTATATTATTTAAATAATGGAACAGAAACTAAAATAGAACAATATTAAACTTACATAACAAGTCATTAAAATTTATACATATTTTACTTAACTCTGTTGTGTCGTCCGACAGATTTCTCCAACTCAATTATTACACTCACCGACCGATGTCCGCACAGCTCGACAGCCAATCAAGAAGTGCCGTCTGGCCGACCGTACGTCCTTTTATAAGCGGCGGTACGCGGCGCTTTCACTAAACGTTCTTACAAATACCCACATAAAATACATTTTAAGTTTATAATCTAAATAGGTTTATAAAACAACTGGCAACTCTGGTGTCAACTTGTCAAGTCGTCAAATATTTCGTTGTTCTTAAAATAAATCCAAATATCATATTTTTGTTATTAAAATCACTGTAAAATTATATTAAATTGCAAATATATCCCTATATAACCTCCACCAGTGTTTGTGGATACATCGGCACATTATATACGTCGTAAAATAAGGACAAAAGTGAACCTGTCATCCAACGGTGGATTTTTGAAACCGGACTTGAAATCTGGGGAGTATTTTAATAATTAAAGCCATTATTTAGTTAATAGTACAGTTATACTTATCCTATCATATCTGTCCCACTTAACTCAGTATTTTTTGTTATCTTAATTTTGCATTATATCTACTTTTACCTATCCACCCATTAGTTCTTTACTGTCTTTTTATTCCATACTGTTTTAAATTCTTAAGTATATTTATTTTCCCTATTCTGTTTCCCTCAAGCTAAGAAATTATTAGTATAATATGTTCTATTACTAAATTTAATTATTTATGCAAGGGTACACTTACACTCCACTCAGCTCAGTTTTCTTTGAGCAACATCCATTACTCACTTTGGCAACGTACAAAGTCTCCCTTTGCTTAACTATTTGTTGAAGCAAAGCCGATGACAATTTACACTTGTCCAGACACAACAATACTTTACACTGCACAGGTATTAAAACTCAAGAGAATATAATAATAACATATTGTTCACTAGTCTCTCTAACCCAACTAACTGGTCATATATAATTACTTGTTTCTATTAAACTTAAGATTTTTATTTCCACAATAGACACTTGAAGTGCTATTTGAGTCAGTTTGTGTATTAAATAATCAATCTAACAAAATACATAAACAGATTGTGTTGGTTGGATCTGGAAAAAATATTTTCGAGTCACCTTCCATATTAATTATAAAAATTATAAATATTCCGCATATAAAGTAAAATTTCGTCATTCCTTGCGACAGGCTGGCTTAGTTAGTAAGACCGCTCGTCAGCACTTACTCTAAGTGCGCCGGTTCGAAACCTCTCAACTCAAATACACTATTTTTATTTTTTTATTGTTGTTTTCTTTTATTTTTTTTCTACTTTCAAATATAATACGTGCAATTAAGATATTTTTTATTGACATCGTTTATTTATCCTTTTCACGCTCGTCACGCCCGTTTGATACCGAGTCAAAATGCTGACCCGCAAGGCAACATCCAAAGACTTGGAAAACAAGCTGCAGCTGGCCCTCAAGGAACTGAAAAAGTCCCAGGAGCTCTGCGACCGGCTCGTTCGGGAACGGGATGATAGCGAGGAGGAAATCCGGGTCATTGTGAATAGGAATACCGAACTGAAAACGGACCTGGCAAAATTAAATAACCAATACACGGACGTCGTCAAAAGGTGTTATCAGCTCCAGGCCGAAGTGGACTCATTTACTGAATGTAGCGATACGTACGTGAAG
Organism: Thyatira batis; assembly: GCA_905147785.2. Taxonomy (NCBI): domain Eukaryota; kingdom Metazoa; phylum Arthropoda; class Insecta; order Lepidoptera; family Drepanidae; genus Thyatira; species Thyatira batis. The sequence goes on from LR990491.1 coordinate 11,862,200, forward strand.
GCCCTGACTCGCATCACTGAACTAGAGATCAGCCTAAATGAGGCACATAAGTCAATTATCCAGCATGAGACTGAGAAAAAATCGCAAGATAGTGATGCGACTCGGAGCCTCTACGACGAATTGATGGTCTGTAACCCAGATAAATCTGACGAGCTTCTGAGTACCATTGACTTGACGTCAGACAATGAATGTAGCTTGTCCTCTAACATTCCAAATAGCCCTAATATTAAATTTAATAGCCGAAATACTCTAAAAAAATACATTAAATTTAATAAAATAATTAAGAAAACACAAAAACTTTTGAAAAAATACAAAACAACACAAAATATTAATAAATTATTAAAAAAGGATAGATTTAATTTATTAGAAAATATAGAAACGAGTAACATTAGGTTGCAACAAAGTAGGGATTTGTACGAAAAAGACACGCAACAACTTTTATCAGAAGTAAATAATTTAAAGCATTCCCTAGACGCCTTAAATAAAAAATACAGCAATGCTCAGTTACAAATTAATGAGCATATTGCAGCGGCAAATGAATTAATAAAATTAAGTTTATATAATAGTGAGCGCCTTGATTCCCTAGTCATTAATCGTTGCAGTTGCTCCAACGAAATGCCCAGCCCTGTTGCACAAAAAGATTTAAATGTTAGTATAGATTTAAATGTTAGTATAGATCACGAAACACACGACTCAATTAAACATACTATTATTTTAAGTGACGAGATGGGGAAAGGTTTTGGCGCAATCATTAATAACGCGTTAAAAGAAAATGTTATAAATAGATGTTATCCCGGGGCTCCTTATGAGCAATTAATTAATAACATCAGTCCACGTGACCTAGGTCATAATATAACCGTCATTGTTCTTTGTGGAGACGGCCTATCGGTGCGAAAGAAAAATATTATTAACAGTTTTAACAAGATACTAGAGTTGCACAGTATGTATAAATGTAGATTTGTTTTATGTGCTTTTCCGTATTCCAATGTGTTATCCGAGGAACAGAATAGGCACATTTTTGACTTGAATATGACACTATATAATTTAAGCCATCGTCATAATGACGCAATATTTTATTTCGACTTAAATAATTTTATATTTAATTTTAAGCTAACAAAAGATACCATGTATTTGCCACTTAGTTCTAAGAAATTGATAGCTACGTTGTTAGCCGGCAATCGTTATATTTATGACCAAGCTACAAGTAGCTTAGTTGGGGACATTGATACTGGTGCTAATGTCAATAATATTGTTATTGACAATGGCACCAGTGGTCAGGTATCTGGGGGGGATTTTACAATAGTACGACAACTGCTAAGCTCAGCCATTTAAACCTTGTACATCAGAATATTCAGGGCTTAGCGGGCAAAGAATTAGAATTACAATTGTTCGTTGAAGGTTGTGATGTCCATATTTTATGTTTAACAGAACATTGGCTGAAAAAACATGAACTTTTATTCAATATACCTAAGTTGAAATTGTTAAGTGCGTTCGTAAGAAAATCAGCAATACATGGTGGTAGTTTAATTTTAGTTTCCGTTAATATTAAGTGTAAAGAACGCAAAGACATTGTAGATTTATCTATCGAGCGCACTGTTGAATTGTCCTGCGTAGAGCTCGAGCGCTATGTTATAATCTGCGTGTACCGTCCTCCGTTAGGTGACTATAGTGTATTTGAATTAGTTATAGAGGATGCTTTGAAGAAAGCTCAAACTTGTAATAAGGATTTAATAGTATGTGGCGATTTTAATGTTAACTTATTGATCGAGTCTCCCTCAACAATTAGGCTTATTAATTTATTCAAATCATTTAATTTAAACTATTTATTTCTAGAGCCGACCAGAATTACTGCAACTTCTGCCACCTGTCTGGATAACGTGTTTTGTAACTGTGATGCACTTGAAAAATTCATAATAACTGATTTAACTTCAGATCATTGTGGTCAGAAAGTAGTGTTTTTAAATGAAATTATACTTAAACCGCAAAAAGTTACTTGTAGGCCTATAACTGTAAATCGTATGGCCAGATTCAAACATAATGTAAGTAAAAATATTACATTAATTAATATGACACAGGATGAACCAGATAGCCTATATAAAGAACTTTTTGATTTTATAAAATTTGAATTTGACAAAACGTTTAATCTTAAGTCTTTTAATAAAAGTAGTAAAGCAAAATTTAATGACTGGGCAACTGCTGGCATTTACAAAAGTAGAGCGAAGTTGTATGAGCTATATGGTATGAAAAAATTTAATCAAAATATCGTTTTTCTAGAATATGTAAAAAATTATTCAAAAGTTTTTAAAAAGACTTGTGCTTCAGCAAAGGCTATTCACCTTAGAAATAAAATAACACAATCAAGCAATAAAGTAAAAACTACTTGGAACATTATAAACGCAGAAAGAGGTAATACTAAAACCACCAATAAGAGCATTGAACTTAATATTAACGGCGAAAATGTTAGCGATAATGATCAAATTGCACATACTTTCAATAATTTTTTTACTGAGATACCTGTAGCTACAACTAGCTCCTTAGATTCCTCACCTAGAAATGCTGAATTAATACTGCAAACCAACGTATCGGAATGCCTAGAAGTTCTTAAGTTTAGGCACATTACACCTCTTGACATAATTAAAACATTTAAAAGTTTAAAAGTCAAACGTACTGGAGACTTATGGGATTTATCTGTTACTGTTTTCCAAAATATCATTGGAGACATAGCTCCTCATTTAGCCTTAATTTTTAATAAATGCGTAGATTGCGGTAAATTTCCAGATCTGATGAAATATAGTAAAGTCATTCCATTGTTTAAAGCCGGAGATCCTTCTGATCCAACTAATTATCGGCCTGTATCTATATTACCAGTCCTGAGTAAGATATTTGAAAAGATTATTTTAAAGCAGCTACTCGCTCATTTTAATTTTAATAAACTTTTGCATGGTGAACAATACGGTTTCACAAAAGGCTGTTCAACCATTGATGCAGGGGTAGCACTTCTGAAAAATATTTTTAACGGTTGGGAGGATTCACAGAACGTTATTGGGGTGTTTTGTGATTTATCTAAGGCATTTGATTGTGTTGACCACCCAACACTTATACGTAAACTAGATTATTATGGAGTTAAAGGTATAGCACTTGATTTGATGAGATCGTACCTTAGTGAGAGGACTCAAATTGTAGATGTCAACGGAGTTAAATCGTCTGGTTCTCCTGTGCATATGGGTGTGCCCCAGGGCTCAATTTTGGGACCTTTTCTATTTTTAATTTATATAAATGATCTTCCGTTCTATGTTAAGAATACCTGTGGAATTGTACTGTTTGCTGATGATACCTCACTGATTTTTGGTGTTGATAGACAGAAATTCAATTATGACGATGTAAACGGTGCATTATCTAAGGTATTAAATTGGTTTACTGTTAATAATCTAGTTTTGAATGCAAACAAAACAAAATGTATCAAATTTGCATTACCTAATGTAAAAAAATTGGCCTCTAATTTAATGTTAAATAATGAGGCCCTCAGTCTTGTTGAGTCAACAGTGTTTTTGGGTATCACGTTAGATTCGAAACTTCAATGGGGCACCCAAATATCATGTCTTGCGGGGAAGCTCAGCTCAGCTGCTTACGCGGTTAGAAAAATCAGACTACTTACGGATGTAGAAACAGCTAGATTAGTCTATTTCAGTTATTTTCATAGTGTTATGTCCTATGGTATCTTGCTTTGGGGCAGAGCAGCTGATATAGATACAATTTTTATTTTGCAAAAAAGAGCAGTCCGTGCTATTTATAATTTAAGCTCGCGAGCTTCCCTCAGAGATAAATTTAAGGAAATTAACATTCTCACAGTTGCATCACAGTACATTTATGCAAACATAATATTTGTCCGTCAAAACATTAGTCTTTTTGCTAAAAATTGTGATTTGCACTCCATTAATACTAGAAATAAGCATAAACTTGTAACATCTGCTTATAGACTACAGAAAGTGCAAGGATCATTTTTAGGACTTGGTGCACGGTTTTATAACAAAATCCCCACAAATATTTTAGAATTGCCTATGAATAAATTTAAGGAACGAGTTAAGTCAGCTTTGGTACAGAAAGCTTATTATAGTATAAATGATTATATTAATGATGACAAGGCATGGGTATAGCGCTCGTTCTATCAGGACTAATGTTATTATTGTTAAAGAAATTGTTAAAACTTGTTTTGAAAAGAGTAATTGCTGAGTTTATTGCCGGCTCTTCTCAGCAAAAGCAACCTTCCGAACCGAGCATTAGAGTCGACGTTTCATAAGTGCCTGTGAAGGCCTAGTTGAATTAATAAATTTATTTCATTTCATTTCATTTCAATTTATTTCATATTTCATTTCATTTCATTTCATTTCATTTCATTTCAACTATTTAACTAATAACCGTTTTGAATACATTTACTATCTTCAAATAATCGATAACACTAAATTATAACCTATTTCAAAGTGTCAAAGAACAAACAACTTATCCAATATATCATTATCCAATATATCATTATTTAATTATAATTCACCATATTCAATCTAACAGTATTAGATTTCCAGGATGTTATAATTTACTAATGTACGTTTTCCTAATGGATCTACCAAACGGAAACACGTCAAAACCCACAGAAACGGCAATTAATTTAAAAGCAATCTATCACGTGCGTGGGTCGGCCAAGTAAACGAACTCTTCTGCTTTATTGATCGATTGGTCCGATCGATTTCAGGCATGGCGATCACTTTTACTTCTAGTCAGTCTAGCGCAGGTGCTCCCGAAGATGGCTTATGCAGTAATCTTCACGGCGAGACTCCGTGCACACCGAGTATACCGTTTTTATAATAATACTAGTGGACCCGGCAGACTTCGTTCTGCCCACCAGCGCCACCTACCGGGTCCAAACTGATGTATTACACATAAAAACTTTCCCCATGAAATACCTACTCCTTAACTTGGTGAAAACCGGATGGAAATCTGTTTAGTAGTTTTTGTGTTCATCGCGTTCAGACAGGCAAAACGGACTATGTTTTGTTTATTAAATACGATTTATTTAATGTTACATTAACTATTAATAAATGTCCTTTATTCCCAATTTATTGAATGTAAAAAAATATTTATTATAGTTGTCTTCAAAGAAATTAAAATATGAATAGTTAATAAATCCTTTCATCAGTGTATTGGTAAAAAACAGTGACTTAATATATGTATTGATAAGATATGTATCTATTTTCAAAATATCTGTTTTTTTTTTTTCGTTTTATTGAACTACATAATATTTAATTATTTTTATTATAACTGATCGATTGATCGTTGATCGGTTATCCACCGGTGAAGGCGGAAGATAAAATAAAAATCGCGATAGTAAAATAGGGGTTGGTTGTAAAGGGTTGAAAATTCAGGGTTATATGTATTTACTAATGCTGTATCATAAAACATTTTAAAAAATTTTTTTTTTCAAAAATTGAAAAAAAAAATATTTTGGGTGGCTTACCCTTAACATTTAAGGGGATGAAAAATAGATGTTGTCCGATTCTCAGACCTACCAAATATGGATACAAAATTTCATGAGAATCGGTCAAGCCGTTTCGGAGGAGTTTTACCACAAACTTCGCGACGCTAGAATTTTATATATTAGATGATATGGCAACAGGCGGGCGAGTCTTTAACTGGTCGCTTCAGCTATAAAGTTGAAGTGAACTTATATATAAATATAAGTTATGATGATGTGACTGACCCGTCCTTTCCCTTGACGGAGATGGGCTTCCCCTCGGCGCGCGGCGTCAGCGGCGGCGCGGCGCCCGGCGCGGGGGGCAGCCGCCGCGCCTGCACGCCGGCCCCGGTCCCGGTCCCGGTCCCGGCCCCAGTCCCGGTCCCCGTCCCGGCCCCGGCCCCCGCCCCCGCCCCCGCCCCCGGGGGCAGCTCCCCGTAGATCACGTCCGGGACTGCACGACAACACGACGTTATATAAATACTAGCGCCCCGCCCCAGCATAGCCCGGGTGCAATGCTTATCATACATTAGAAACCTCCTAAATTTACAGTATTTCTCTAAAATATTATGCATGTATTGTATATAAAAACCTTCCTCTTGAATCTCTCTATCTATTAAAAAAATCGCATCAAAACACGTTGCGTAGTTTTAAGAAGACATAGGGACAGACAGCGGAAAGCGACTTTGTTTTATAATATGTAGTGATTTATACACAGATACATACATACATCAAATAAATAAATAAATACTCTGAAATATCCGCTATTATTTTACCTCATAGTGTTACTACGATGAGAGAATACTAATAGTAACTATTCACAAGTGCTTGATTGTGGCCTGTTTGAATTAAAAAGATTTTAATTTAAGTAAGGTAGCCAGAACTCCATGAGGAAACGCTGTAACAGCAGTCGGTATAGTGTATCATCTTCTAGCGTATCCCGGGAACTGGAAGCCAGTTCGTTGCCTAACTTAGACAGAGTTTACATAGAGAAATGCCTATGTCGAATCTAACTACAACCAGTCTAATGGGTAAAGTTACCGATCCTATCGAGCCGTCGCTGCAGCTGGTCCTGCTGGTCGTGCTGGTGCTGGTGCTGGTGGTGGTGCTGGTCCCGCTCGACGCCCATGAGCACGCGGTTGGTGTAGAGCTGGCGCCGCTCGTCGAGCTGCTTCTGCAGCATGAACTGCTCCAGGGTCACCAGGCCCACCAAGCTTTCTGGCTGCTGCTGGAACGGTGACAGTGGCTTATGTTTTATAAAGCTTCTTATGTATAATTTCCATCATCATCAACAGCTCACATACGTCTCCACCGAGGAGCTCGAGCCTCCCCTAACATCGAGGGGGATTAGGCCATAGTCCACCACGCGGGCCTAGCGGATTGGCGGACTTCGCATGCCTTTAATTGTGACATCTCAGGCATGCAGGTTTCCTCACGATGTTTTCCTACACCGAAAGCCAGTGGTGTGAATCCGTACGTAAGTTTTTTTTATAAACTCAGAGGTACGGGCCAAGGATCTGAACCGGCACCCTCATGATCGTGAGTCAGTGCGTTCCCAAATGAGCCACCACGGCTTCTTATGTCTGTATGTATAATTTATTTTACACAAATTACAATGAAAATAAAAACAATTTGTACAAATATATCGAGGGTTGTATCTTAAAAACATGTAATCAGAAAAACAAAAATACGAATATGGTCAAATTATATTAATCAAAAAGTATGCTGGGTCTGAACTTAATAAATTATATGCAAGATTATTCTACCTACAATCTCCTAAATAACAAGTTCAGTAGCTCTAATGTTAGCAAGAAACACAATCCTATACAAAATATAAATAACGTTATTATGGATACTGCGGTATATACCTTGGGCGCCTTGTTGGGTCTGATGGCGGGCTTGGTGACGAAGTCGCTCTTCTCGAAGTCGAGCAGGTTGGGGTTCGACGCGTGGATGTAGTTGATGGGCGTGGGCAGGCGCGCGGGGGCCGGGGCGGGGGTCGGGGCCGGGGTCGGGGTCGGGGTCGGGGCGGGGGTCGGGGCGGGGGTCGGGGCCGGGGTCGCGCGGGGGTCGGGGTCGGCCCCCGCGCCCGGCCCCGCGCGCCGGTAGCTGCGGTAGTGCTCGGTGGGGACCGGCACGTTCGACTGCTTGCTCTACAAAATATAACAGTTGTATAACTCAACTCAACATTTTCATGTCTTAAAATAATTTATATTTTGTCAATATTTCGAGTGCGAATCGTCCCGTTATTATATTTATTATTGACAAAACATTACCATAAATAAATAATGAAAATTAACATACATTTAAAAAAAAAATACCTAAGTCGTTACATATTTTCATGTCTTAAAAACAATAATATTTTGACAAAACAACGATGTATTATTATTAATTATTTTAAATTAAAAAAACTGTAAAAACATTCGTGTGGAAGGAAAGAAAATGATAATGATAAAAACCTTGTTGGGTTTGACCTCTTCCTTAGGTTTACTCCTGGAGAAGAAGCGTAGGTACTTGCGGTCGAGGCTGGTGGACGCGTGGCTCACCGTCTCCTGAAAATTATGAAGTTTTAATTTATGTTGTTTTTCATAATCAATAAGTATTGCTTTATTAAAAATATTTGTACAAAGTGACACTGACATTATCATTTAAAACCTATTTAGTGCTATCTATCGACATTCAAGTGTAATATGATAGTGAAGAGTTGCGCTGGCGTTGTCTTTAGAAGGCGTTTAAAAGTAATTTGTAAAAGTTTACAGATGAATAACCGCCTTATTTTCTAATTACTGTAAACTTATTTTTTTACGGTTAAGAGGGTATTAATGAAACATAAGGTCACCTGCGACTCGCTCCGCTGCATGCGGTGCGTGAGTTTCTTGAGCGAGCCGAACTTGGACTTGTCCTTGTCCTTGTCCTTGTCGCGGTCGCGGTCGGGCGGCTCGGAGTCGGACTCGGTCTCGGAGTAGTCGGTCTCGGAGTAGAGGTCGGCGGGGTCGGTGTGGGTGGGGGCGGGGTGAGCGGGTAGGAGCGTGGCGCGGTGCACGAGGTGTATCCAGGCGCGCATGGCGTCGCGCGTGTCGCACGCGAAGTAGAAGGCGGTGCCGGTGTGGTAGACCTTGAAGGCGTGCGCGCGCGACTTGACCTCGGGCGCGGCGCTGGCGGTGAACCCCTCGAGGCGCACCATGCAGGCGGCGCGCGCGGCGGCGGGGCTGCGGAAGGCGTAGAGCCGCCCGTGCGCCAGGACCAGGTGGCGGCGCGCCCAGCGCGGCGGCGCGGCGCCCGGGCCCCGCACGCGCTGCCACGCGCCCCCGGCCGCGCCGCCCGCCCCGCCCCCGCCCCCACCCCCGGCCTGCGGGGCCAGCGCCATCGCCGACACCTGACGACGCTCTGCGGGGTATGCACGTCAGTGTAAATTACTACTTAATACACTAGACCCAAAAAAATTGCAACATAAAAAATAATTGGATATACACATCCACATCTACTAGAAGTATAACTGACCAGAGTACAAACAAAATTAACTACCTCATTTTTTTTTGGTTGCCCGTTTGGCGTGATATGCCCCAATCACAATATGCTTAACAAAACATTGGCCAGAAACAAGGTACATGTTACGCAAAGCCCGTGCCCCACCTGCGCACCGCTCAACGTCGGCAGCGCCATCACCGTATTTATTTATCGACATAAGGTCTAAAATATAACTTTAATTGTAAAACGCTGATAATAAATTACACATTCCATTTAAAAAATATAAACAAATACTCCTCGAAAATAATGAGCACTCAATTTAACCCTTCTTCTTCCTGCCCTTATCCCTCCTAAGCAATATCGGCACATGTATTCTTTTTCCATTTCTCACTGTCAACCATCATTTCAGTCCTCACTCCCTTTTAATACATATCACCTTCACAATCCATCCATACTTTCTTCAGTCTTTCTCTACGTTTACAACCATACACTTAATTGTACCCATTCCTAATATATTCGTTATAAATAAAATCACTCACTTGCAAGTATGGAGGTTTTCTTCTTCAAACTCCTGGACTTAGAGGAGGGGAAGAGCGAGCGCGAGTTAGCGGAGGCGTGCGGGCCCAGCGCGTCGCCCAGCACGATGTCACCCGCGCATGCCGCTGTACCCGCCGGGCCAGCCGCGCCAACCGCGCCTGCGCCTGTACCCGAGCCGGCCCGCTGCGGGCTGGTGGTGGTGCTGTTGATGGCGGGCATCTCGCGCCGCTCCGTAGGGATCATCATGATGTCGTGCTTCGTTATGTGACGGAGGGGCACCGATATCTGGTATTGAGATTGTAGGTGAAGAACAGTAAAGATAGAAGGATGATTTATTTTACATTAGAATACAACACCAAGTGACAAATCATTCTTACCTATATGTTTTCTAAAACATTTATAATGTCCATACTCTAAAGACCATTCTTTAAAGTATTTATAAATAGGAGTACTGCTGGGTTCATACCCTGAACTACTCTTAACTCCGGTCTTTGTTAAAATTTTAAGTATTGTAGATTAATTGCACAGTGTGGGTATCATTTTGAAATGATTAACCATTTTGTAGACCGCAATAATCAGTACGTGTAGCAGTATGTATACAATAGGTACCTGTGCGGTATCGCCGATGCGTATGGGTTTGAGCGGCGAGGCGGGCTCGGGGCGGTCCGGGGGCCGCGGCACCGAGCGCAGCGCCGGGAACTGCTCCGCGGGGGTCGGGGCGGGGGTCGGGGCGGGGCCGGGGGTCGGGGCGGGGGTCGGGGCGGGGGTCGCGCGCTGCGTGGCCGGCGGCCGGGGCGGCGGGGACGGCGGCGACTCCGGGGACGCGGCCGACACCGGGGACGGGGACGACACCGGGGTGCCGCGGAGGTACGAGTACCTGCACGTAATAATATATTAATGGAATTCTAGCCTATACGCCAAGTTTGCCGACGGTGGCAAACAGGCATGAGCACTTGACGGAAAGCGGTTACCGCAGCCTATGAACACCTGCAACAACAAGGGCATCACGGGTGCGGTGGCAATTCTTTAAAAACTTATTGACTACTTTTTTGAAGAATCTCACACTGTAACACAGGAAAAAAGGCAAAGTATGTAGTCTGTCTCAGTATAACTATCACCTAAATATTAATAACCGGATTCTGGATCTAATCCTGTCCAATAGTACAATTTCTGTCACCACCAGTGATTCTCCCTTGGTATCTGAAGACCCCCATCACAAGGCCTTGTGCATTAATGCTGATTTTGTGGATCTCCATAACATCATCCCATGCGTCTACCTAAAATTTCTATATCACGCCGGAGACTACAGCGCAATATCTGATAATTTAAACGCAATAAAATGGCAGCATGAAATCGGTAGTAGATCCTTAGAGGATGCCGTTTCTTTTGTTTACGATACCTTAAAACGGCTGCGTGAGTCTTTTATACCCTCCAAAAATACAACTGTTTCTCGTAAATATCCACTATGGTACAAAACTCCTCTTATAAAGATGCTAAAAGAAAAACACAAATATCACTTAAAATATAAGAAATATCATAACAGATCTGATTTTATCTCATTTGCCACACTGAGAGATCGCGCCCGTACCTTGGAGAGTGAACTGTACAAGCAATATATAAGCAGAATTGAGAAAACTATACTAAAAAATCCTAAAGCATTCTGGTCTTACGTTAAAAGTAAAAACCAATCTAACACTTATCCATCAGTCCTTAAATTTGGTAACCGCTCATCCGATAACGGGCGCGATATCTGCAACATGTTCGGTGAGTATTTTCATACCACGTTTTTAAATAACTCTCAGTCAATCCCTAATAGCAACGATGAATATACCGAATCAAAATCTGATATTAATACAGTAGTAATAGACGTAGATGAAATTTTAAAATTGTTCAAATCTTTAGATCTTGATAAGGCAGCAGGACCTGACACCATTCCACCAGTTTTTATTGTAAGATGCGCCAACAGCTTAGCTTACCCACTCTCGCTTTTATATAGACGCTCACTAGCAGAGGGTATCGTCCCAACTATATGAAAATCTGCATTTGTTACACCCATACATAAAAAGGGGCCTAAGGACGTGGTTGAGAACTACAGACAGATCTCTAAATTGTGTGTGTTTGCCAAAGTACTGGAGAAGATTGTCTATAGGCAGCTGTACTCTTCTACTAAGCAATCTTTAAGTGAATACCAACATGGTTTCTTAAAGGGTAGATCCACAACATCAAACCTTATTCTGTGTAGTGAATTCCTTTCTTCTCATATGAGCAAACCTTCCCAAGTAGATGTCATCTATACAGACTTCAGCAAGGCATTTGATCGTATAGATCATGTCATTCTCCTAAGGAAGCTCCAGGCATTTGTTAGTGGAAACTTATATAGGTGGTTTTGTTCATATGTCGAAAACAGATGTCAGACAGTGGTGCTTAACGGTTACTCGTCTTCGCCTATGTTCATCCCCTCCGGAGTACCCCAGGGTTCCCTGCTAGGACCCCTTCTTTTTTCTATCTTTATAAATGATGTCTCTTCGTGTTTCACACATTCCAAAATATAACTTTACGCTGATGACTTAAAAATTCTGTGCCCCATCCAAAACGCCGAAAATGCTCTTGATCTGCAACAAGACCTTGACAGATTCCAACACTACTGTACTAAACATAAGCTTGACCTTAACGTTTCCAAATGTTACATTTGCTCTTACACTCGTAAACCACATATTATTTTACATAGTTAAAAACAAAACTAACTAACACCCCAATATCCAGGGTTACTAAGATTAAGGATCTCGGCGTTACTCTAGACTCTAAATTAATTTTTGATGAACACATTAATGATATCATCAACAAGGCTTCAAGGGCAGGTGACGTCACGAACGTCGTTTGGTAAACATCACTTACGTGTTTTGTTTATTTAAAAAATAGTTCAAGTGTATATTACCCATCCAAATACGGTTCCGTGCAATAGTGCAATCTTGATAATTATCGTACAGTGTTATCCACAACCGGTGTGCAGTGTAATTGATAATAACAATCAAAACTTATAAGTGTTCAATTGTGCTACTCTTATGACTTTCCAAATAATTTGTTTTATAGTACCCTCTTTTTAGAGAAGATTTCTTCCGATCGTGTACAGCTAATAAAACAATAAGGCAAATATTCGAACCATACCATATATTGACACTACTGCCATCTTGCGACGTATAGCAGAAACACTAGGAAAATATCAAAATGGTTAAGTGCGCGGCTTGCGGCAGGTTCGCGTCAGACAAGGGAGAGGTCGCTAGGTGCACAAAATGTAATGGTTTATTTCATAAACCTTGTGTAGGCCTAAGCGAGGCGTCACGAGTGGGGGTCACATGGAGTTGCCCTAGTTGTAAGCCAAAAAAACCTAAGGGCGACAATCTGGATACACCAGTAAAAGGACTCCACAGCGAGGACTCCGGTGATGAGGATAAGGCCCCCAGTTGTCAGGGTCATCGAGCGAGCCCGGCGAGTTCGGAGTCGAGTCTCGTCGCCGTTGCCGCCAATGCGGCCGCTGCGGCGGAGGGAGTCTCATTGCTGCGTCGCGAACTTGCCGAATGTGTCGCTGAGATGCGTGAATTTCGTCGGGAAATGGCGGAGCATCGCGTCCTCGTTGCCGGCGTCAACTCGCGCATGGAGGCTGTGGAGCATAGACTTGAGGAGCTGGAACGACGTCAGACAGCGGCTACGCCCCCGTTGTCACATCCTACGACAGAACATGCCGAACTGGAGCGCACGGTGGCGCAACTCAGGCAAGAGCTCGAGGATCAGGACCAGGATGCCCTTCTCTCAGATCTCGAGATAGGGCATCTACCAGAAGAGAAGGGTGAGAATGTCGTGCACGCAGTGACTCTTCTGGCCACCAGACTTGGCGTATCGTTAGAGGACCGCGATATTGTGTACGCAGAGCGTGTAGGTGCCGTTCCCGTGGCTGTGGCGGGTGGCAGCGGCGTCGTGAGCGGTGGGACTGGTTCGCGCGCGCGCCGGATCGTGGTGCGGCTAGTGCGCCGGTCCCTCCGTGACGAGTTACTACGAGCTGCGCGCGTGCGCCGCACGTTTTCCGTCGGTGACACCGGCACCGCTGACACTGCGCCGCGCGGCCGCATCTTCTTGAACGAGAGGCTGACTCGCACAAACCGCCTTATGTTTCACCGTGTCCGCGAGGAATGTCGTAAGCTTCAGTGGCGATTCTCCTGGACGAAGCGCGGCCGCATCTTTGCCCGGCAGGCGGATGGTGGACCAGCCTACCAAATACGCTCCGACGCCGACTTCAAGCGGGTTTTTGGCTTGGAGCCCGTATGTCTAAACCCAATTGTGAAGTAATTTTTGTATTAGATGTTTATTTTTATTTTGCGTATCCCTTTGTGAAATTATATCCTTTTACGTTTCTTTGTTTATTTTTATACTATATCTGTTGCCTGAAGAAAAACAAATTTATAGATTTATTGGGTATTTATTATTGTTATATTCTTATATTATCAAGTAAATATTTTTCTCGTGCTGTTTTATTTTCAATTTTTATATTTCCGAGTTTGAACTATTTAATTTTTATATTCTTACTATGTATTTTATACATTACATCATTTTTCATGTTTTTTTTTATGGAAGCAACCAAGTACGTTTATTTTTTAGGTACATTTTCATCTGCAAACATTTTAGGTTTTTTATTTATTTATTTACGTTTTATCTCTGTAGTATTTTATGTTGGTCACGAGTATACTTGTTGTGAAAATGATTGAAACACGTAATTTAAAAGTTGGACTATTTAATGCAGGGTCACTTAATACGAGGCATGAGGAATTTATTGTAGCCATGGAAGAGTTGATGCCGGACATAATGGCCATAAATGAAACTTGGTTGAGGGCGGGGGTGGAGGAGAGAGCTCCGGTGGTTGTGGGATTCAATCTTAAACACTCTCCGAGATCTGACGCAGTGCGTGGAGGCCGGGGAGGTGGAGTAGGGTTCTATATTCGGAAAGGCATATCAGTACGTATATGCCCCCATCCTCCATCATCTGCCGTTGAACAATCGTGGTTGCGTATGAGCGTTAGTGGTGTTGAGCTTATTATCGGAACTGCGTACAGGCCTCCCTGGCAGGATATTAGCATATTTTTAGATGCGATCACGGACTCGGTTGTGTCTTTTGCGAAATGTGAAAAACTAATCTTATTAGGCGATTTCAACATTGATCTTCTTAATCCAAGCAGCAACAAGGCTAAGTTACTCGAGGAGTTTTTGTACAGTCTCAGTCTTAAACAAATCATCTCTGAGCCTACACATTTCACAGAGAGTAGCCAGACCTTGATAGATATTGTTTGTACTGACGCCCAAGTACGTAAAGTTACAGTTAAGCATACCCCCGATCTTGGGGGTCATGCAATGCTGTTGGTTGAGTTCAACCTCAGGAAGATGAAGCCCTCCCCACGTTTACTAACTTATAGACCACTTAAAAATATACAATTTGACAATTTTAATAGCGATCTTAATGCCGTTCCTTGGAATTATTTTAAAGCTGATAAAGACGTCAATGAGTTAGTGACAACTTTTACACTTATCGTTAGTGCTCTTTTTGATTTGCATGCACCTCTGAAGACAACAAAATTTAAAAGTCCTCCTCACCCTTGGATCACTGATACCGTTAAGGCAATGATTCGTACCCGCGATGACTACCACAAAAAATATAAAATATCTCGGACTAGGGCTCTTAAGAATTGTTATAAGGATATGAAACATATTGTTATCGCAGTCATAGAAAGTGAAAAGACATCATATTTTACTCAACACATTAATAACAATATTAAAAACTCAAAAAAATTGTGGAGCAACATTAAACATACTATTACTAGCAAAAACAAGCAGGCCCAGGATCTTCCATCTCATTTTGACAATCCTGATATGATCAATTCCCATTTTATCTGTGTGCCTGGTCAGAATACTTTGCCCATCTCGCGTTTAACCTTCTTCGAGCACCATAGGTTCAGTTCTAATACATTTTCTTTGACCCCAGTGAGTAGCGAGTTAGTAATGTCAATAATACGTCGGCTTAAATCCAATGCACAGGGTATCGATGGGATATCTTTAGACATGTTGCTAATGACACTTCCTGAATCCGTAGATGCAATCACCACAATAGTTAACAGCTCTTTAAGTTCCGGAGTATTTCCTGATTCTTGGAAGGTTGCAGTTGTTAAACCGATACCGAAAAGTAATAATCCCACGTCACTGCAGGATTTGCGACCCATCAGCATACTTCCCTGCCCATCTAAGGTGCTAGAAAAGGTTGTCTGCATGCAGTTTGTTAAGTACTTGGAGGACAACGGCATACTCCCTGTGGCTCAGTCAGGTTTCCGGAAAGGCCATAGCACAACAACTGCACTCCTCGATGTGGTTGACAATTTGCTTGCGGCCCAGGAGAATGGATTGGTTAGCTTGCTTGTACTACTTGATTTTTCACGTGCGTTTGATGCAATAAATGTTCCTCTGCTTTTGGCTAAGCTTGCATTCTATGGTTGTGACGGCAAGTCCATTAATTGGTTTCACAGCTACCTAGATAACAGACATCAACTAGTGGAGCTGACAACAGCTAATGGGTCCATTCTTCGATCCTCCCCTCAGCCGGTCTCTCGTGGTGTTCCACAGGGATCAATTCTAGGTCCCATTCTATTTGTGCTTTATAGTGCTGACATTGTAAATGAATTCACTTATTGTAGACATCACCTCTATGCTGACGACCTCCAGCTGTATTTTTCTTTTAGTCCTTCTAGTCTAACTGATGCTGTAAGTAAGGTTAATTCTGATTTAGAGCGCGTATTTGACTGGTCTCAAGCTAACTCATTGGTAATCAACCCAAAAAAGTCAAAGTTCATGATAGTGGGATCTAAAAGCAATGTTCGCAATATCACATCTGATATCAGCAAATCTTCAACAATGAACATTTTGGTGAATGGGGAAGCGGTTGAGTATACCACAGAAGCCAAAAATCTTGGGCTGATGATAGATAGTCATCTTCGCTTTGAAAAGCATGTGGCTGAGAGTGTTCGCAACTGCTTCTATCGTTTAAAATTATTATATAGGATCCGTCGGTACCTTAGTGAGTCTGTTCGAGTTACATTATGCGAGTCCCTAGTGTTATCCAGGCTCAACTACTGTGATATTGTGTACGGTCCGTGCTTGCTAGGCAAGACTGAAAAGCTAGTGCAACGAGTCCAAAATGCTTGCGTTCGCTTTTGTTTTAACGTTCCTCCGCGTTCACATATTACCCCTTTCTTGAATAACTCTAATTTACTGAAAATGACAGCGCGTAGACGGTTGCACCTTGCAGTGCTTCTTTTTGGAGTTATTCATAGAAAATCCCCTAAGTACCTCCTCGATAAGTTAGTGTGGGCGGAATCTCAATCCAGGTTCCAACGTAGGGCATGTTCCTTCGCTTTAGTCACACCAAGCCACCGTACCATGGCGTTTCGCGGTTCCTTTAGATTTGCTGCCACTCGTTGCTGGAACGATCTTCCGCCACCAATCCGTAACCTCAAAACTGTACTAACCTTTAGGAAGACATTAACTAAACTGTTTCTTGAACTACAAAAGCAAAATCTTTCATAAGTAAGTAGGTACTTGATGTATAATAATTTATTTCCGCTTCCAACACTGTGTACTATTTCCTTTCACAATATTATTTTGTTGATGTAGATATCATATTATGTAGTGTATATATGTGTCTGTGTAATGTTTTCTTTTTTCTCCAATTAGTAATTATTTTGTGTGTACCTATGTATTATTTTGTGTTCTTGTATCACCGTAATATTTAGAGGCAATGTATATTTTATTATAAATTTTTAAATTCATCACATTCGTGTCGTCACTTGTCGCCAGGCTCTGCCAGAATACCAGCGTTGCTCTGCGCATGCGCAGGGCAACATCATGCTGAGGCAGGGTCCTTTTGACACACGCATACAATTTATTTATTTTTACTTAATTTTTCTTATTCTATAGATTTGTGTATATCCTGTGCGTGTGTTAATAAATGTTTTTTCTTTCTTTCTTTTCTTTCTTTCTTTCACTTGGATTTGTTTTGAGACTCTCTTCTGAATTCCACTCCATAAAAACTTTTAAAATACTCTATTGTGCATTTGTGCGCAGCCATTTAGAATACTGTTCCCAAATCTGGAACCCAACATACAAAACTTACGTTTCACGGTTAGAAGGCATCCAAAAACGCTTCCTTCGGTTTATACAATTCCGCTCCAAATCATATTCCAAAGATTATTTTTCATGCTGCAGACAATTTCACATGTTGCCTCTCTCAGAGCGTAGGCGTATAGCAGACCTTTCTTTTCTACTGAAAATAGCTAACGGATCAATTGACTGCCCTGAGCTGCTGGGTTATCTGGGGCTGTGTACACCTACAATCCCATTAAGAAATCCCAAACTGTTACATGTTCCGGTACCACGAACTAGCTATAGACAAAATTCCTTTCTCATTAGGGCGAGTAGATGCTACAATTCTGCTGCTGCTGAGACTGATATTGACCTATTTAACACATCAATATTTCACCTTAAAAAAACACTAACTGATATATTTTTCCAATAAGGATATCCCTAGTACCTTTATATGTAGGTAGTTTAGGTAGTTATCATTTGATGTATGTTGTAGGATTACCTATTTGAATAAATTATTAATGTATATTTTATGTATTGTTAAGTTGTATTGCTCTTGTCTACTTTGCATGTGGCTTATATCACTGTAACTTCATTATCTCTCTTCGTTCACTTTCCCTTCTTTCTATATACAATCTGTCTGTTAATACGTGAAAACTTGTAATTGGCCTTCCATTTTTTACTCTGTCTGTACTCAATCAATGTTATACCTAGCTGTAAGTTTTCCTTAAAGTGATAAAATAAAAATAAAATAAAATAAAAATAAGTATAGACTAGCAATATTACCTAGGTGCGGCGACCCTCGCCTCGTGCGGCACAGCTGCGGGCGCTGGTGCAGGTGCGGACGGGCGCGGCTCGAGGGTGGAGCGGCGGCGATGCTCCATCATCGCTATGTTTATAGTTTCCAGAATCTTCTCCGTCGTCGACTCGTCTCGACCCGGGGGATCTAAACAAAATTATACAAGGTTATTGTTTCGAATGAGATTAGAGGTATTTATAATATTTCTTCTGTTCTGGATTTTTATTTGTTATTTAAAACTACAACCGATGACTGATAGGACAATATTATGTGGACGGACATACGCTTATACTCACTAGGTTTCAGCGCGCCCTCTACTTCAGAATCGTCGGCATCATCGGTGGTCCTTCTACTGTGGTGCAGTATCGCCTCGGCAATCTGGGAGCTGGACTTTTTGAAGTCCAATATCTGGCCGGCCTTCTCGGCGGACACGAGCGGGCTGTCGGGGCCGAGGGCCGGGGTGGGGCTCTCGGGGATGGTCTGCGCGACCCTGGGGCCGGGCGGGTCGTCGGGCGCCAGGTCGTAGGCGGGGGTGGAGTGGCTCTTGTCGAGGCGGCCGCGGTCGCGCTCGGCCACCTTCGGCTCCCGCTCGGGTGGCCTCGGGTCGCTCTCGAGCGTCCTCGGGTCGCGGTAGCGGTGCGCCCGCTCGGGCACCACTCCGAGGCAGGTGCGCGGCCGCGGGGATAGCTCTAGCCCCGTACTGCACGATACCGCCTGCCAATTATTTTTATCGTATTAATTTAATTAGTATATCGAGTAGTATCCACCACCCTAGGGTCGAGAATCTAAAATGAGTATTTGAAGGTCAATATTTATTAATTCAATATTGAAGAATATCGTTCACTATAACACCAATAAATAGATAGGCATTACGTTACTTTGAAATACTGAAACTTAGTAGTTTTAATTAGGAGAAGAACTAGATAAGATAATTTACTTTTTAGTTGGAATTATAAATTGCAGCAATGCGTATGTATGTTGTACCATATATACCTTATCCCGTGCGTAGAGCGTGTTGTCGACGTTGGCGCAGTGCGCGGGCGTGGCGCCGGCGCTGACGCTGCCGCCCGCGCTGGCGCCGCCGGCCCCCGCCCCCGCCCCGACCCCGGCCCCGGCCCCAACCCCCGCCCCCGTCCCCATCCCGACCCCCGCGCCGCCGGACTGCCGCCACGCGTGCTCGCGTAGCTCCTGCCATACCTAGACATAACATGCCTCTTAATTAAATTATCACATTAAAATGAAATGGGGAAACAAAAACATTTTTATACAGAACATAAAAATGAAAGTGTATAGTGATAATTTAATCATTAGTGTGAAATAATATTATTTTTTCATAATTCACAATTATTTGCAGTTCGAATCGGACATATGGTCGTGCCGTCTACTGTAGGTCAATAAAACTTATCGAGGCTATATATCGTTGGCGCTAGTCAGGTGTAGTCGTGTGTTCCCGGAAGTGTAGACACGTACCTGGTCGAGCGTGATGTCGGGCCGCTTGTGTCGCGGAGTGCCGCCGCTCACCGAGTGCCGCCGCTGCACTATGGCGAGCGGCTTCGGCGGGTACATGCTACACACAGACACACACGCACATTAGGTATAAATACTACTTTGTATGGCAGAGACGAGTGTGATTGTATAAAACATGACACTGACCCTTAATAAATTAAGTCATTAAAACGAAAATAACAACTTAAATTTTATTACACCGAATGTTTATAACATTTTTTAGGTGAGTCCTTATAAGCCTAATGGTACATGTATGTGATCATAACAGTGGTAACAATAATGTGCAGTTCTGGTCTCTATAAGGACCTAATTTTATAGTTTATTTTAGTTAGTTTTCTAGAAGGGTATGAGAGCTGGTATTTACCGAGTGTGGTCGGCGTGCAGGTGCGTGGGTGAGGCGGGCGGAGATAACGGTTCGCTCTCGTCTGAAGAGCTGGCCGAGTGGACCGGCGCGGGGGCCGGGGCTGGGGTCGGGGCCGGAGCCGGGGCTCGAGGCACTGGGTGACTATTCGTTAGCTCCATCCTATAATAAAAATGTCCAAGATTTTTTTTTTTTTTTTTTTTTTTTTTTTTTTTTTTTATTAATCATAGTGTATTTAGTAATCATAGTGTATTTTATTTAGTTCATTTAATCGTCTCGCTTGGTGTTCGAGTTTTGAACCGGCAGCTGGAAAGACAGGGTCACTAACAACAACGCCAACCGGCCCGTAAACTATTAAGAACTAGTGGCTTCTATTTACTTGGGTGAAAAAGTAGCTTTGCAAAAAGTATTCTAACTCAGATTTTTTCAGCCGTTTTGGAGTGAAATAGTGACAATTGACAAACATCCATCCATATTCAAAAACTTTCGAATTTATAATTTAGTAAGGATTTATAGTTTAGTATGTACCTGTGTATAGGCATGGGCATATCGTTGTAGAGGTGTATGGGCCGCAGACGGTAGTGGTCGGCGCGCAGACGGCGGTGGCGCTGCGGGGTGGGCGCCGCGCCGGCCGCCGCCGCGCCGCCGCCGCGCCGCCGCAGCCGCAGCGCCAGCTCGCCCTCCCCCCCCGCCGCCGCCGCGCACGCCGCCGCCACCGCCTCGCCGCTCCACCCCACCACGCACTGGTTGCCAACCTTTTATATACCACAAAGCGTTCATTACATTCAAATTTAGTTTGTCTGGTTTTGTAGTTAATACGTGAAGAATATTCTATTTATCATATCATAGTAAGTTTTTTATTTGTGTAGCACGTGCAGCTATATCGACTAAATTTCAGTATACATTGACGTTGTGATTTTTTTTTATTAATTGTAGTAATATATTAATTTTATTTTGCTAGGAAACGACAGGTAAACAATATGGTCTATATACAGGAACAGAAGATGTGTTAGCTATTTACATAGCTACCAATAAAGTACATAATAGTTTTGATCGTGGTAGCTTCGGTAGTTTCTTGAGAAATTTTAGAAGGGAGCTTTGAAATTGGTAAAAGCAGAATTTTAGATGCAGCACGAATGGTGTCGTGGGTGGGTGTGTATCTAGTGGGTACCTGCACGATCTCGTCGCCGTCGTGCACGGCGCCGGATGCGTGTGCGGGCGAGCCGAACCGTATG
Organism: Thyatira batis; assembly: GCA_905147785.2. NCBI lineage: Eukaryota > Metazoa > Arthropoda > Insecta > Lepidoptera > Drepanidae > Thyatira > Thyatira batis. Next base: position 11,883,781 of record LR990491.1, read on the forward strand.
TCGGCGAGCTGGTGGTGTCCGCAGCACGAGCGCACGACGCGGAAGCCGAGCGGGCGGCCGCGCTGGCGCAGCGCCACGGCCTGCAGCGCGGCCGGCTGCAGCACGCGCGGGTCGGCCACGCGGCGCACGATGTGCTCGGCGGCCGCGGCGGCCGAGGCGGCGGCGGCGGCCACGGCGCGCGCGGGCTGCTCGGCGAAGCGGTCCCGCTGCGCGCACGTGGCGGCCTCGAGCGCCAGCGCGAGCAGGGCGGCGCGACGCTCGCCGGCCCAGCCCCCGCCCCCACTGCCTCTAGCGGCGTCCCCCTCCCCCGCGTCCAGCCAGCACGCCAGCGGCTTGACGGCGTGCACGGCGCGCGCCACGTCGGCCAGCGCGAGCGTGTCGAGCCGCTCCACGGCGGGCGGCGCGCGCAGCACCCGCGCCAGCGAGCCCGCCGCCACCGCCACGCGCAGCGCCAGCTGCTGCACGCACTCGCGGGACACCTCGTACTGCTAATGTACATAACCACAACACACCGCACATGTACTAGCGTGCTGTTGCACTCCGTTTGATGTGAAGCAGACTTGAAATACATTTACGTCCGCAGCAGCATTCTAATGTTATATCTTCAACCTAATGAACATGACCTCTGCTCCTACAGACTAAGCCTACTGTTAGTAAAGAATGTCAAAGGCTTTTTTGTTATTATTCATATTAAATAGTGGCAATGAAATGAAACCCTCCCCCTTAATGACATGAAAATACTAACTTATATTATAAATGAGAAAGTAACTCTGTCTCTCTCACTTTCATGCTAAAACTACTGAACTGATTTGAATGAACTTTGATACACTGATAGTCTACAGCCTGAGAAAAGACATCAACTACTTTTATCGCGGGGAAATGGATAATCTCCCATGTACACGGGTGAAACCGCAGGAGCCACCATTAAAAATAATTTACAAATAAAGCATAATACAATTTAGGCAAATATTGACAATTCTACGTAATGTAATCAATATTACAAATCTTTTTTCCTTTACCTCTCTTCCTGATTCCACACCAATAATATTTATAGTACACATACAACATTATCTGAACTTGTGATAATAGTTAAAATAGTCCAGTAGCGTACACACACTCACTGGAGTAGATAAGGCACATGTCATGATAAGTGAGATGCAGCCGTGTACACACATGACTCATACTACACATTTTACTCATCTGTAGAAATTCTATAAATAATAATCTGTACACAATGCTTGTAGGATTTTGGTGCACATTGTCATACTCATCAGCTATAGATCAAATGTTTTGTGTTTATAAATAACTAGCGACCCGCCCCAGCTTAGCACGGGTGCAATGCTTATACATCACATTAGAAACCTCCAAAATTTACAGTGTTTCTTCCTTCCTCTTGAATCACTCTATCTATCAAAATACCGCATCAAAATCCGTTGAGTAGTTTAAAAAATTTAAGTAGACATTGGGACAGACAGCAAATTTATAATATGTAGTGATATTATAACAGATATGTATTAACTTACAAAGTTCCTCAAATGCTCAACAGCTTCCAACAGGAGCTCCTGGTGTCCGATGATGTGCATGCCCAAGTACTCCAGGTCATCGCACCTCAGTGTGAGGAGCTTAGCGCCATCCAGCCCTCGCTCCCTCAGGGATGGCACATAGCTTGCCACCGTTGGGCCCAGGCCTGTAGACAATACATAACTGAACTATCAAAAACTAGGTTTTATGTAAAAGATAAATTTAAGTAAAAGGCAAGGTAAGATCTAATATTACAGAGGTAATGTTTGTGAGTTTGTGACAAGGCGTCAAAACTGTGTCATGGGCTATATTTTATCCCCATATTCCCATGGGAACAGGAACTACACAGTTGGAACCGCGAGGAGAAAGCTAGTATTGTATAACCTTATTTAGTTTCCATCATCATTGATATATTTCAGTTATTTATTGGAAAAATGTAGGTAGAGAGAAATACAGCCAATCTGGAGTTTGCTCTACTAAATGTGAGTTTTATGATTACCAGTAGCTGCAGTAACCTATGTAGTTATTGGAGAAGCAGACATCTACACACAAAAAAACCTACACCACAAACTAAAAGAATATCTCATCTGAGATTTCATACAAATGGAAAACTTTAATTACAAACTGTAAAATTGTTTGAATACTAAAGAATGATAAAATGAAATAAACATACTATCAGTTATAGAGAATATTCACTATGGGAAAGTTGACTAGGTGCCTCATGTACCCAATAAAACAGACAGTGTTTTGTCATTTCCACAGTATTCTCTCAGTATAGTATGGAAATTATGCCTACTTCATACAAGAGACATGAACCTAAGCTGTACAGGCACATACTAAGCCAATACTCGTCAATAGTTCGGAGAAACTGAGATGATGACTGTATAATGTAAACCTTAAATTTTTTTTTATTTCAACACCTTAGTGGCTTGTACCAAACTAAAGAAGTAGTAATAATAATTTCAGAGTAATGAGCTGTGTAGTTGGCCGCAACCAGTCTGTATTGTTATCGCAGCCGCAGCCCGCACTTACAGAGCGGGATCAAAACAGTGAGTCACGCAATGAGACACCACCGCACACCAACAAGTTGAGAGACTAACCTGTGAGCCAATCGGCCACCTGGTCCGGCGACCATTCTGCGACGTTGAGACTAGCACCAGCCATGAGGACGGTCGCCGCACATTTTTCAATCCACCGCCGATGTTTATTATTGTGATTTCACTATCAAACACAGTCAGAACGCGCAGCCGCACCGAGACTTTTCTTTCTTTTGACAGTAGAAAATTTTGTTCGTTGTCAAACTGACAATGTCAATTTTATTGGCAGCTTGTGAGTTGCCAGTTCTATAAATTGCTCACGCATTGAAAGAATTTGTACAATATATTCTTATTTAAAATATCCTAGTTTGAGCGACTTGTTTAAATTATTATATTTTTTCCAAATATATGTTTATTCAACAAGAAATTTATAATAATGCTTACCGCTGACATCTATTCGAGTTACAGTCGGCAACTGGTGAAGTGCGTTAACCAATTTTTATCAAATTTGCGATAGATGGCGTTACCTAATATTAAAAAGGCGATTCTTACTTGAATTTTAACAATGATTTCATTATAATTAGACACATCAACACAAAAACTAATACTTTCAAAATATGTATTTATTGGCTTGACCGATCCTGTCTCCAACCAGGATCAAAGTTATAGATTCGAGCCAAGTTTAGTTAGTGTTAGAAATAAATAAAATATAAATTTAGTTATGACTTGTTCAGGAGACATAAATATGTTACCTATCTACCTACACTAATACCTATGTATTATATAGTTTGATCGCGCAGTGACCATGTCACGGGTCACCCCCCATAGGAAAATCAACAACCTACTTCATTTAATATACCTAGGTATAAGTAGGTAGGGGTATGCAATTGTTTTTAGAAGAAGTCTTGCGTGTCCTACGGGCCTTAGGTGTAGGTACAGTCAGCAACAGAAGTCGTTGAACACAATGAAGTTCCAAATCGCCTGCACACATATTACTTACCATAAATTACTGATCAAAGTTAACTACAAAATTACCTTGTCAGCATAGAACTACAAAAGTCGCCCAGCACTGTTATGCCATAAATCGCTGAACATTACTAGCGACAAAAATATGTTATCAATATAAAATACAAAAGACGCTTAACAATGATAGTTTGTTACTCGACGAGGCCAATTCTCGGTTTGTCATAAGTTGCTAAACATTACTAAAATATAAAATTCAAAAGTCGATGAACACATATTGTTTTTTTGATTTTTTGACACATCCGATTCTCTGTTTTTATCTGCATACCTATATATTAGTTAGATAAAATATACTTATAATATTTAACCTAAATTACTTTAATAAGTGCTATGAAAATATAAGATACCTAATCAATTTTTTTTTTAGTACTTTATATAAAAAGTAACTAGAGTGCCTCTAGTTAATTTAAATAATAGAAATATTATTTGGTTCGAATGACACATGAAATGTTGGATTCTATTGAATTTATCTAACATATTTTTACTTCTACCTTCAGATACTTGTTTTTGTTCACTAAAATTTACTACATATTTTTTTACTTCTACCTTCAAATATTTTGTTTTATAGCTACTTTGTCCAGTTAAATACATCGTTGTCGTCTTACATTGCTGTCAGTTATCGGTATCATAAACAAGTATAATTATATAAATTAGTCGTTTGTCTATATTATTGACACAGTTCAAGTGATAGACTATTACGATTATGCCATAAAACGTGCATATAGGAGAACATGAACGCCATTAGATTGTATTATTAAAAGAACAAGTATACACAGTCACAGAAATAGCTTCTGAACTAGGCGTATCGGTGAGTAATCCTTACGTTATTTAATAAAAATTAATGTTATTAATCAGCGACAAAATTTTGATTTTTGAAAAAAAAAATGTGTGATCGAATTATGTAGGTATCATTTCAGCGTAACACCGTATACTTATGGCTTCGACGATGGGCTGCATCTGGAAATGTTACCGAAATAAAAAAAAAACCGAAAGACCGCGAAAAACGTCACGGCAACAAGACGAAAATATTATTAGAAGTATGAGAGAAATTTGTTTTGCTCAAACGAGTGAGTTAGCCATCTCTAATAATGTGTCCATGAATACAGTGAGAAGGCGTCTTCATGGAGCAGGAGTTCATAACAGGGCACCGGCCAGAAAAATACAATTGACTCCGCGACACAAGCTTCAAAGGCTTCAATTTGCGGAAAGGTATCTTAATTTTGATTTCTCAAAGGTAATTTTTTCGGATGAAAAAACATTTAAATCTTCAGAAAGTGGGCGAATAACACTGTGGAGAATCAACAATACACGCTAGGATGCATGTACCTAATGTGATTGAAAATAGATCCAGTGGCAGAATATCTGTGGGTTTCTGGGAGTGGATGTGTTCTAGTGGCTCCGGTGAGCTTATTGATATTGGTGGTCGTTTAAATAGTGAAGGTTATAAGGAAATTCTAAACGACGTTCTTTTACCTAGCTCGTGTCGTATTTCCTGAGGACAGGCCTCTTTACTTCGTCCACGATAATTGCTCAATTGATAAAGCACGTCTTTGTAGAGCGTGGTTAAATTATAACGTAGAACAAATTACTGAGATCCCTTTCCCACCCCAATTGAAAATTTGTGGGGTCTCATGGTGCAAGGATGGGATCCTGACATTTCTCGAACGAAGGAAAATATAAAAAAACATGTGTTCGATATCTGGGAGGACTTTAGGGGGAAAAATACCTGCCACAATATGGTGAGCTCGATGCGTGAACGACTCCAATCAGTGATCGACGCAAATGGAGGGCACACTCGATTTTAATTTGTTATTGGAGTTAATTTATGATTTATTTTATTGTTTCTTTAATATAAATATAATAAAAAATATGTTTGTATATTATAAGAAAAGAGTTATGATTATTTTTTTTTATATTAAATTTTAATTGGTTATTATTAAATTATTTTTATCATATTATTTATTACCTAATACCATTGACGTATAATCTATCGATAGACAAGAACGTTCATGTAAAACATTTGTTTAAAAACTGGTAAGAGTTAGAACTAAAGTTCGCTGCAGCGCTGTATAAAGCTGTGTCAACTAACCAAACTATTTTAAAAGATACAGCGCTAGATTGCTTAGAGTATAGTTTTCTCGCGACCAAAACGTCGTAAGCGCCGCAAATTTCATGGCGCTTACGCGTTTCGTTCAGGTAACTACACTAAGATGTCGTCTCTATAGAGTTCACACCGCAGATGTGACACATCTTTTTTACCTACTAAACTTCATTAGAATAAAACTCGATTTCAAAATGTATTATATTAATATTAGGGGGGCCTAGTGCGGATTGGCGGACTTCACATGGCTTAAATTGAGTACTCAGAGGTACGGGCCAGGGCTTGAATTAACATAAAACAATTATTCAAAATATCAAACTATCACTACTAATTAAAAACTCATTAACAATTAATCAAATTAAAACACTTTCTAAAAAAACATATCAAGTCTGTGTTCAGTTACATATTTTTACCTACAACCAGTTTTAAGGGAACATCTGCACGTTTTAGTATATGATTGTAGAATGGCGTGGTATTTAAATAGATAAATTGTTTTTCTACTCTGGAATTACGAAATTATCACCTATTAATTCACTTAAACAGGAAGTAATTTTACTTAGTTGACTACTGACTAGTTATTTTCGTCCAGGGTCCACTTTGATTCGGATTATCGTTGTTATTAACGCTGCTCCGTGCGCACCCGCACTGAATGAATGTCGAAGCCACACTAAAGTCGGGTGTGCGGACTGCAGTTCAGTTGAGTTGACCAAAGCGAGTGTTCGGAACGCCCTATCTAGTACGTAGTACATATATATCGATGCCTAATACAGATTTTTTTTATTATTTAAGACTTGTGGCTCCCCGCGGTTTCACCCGCGTTCCCGGGATAAAAAGTAGCCTATGTGTTATTCCAGAACATATTCTAGCTCTGTGCCAAATTTCAAGCAGATCCCTTCAGCCGTTGGAGCGTGAAAGAGTAACAAACATCCATACATACATCCATACTTACAAACTTTCGCCTTTATAATAGTAGTAGGATTTTTTGACATTATTATTTGATTAACATTGAAGTTTTCGTTGTAAGATTAATAATGATTTATATTTTCGTTATGTTTCTTCTTTTTTATTATATAAATAACCATTTAGCATCATAGTAAAGAACGTTATTTTTTTTAAGTTTGGTATATCGAAAAGAGATATCATACAAAAATTTGATTCTGATGATAATATTGCAACAAAAAAAAACAGTTCTGTTATTAAAAGCACATGATAAATAAATAAAAAATTAAATAAACTGTCTTTTCTTATAAGTTCACGAAAACAAACTTGTTACTATTCTTTATACCCATTGATTGTGTAACACTAATATTCAGAAAGTTCGTAACAAACTTGACTAATAACTTAAAATTAGTGTTGAGCTAATTATTGCATATTAATGCTAAGCTACTTATTGGGAATTAGTGTTCAACGACTTATGGTACAATCATGTTCAGCAACTTAAGGAATATTGGTAATCAGCCTTTTCTGTAACTTTGAAATGACAACCTTGTTTTGTACTCTACTGTAGTTAGCGATTTATGACAGTTTTAGTGCTCAGTGGTTTTGTAAATTTGAATATGTTTATGGACTTTCGTTGCTGACTGTACCTACCTAGGAACCACCTATAGGTACCTAAGCAGGTAAGTCATGCAAACATTTTTTCGTCTCGTTTTCTCAACAGGAACTGGCATTGTCGTATTTGTTTGCCATCCGTAAAATAACATAGCTTTAAGCTAATAAATAATTATTTGTTGAGATACCTACCAACCTATAGTTCGGTAGGTAGATACCTCCCTGTAAATAGGTAGGTACCTACCTAACATATACCAATACCAGGAATTCATTTTGAAGGGATCGAGGTCTGGACCACAGAGTGCACAGACAATTTGTAACGACATTATTTAAACCATTATTGCACTTGTTTAACAACGCTATGTATTAAATTATTAACAATTTACAATAAGAATAAGAAAAAAAAAAACAAAAACCTACTCCTAAAAACTTGATAAATAAATTAAAAATAAATAAATAAAGTAAATTTACAAACAATTGAGAATAAGTAGCTCGCCCAAATCGCTGCCAACCTTTACTTGTATCTTGCTTGAGCATAATTGAAGTCAAAAAATATTTTCTGTTGCGACTAAAAATAAGTAGGTACCTACCGACCTATTCGATATCTATTGTAAGATAGAATCTCGAAAGTAGGTAAGTACGACAATCCGATTTACGTAGCGATAAAACTTCGGGGGGTTTGTCCGCCGGACAGGAGCCGAGTATTGGCAAAGTACCTAAAGTAGATACTTACTTCCACACCTAACACCACAGAGTATATAACGACACAATATCACTAATAATTAATTTTAATAATTAGGTATCTGAGTAGGTAGGTGAGTGAGTTTTATCATGTCGTAACTATCAATTATCACATTTATCACTTACCTTCCTACTCTGTAAACTACCTTCATTATCTTAACGATGCCTACGACCACAATGTTTCTGTGTTGACAGAATACCGCCGAGTAGGTAGGTAGCTACGTCACATCCGACGGTGTGCCCACACGTCGGTAGTAAAACATCCATTTGGAAGGAAATGTTTAAGTTAATCTGCCATAAAATACTCATTTAATCTGTCCACCTGCGAGATTGGCACCTTCATTATCAGAACGCATTCTAGACGGGCGCGGCGCGGTCCGCTCTGGCTGGCAGCGCGGGGCGGCCGGGGCTACGTGTTGCCTTCATGTTATTAGCATTTTAAGGCTTTGTCGAAGGAATTCCTCGGCGTGGCTTTCATTAAGAGCGACCGAACGAGCCGGCTCCATTCACCTGTTATCGGATGGGATCTTTGTATATTTATTGGGGCATCAAAGGCGAGCGAGCGGTGCGCGTCGCTCCTCGGCCGGTGTAGTTCGGTAGCGCTCTTAAATTCAACAATTTAATAGCGCTCATAAAGCGGCCAGTAACCGGCGAGCCGCTACCGATAATTTCTCTTATTGTCTCGATAAATTAGCTTAATTACGGTGTAAAAAACGAGGCGTGGAATCTAGTGCGCCCTCGCGGCTCGGTGGGTGGGCGGCGCGGGCGAGCACCGGCCGCACGTCAAACATAATTAGTCCCTCGCCTCGCGGTGCCGGCAGCCGGAGTCACCGTCGCCGTCGCCGCCGCGGCTGCCGCCGCGCTCCTAATCTACCTGCTCCCGACTCCCGACCAACCTGCACCCATTAATATACTCAATAAATTAATGCCCTGATAAGGGAAGTGACAAGCAAATTCTCAGGACAGATCCTTCGGGCAAATGACAACGGAATTGATATCTACCTCATTAATATTATAATTTAGAACAATGTCTATCAATTGCAATAAGTAGATAAGTAGGTAAGTATTTCTTTATCTAAGTAGTAGGTCTAATACTGAACACATAAAGATTGTTCCATTGTACCAGTATAGTTTTATGAGGTAGTTAATCTCCGTAACTACCCTCTAACCATTTTCTTCAAACCATGTTGTTACACTATCCTCTATTGCTATAAATGTACTACGGTGATACGCATATAGATGCGTAGGTAGGTAAAACACGGGACGCCAGGTAGTGTAATGTGATAGACACAAATGACACAATGGCGATCTTTTATCAGTAGATAGTATTCATTCTCCAAGACTCTGAGTTGTAGCCGTTGTAGGTAACAGGCTAACGCACGGACCTAATTCTAATGGGAAATTTCATATAAGTACGTAGGTAAAAAATCACCTTTTCATTATTTAACAGATTATGACGCATGCCTAAGTAAACCATAAAACTTTATGAATCGCATTAAAAAATGTAAACGACAAATGCGTAAGTTAACGATCGAGCCGCGTCAAGAGCTGTACAAGGCGACGATTTACAAATCGTCCGCATTATATTTATAATTTTATTGCTTCCATATCTTTGTTGCATTCTTGTAACGAGCTAATGTATGTAGATAATTCCGCAATGCGCCATCAATCAAACCCGTCGTCGGGTCGCCACATAAATATCTCATAACCGGCCGTAAAACGAGAAGGCAGCGCGTTATTACCGCGCGTTATCTAATACGCGGCTACTGCGCGTGATTTAGGACGCCCGAGTCCGCGCCCGCAGTCCGCACCGGCTCGTTAACGTAATTTTATTTTTATTAATGACAGTTTGTACAAATTATGAGCTCAAACAATGTTTTTACAGATAAACAAACGTTGGAATTAGGTCCGGAAAAATGATTACCTACCGGTTTATTTTTTGAATTTCTGTATCGTGGTTTGATATCCCATTCCGTAGACAGTTCTGGTTGTAAGAATTAGGTATAAGTATACTTAGGAGTTATTGCTCAAGCTGCAGTATGTATTCCAACTCTTATCTAATTCCAACCAGAGGCTGGGTACCTACTTACATTGTAAGTACAAGAAACTTATCCCGAACTATTTTCATGTCAGTTCCCAATTTAAAACTTGATTCGATCAATCAATAAGTATATATAATAAATTGCAATATACTTATGTAATTCAGATTACTGTAACGCCTACCTACTTACTGTTAATCCCCGTAGTTAATTGTCCCATGAGGTCTCTATGAAGAGAAAATGAGCATTAAAAATTAATAGAAAGTAGATAATTGTATTTTATCGTAATTCGTTATTTAGGTACCTTTATTACCGTTAATGTTTGTGTGAAAAAATGATTTTTGAAAAGTTTGAAATTACAATGGTGTTGTTGTAAAATATATAGGCCTTCCAGTTTGATCGTTCTGTGTAAGTAGTTCTCGTTGGCTTCTTGCAACAATCTACTCAGTAAAAATATGTTATTTTGTACCTAACACTTATATTATAGTAGGTACTTACTTAGGTTGGTGGTGTGACCTTGACAATTCATAATGCACTGATAAAATATTTTCTACAATAAGTATAACTTAAATAACGAGAAGTAGATAGGAATCCTATCTATAGGTAGGTCCCTATCTAAGCTAATTACATTTTACATAAGTGCAGAGTGCCCGAACAAGGAACATGGTATAGATACCTAGGTAGCTACCTAGCTACTTACTGGCTTATTATCCTACCTACCTATAGCTCACCTAGCTAATTACAGACCTTGTACAGACTAATGATTAAGCTAACAGCTTAATTATTGGCAAATCGTTTCACTTTTTATTACACATTAGATATAGGTACATTCTAACATGTATTTTATTGTCTGAAGTGCAGCTGCCTAAATACACCGGGATGCCAGTCGCTTAGGAGTTACTGGGGACTGGGGTAGGTACCTACCTACATTTTACCGAAAGCTCAAAATTGTTGTAGGTCTGGTTGACAATCGTTATAACTATAAACTTCACAACAACACACTACTATCTTGCCACACCGATCGAGTGGTGGAATAACTCAAAAGGTAGCAAACTTTTTATGTCGGAAAAATTTAAGATACTCCGGGAACACGGATAAAACTGGGGCCGATGCCGTACCTACCTACCTATAAGTACATGATGGGTATATAAGTTTACATTACTGTGAACAATGACCAAATGGGCGGGTCCTTCACGAGAAGCGCTTACGCCCGAGCCCGCGGCGAGATCAAACGAGCTCTCCCCTCCCCGCCCCTCCTCCCGCCGCGGAGCCTGCGCCCGCTCAACGGAATGTGCGCCGACAAACTTGCACCAACTGAATACATCTAGCTACTAACTATATCGTTCAGATTTTTCATGTAGATAGATACCTACTATATTTACTTATAAATAATCTGATTAAATAGTGATATCTATAGATCCTTGCTACTTATATCTAGATAATTTAAACGTCAATGAATCTTTTTTGCGTTTCGCTCTATAACTTGCATCATATTAAATTGATGAAAGCTTATGTAGGTAGGTACCTACCTATTTAATTAGGTCTTTCTAATTAAGAACACCAATGGAGTTTAACTCCTATTGATATTCATTATTTAGAAGATAAGATCCTAACTATTTATAAACTTATGTCTACTACTTATTAGTACCTACCTACCTACCTATTGCTTTGCTAACAAATATATTGAAGTGTAGATAGCTCGTAACAACGCGCGTCCCCGTCAAGTGACAAACCGTGAAGTTTAACTTAATTAGTGAAATAAAATAATTAACGGATTATGCAAACAATTCACAACCATGCCACTAAAAACGCATTATCATAATTTTATTGGCCTAGCCGAGATTAAATTAATTAACTACCTATTCTAACGCTAATTTTTCACATACTTAGTTGTTGGAAAGCATCTAATTTACAAGCTATTAACTCGGGGAAAACAACAGATGTATGTAGCAACCAGTTTGAATGAGACAATTAAATAATTGTGCCTAGTGTAGACAGTAGACGGTGGCACGGCGCCCTCCAGCCTCCCTCCTCCCTGACGCGACACAATGCACACTTTGTGTGATAATTTCACCAAACCGAAATTAATGTCAACTTTATTTGCGAACACGCCACGCCGCCACTCAGCCACGGGTGAAATCGCGGGAATTCGCATTAAAATATCTAAACAAACTAATTGCCCTTTTGATATTTTTGTTAATTAATTTGTAAGACTTTTGACTGAGATTAAATAGACAAAAATGTTAATAGGCCGTATCTCTAAGTGTGATAGAATATTAACAGTAATACTGGGGTAATTAAATTAATATATTGTTGCGTTAGCGTTGTTCGCCGTTCGCGTTGTAAGTAGACAAATAGAAATGAACAATAAAAACATTGTTGACGTGAAATGGTCAACCTTTGTCTATACGTAGGTACTTTAGTAGCACAATATACCTAATTAAGAAGATAATGTCAATAATAATCTAAATAATATTATACCTAAAGAGAGTAGCTAGGTAAGTTTATATTCGCCGTCTTATTCAACGTAATTTTTCACCGGAATAACTAACCGTCGGAGGAGAAACTTAAGGTATTACTAACCAAAAGTAAAGTCAACTCAATACGTAGAAAATTCCATTCATTCCGATATCCTTATTTGCAGGTAGTGTTGGTTGATAAACCCATCATTATTAATATGTAATATCACACCTGAGTAGGTAGGTACTTGGTACCAAGTAGGTACATTATTTGTTCGATTTTCAGTAGGTAAATCAAAATACAAAAACTATTTATTTCATCTCACCTCACCTCTTTTTATACCCTACATTTAACATAAACATACATAGAGCCTTACTGATAGTTCATAGATTGATTCTAAATAGACTGATTCGTTTACTTGTGGCACCAAACTAAGCAAGCTTGTCTCACATAGGTAACGTAGGTAACGTAGGTACCTGCCTAATTTATCCCTATACCTACTTGATGTTACAGCAGCGTTCATTAAAACTGTGAACTTTTACTTAAGCACAGTTCCCCTTCCTTCAGGCAGGTGGGTGCGTATACTTCATTTGACGTGTTCGAGTCGAGCGTCTCCGCTCTTTACCGAGCTCATATTAAAAACGTGAGTAGTCCCTAACGTACTCACGACGCGTGTAATTAACGCGTTCGATATCCACTTCATCCGGCCTCCGGTTCATCTCGAGCTTCATTATACTACTTCGGAAGTTCGCACGAGAGCTTTAATAACTTTAGCTTCATATTATGATATTCTCACAGGCTAAGGAGCCCGATTATTAGCTATTACGATTAGATAATTTCGTAATTAACCTTACAATGGTTTGCTTCAAAGACAAAGCTTCTCTCAAGGCCGTCAAGGTGAGGGCCAACATGCCAAATCTCTACTACTAAAGGACTCCGAAAGACTGACTGCTTTCCGTCAGGCAGCATGGAGTCATTTGTGTTAAAGTCATAAAAAAAAGTGTGAATTTGGCAAGAATTCCACCTACATATTTAGAGGTCTTGTCGACTCCGGAATTTTAACCCGTTATTATTACATCAAATTGTGAAATACACTAGGTACACGTGACATTTGTAAATATTTACCTTCCCAATGGAAAATAATGCAATACTTTCACAATAAAAAAGTACAAAGTGCTTGACATTAAGTATCACTAGGTGAGGTAAGTATTACCTTCAACACCTAAGTATCAATTCCGTACACCGATAGCTGATAATCATCGCTGTAATTAAGTACTTATGTCGTATGTTACTTAGTAATTAGTCACCTTTCCAGTAGGTTATAGTTCATTTGTAGAACCCTCCAGTAAATTGTGTGGCACTTCCATATTTCATAAGTAGATATGTAAAAAGATATCTATCTAGGTACCTATGTTTGTTTTGAGAATTAAACTGTTTACATTATAGATGCCTAGGTAGGTATACCTTCTAGGTAATTATTGTTAGCATAGGTATGCTAACGTAGGTATTGTATATAGGTATTTAGGTATTTTGAATCACTATCACTCTAAACCTACCTATTAAATTTTCTCGTAATAAAAAGTTATTTTAGTTATGTTAGTTTAAAGTGTTATTCCAGAACATAATCTATGTTGGTGCCAAATTCCATCTGGATTCCTTCAGTCGATCTGTCGTGAAAGAGTAGCAAACACACATCCATAAATCCATATCTAACAAACATTCAGATTTAAATTATTAGTAAGATAATATTCGAAGTGTTTTCAATGTCGTCGACCGTGTAGCTGGTGGTGGAGTGACAGATCGTAATTTTGTCAAATCGTGGATATTATATGGTAATGTGCTTGGACTAGCGATGTGTACATGTGTGCGTGCGCGGGTGCGTGTGTGTGTGTTTCGTCATTCAGCTGTTACATTGCGGCGCCGCGTGGTCTGCGCGCGCGACAATGTAACAGAAACGGAACCGGAACCCTATTGTTTTTAAATCGACCGGCCAGTACCCCCCCCCCCCCCCCCCCCCCTCCCACCGTCCTCCCCAACCACGGACTGATTCTGATGACCATTCACTAGATAATATGTAATTTTAATTCATGTAGTCTACTGTTATCGCATTGTCGATCTCCTCACAAATCTTGGTAAGTCGAGCTACCGGAAAATTTAAAAGTGCAAATTTAACCAACATAATTCTGTGCTGCCTGCTATAACTACAGTTTTGAAGCAAAATTCTACACTGAAATCTTATGTAAACGTAAATAGAAGAATAAAAATCTCATCTGCTGCCATTGTTAGGTAGGTAGGTACGTCGCAACGGCAAACCCCGCGTGTGCTAATTTCTATTTTTGTTTTTAATTAGAGAAGACAATCTCTATTGTAGTGGCGAGTCCGAGTGTGGGTTACTTTACTGAGCTAACAATGCAGTTATCTTATCACAATTCTCTTTCTTACAAATCACATGTACCTACTTGTTTACAGAATATAATTGTATCCTGCGATTGTAATGAAATGTGAGACCAAACTTTTGATACCATCACACACGCCTCTAGTATGCACCTATTATACCTAATTAGTTTTTTTCCTTTTCTCCTCTTGCACTTACTTGAACAAACTGTCTATCTCATCTTTATACCTGGATGATATTATAAGTACTTAAAGACTTTTAATATTTGACCTCTACAGCGCGTGGAATTTTGTTTAAATGAAACAAACCCGACATTCCTCCTGTCATGACATTTTAGACCGACACATTTTGAACACATAGGTCATTAAAACCATAGAATTAAACTATTTACTGTTAGCGTTAGCGCGTAGCTCTGCTGGTGCTGTGCTGGGTGAGCCTGGGTGTCACAATCGATCCGGTGTGCCATTAGTCGCGTGCGGCAAGAACCGTGACAGCCGCCGCCGAGCTGGTCTCATTCTAATATATCACACCTCATTAGGGCAACTGTGGCGGCATCCTTGTCTTAGAGACTGCGCGCTTGCCTCTGGGCTGCGCGCGCCGCTAGTGTTTTGTTAGCTGTTTACTTGGTTACCGTTCGAGACTGTTTTTTCATGGTTTTTTCATTACTATTCTTTTACTATTCTTCTATGTGAGTTTACAAGGTATCTATTAAGGTTAAAAATATACTCGCATACCTAAAGAAGATTGATTGGATATTTTATTTCATCGTTCCCATAATTTGGTGACCCCGACGTGATCAAGCAAACGATGAATCCAGAATTTAAAGATGCCTGCGACGAGGTATGTCGAGTTGGTGTTAAAACCGCATCCGCATCTGAATCGACATCCGCATCCGCATCTGAAACATTGATCCCGACTTCTGCCATTGAACAACTCAATCGACGCATTGATGACCTGTCCCGGGAAATAGCTGCAATGTCGACTGGTTCCCGCTTGCGCTCGAGATCACGAGCGCGATCTCCACACTGGCGTCAACGATTTCGGAGCCGCTCTAATGCTGGCCCGAAGCAATCGAAGCAATGCTGGTATCATCGGCGGTTCGGCGTGCAGTCTACTAAGTGTCGTTCCCCGTGCTCGTTTCATCAGGGAAACGGGTCTGGCAGTCAGTGAAGACGGCGTCGCAGGACTGCCTCAATGTACCTAGTGGCCGTGTTTTTGTAACAGATCGCAAAACTAATGTACAATATCTAATCGATACTGGTTCCGACTTATGTGTATTTCCTTATAAAAATGTTCGCAATAAGTATCAATGTATTAAAACAGATTACAAACTTTTTGCAGCTAATGGAACGACGATAAACACTTTCGGTTGGGTAAACCTTTCGTTAGACTTTGGACTCAGGCGTGTGTTTGTGTGGCGTTTCGTCATAGCTGACGTCACAAAACCTATAATAGGCATTGACTTTTTATCGCGTTATAACTTATTAGTGGACGCTAGGCATCACCGTTTAGTAGATAATGTAACATCGCTGAGTACTTTCGCTAAGCCTGCCACATCTGCCCCGTGCCATATAAAATCTGTTACAGGTACTTCACGATATCATGACTTACTCTCACAGTTTCCGGACATCACCCGTCCTCCAGGAGACCTGTCTGCGCGTGAGGTAAAACATAATACACTCCACTACATCCGAACGACTCCAGGACAACCAGTATACAGTCGTCCTCGGCGATTGGCACCGGATCGACTCCGCATTGCTACGCGGGAGTTCGAGGATATGGTAAGAGCAGGTATAGCGAGAAGGTCTGATAGCCCATGGTCATCACCTCTTCACCTGGTGCCGAAGAAAAATAATGAATGGCGACCATGTGGTGACTACCGTGCCCTCAATGCACGAACCATACCTGACCGATATCCGGTACGCCATATTGGTGATTTTTCACATAACCTTGCAGGATGCACTATATTTAGTAAAATTGATTTAATTCGTGCATATAACCAGATCCCCGTTAACTCAGATGATATACCGAAAACAGCCATCACAACTCCGTTTGGTATGTTTGAGTTCCCGTTTATGAGTTTCGGACTTCGCAACGCAGCTCAAACATTTCAACGTTTTATGGATGAGATCCTCAGAGACCTGGAATTTAGCTATCCGTATATCGACGATATTCTTGTAGCCTCGCAGAACGAGGCTCAGCATGAAGTCCATTTGAAGCAGGTATTTCAGCGTCTGCAGGACTATGGTGTGGTGATGAACAGCTCCAAATGCGTTTTTGGTGAGCCCGAAGTAGAATTTCTTGGCTACATCGTATCTTCCTCAGGTACCAAACCACTACCACAGAAGGTCGAAGCTATTAAGAGTTTTCCACAGCCCAAGACCATCAAGGAGCTACGAAGATTTCTCGGTATGATAAATTTTTATAGACGTTTTGTACCGAATGCATCAAAAATTCAGACCCCACTACTCAAACTTTTGTCTGGCTCAGCTGTAAAGCCCAGCACTCCGGTAATATGGTCCCAGGAGCTGGAAGAAGCGTTCGTCGCTTGTAAGGCCAGTTTAGCTGATGCCACCTTGTTAGCACATCCTCATCAATCAGCAAGATTATTATTGTGTACGGACGCTTCAGACAATGCTGTCGGTGCGGTGCTACAGCAGGAAATATGTACTGAAAATCAACCGCTTGGTTTCTTTTCCAAGAAACTTAACACCGCTCAACGGAAATATAGCCCGTTTGATAGGGAGTTGTTAGCAATATACGAAGCGGTTAAATATTTTAGGCACATGGTTGAGGGGAAAAATTTCATTATATATACAGACCACAAACCCATAGTTTCAGCTTTTCAGAAAGCTTCAGAAAACTGTTCTCCAAGACAGTTTCGTTATTTTGATTTCGTGTCACAATTTACCACAGATATACGACACATAGCAGGTGAAGATAATGTGGTTGCTGACGCACTTTCCCGCACTGATGCGATAACTTTTTCCTTTGATTTAGACGCCCTAGCATACTCGCAGTTGGAAGATGATGAGCTTAAGCAGCTTCTTCAAAGCGATACTTCACTGGATCTTCAGAAAATTAAAGTTTCTAGCTCCAGTAAGTTTGTATACTGCGATGTTTCCGGCCCATCTCCACGACTTTACCTGACGTCACAGTTTCGTCGACAAGCTTTTGACAGTATTCACGGATTGAGTCATCCAGGCGTCAAAGCAACACTGAGACAAGTTACTGAAAAGTATGTATGGCCTAACATAAAGAAAGACTGCAAGATTTGGACACGAAGTTGTTTAGCATGCCAACGTTCGAAAGTTTCCCGTCACACTCGATCTCCAGTACATGCATATGTTCCCCCGTCGAGCAGATTTAGTCACGTATCAGCCCATTTGTTGAATAGTTCGACACCACAAGAAGTGAGCATACAGGTACCAGCGGACACTGCGAAATCACCTACGTCTCAACCCCACACGACACGATCTGGACGTCGTGTACACTTTCCAGATTATTTTCGACCCTAAAGGTCTCCAGGGGGGCTGATGTGGCGGCATCCTTGTCTTAGAGACTGCGCGCTTGCCTCTGGGCTGCGCGCGCCGCTAGTGTTTTGTTAGCTGTTTACTTGGTTACCGTTCGAGACTGTTTTTTCATTACTATTCTTTTACTATTCTTCTATGTGAGTTTACAAGGTATCTATTAAGGTTAAAAATATACTCGCATACCTAAAGAAGATTGATTGGATATTTTATTTCATCGTTCCCATACAACAACTCAGACTCGCTGCTTTATAAGTTACGTTGCACGATTAGTTTTTATAGTTCTGTAATCTAAACTCTTATATGCAGGTATCGATCTGATCTGCAATCTGTCTTCCTTGACTTTAGCTAAAAATATACCTAATTGTTTTATTTCTTTTGTATCTGATGTGATGTATGACATCTAGAAATCCGTTACTTCTCCCGGTTTCAATGGGAGAAAAGCTCTTGCTTTTTATTGCTCTAATTTTAACAACCGTCCTATGGATTAGTTAAATGCTTATATTTATTTCTGGAATAAATAAAAAGTAAATTATATCGTTGTTGAATCCCACAGGTAAGTTCTACTGGCAATGTAAGTGCGTTACAGTTATAGTGCGCGTGTAACAGAATAGGTGAGTGCGCGGGCGCAGGCCGGCCGCTCGCCTGTCACAGCATATCCTCAATAATTCGCGAATGTCGATATTGTTGACAGGCGAGGCGAGGCGAGGCGGGCTGACCGGCGACCACCTGCCGCGACACACTGACCACTCTCTCCATTAACGACCACTTTTATTGTCGCATCTTTACATTCCGTACAACAACACATTAAACCTTAACCACTGCCCCTGCACTCGTCGATACCGGCTCCGAGATTTTATTGTCTTTACGTGATGCAACTATCTTAATAAAAGTACCTGCTTTCATTGTTAGTCCTATAACATAGCGTGTGCTCAAATGATTTACTGCTTTCTTGACATTATATAAGATACAATCTAAAAAAACTATTTGAATGCTTGGAAATTGTAGCCAACATTAATGGACCGTAAAAATGGTAGTGCCACTTATAATGGTTGGATTCTAAATAGTTATTTATATTAATGAGGAAAACGATTGATTGTCAATAAGGGGGCTGTAAAAAGTTCGCGGGGCATGGTGTGAGCTCGTGTTCGCAGTTCGGTGCGATTAGCATACAATGCCCGGCGACAGCTGGCGGCGGGTTATCTCCGCCAGCATCGAGGCCGGCCCACGACTTAACTATTCACCCGCGGGTATTTATTTATGACAAAAAGTTTTAAAGACACTTTATTTCGCGTGCGCTTAGTTATGTATACTGCGGATAGATGGCGCTAGTTGATACGGTCCACTTACAAACGTGAATGAATAACCCAATAGGTTAAACAATCATTTTTTAGAGATTATACTTTCTTCAATGTTTTTACTCAACTGCACATCGTAGGTAGGTATTTAATAACGATATCGTATACGTAGATAGGTACTAATATAAAAGGAACATAGAATAGAGAAGCAAGGGATGTGATGTGGTTAGTTACTGTATTAATCAAACTTTAAAGGGTAACTAAATTAGAACTTCATAAATTACCCTTACCGTATCTATATATCTATACTAATAATAATATTATAAAGAGGAAAGATTTGTTTGTTTCTTTGTTTGTAATGAATAGGCTCCGAAACTACTGAACCGATTTCAAAAATTCTTTCACCATTGGAAAGCTACGTTATCCCCGAGTAACATAGGCTATATTTTATCCCTGTCTTCCCACGGGAACGGGAACTACGCGGGTAAAACCGCGGGGAGGCAGCTAGTAGGTTATAATTCTATTATACGCCTGAAGCCATAAGTGTAGTGTAGGTACCTTTCCGATAATAAACTAACTCTCGGTCTACGTAGTACTACGTAGGTACGTTGCATAACTTATTGTGTTCTATTGACCACTGCAGTACTATACTTTGTAGCCAATATGACCTAAATACTTAAATGCACTAAACTAACATCTACCTGAACGGTGGGTAGACCATAGTTGCCGTAGATATGCGCACCAGTCCGGTGGGTAGCCCCAAGCCGCCCCAACTAGGCCCGACTCGGCTCGGCTCGGCTCGGCTCGGCTCGGCTCGGGCTAGGCGAGGCAATAAATAACGGAAACTACAGAACCAAGTTGGTCGAGTAACAAATCAAATTCACTAATGAATTAATGTGACTCCAATGGGCACAGTTTGGTTATTTATCGCTCGGTACGTAGGCAGGCAGGCAGCCAGGCAGGCATGTAGGGTAGGTACTGCGCCCGCCAACTGTATCGCTAGTAAACGTTGCTCGTAATTGAGCTAATTACTTTGTCAAGTAATTTTTACAAAGTGCCTGTATAAAAATTCCATAAGTTCTTTAATAGCTTTTGTATTGAACACGTACATACGTGGAGGCATAGCTTACGTCTAAGGCGGCAATTAATGTCCGCTTTAGGACATAAGGATAAGCAAGCTTGGAAATAAAAATAATTACTTCTACGGGTATTATCATATATAGGTATTTAATGTACCTACCTAGGTAGCCACAATCCTTCTTTAGTAAAGTGCACCGGTACTAGTAGTACTATGATGAAATAATAAAAATGTAGTAAGTAGGTAATCATAAAGATAGAAACGTTATAAACCCTACATTATCAACGAGTCTTGAAAAAAAAACATCTTTATGAAAGTCAACGCCACTGAACGCCTTTCTTTCGAAACTCGGCATTTTATTTGTAGGTATAGGGAGGAATGGGATACCATTGTCATTGTGGTCAAATTTAGGTACCCTGCTTGTAATAATACTTACCTAGGTTTTGTGTTATAATAATCTTGATTTTTCTTGTAGGTAGGTAGTAAGTACTTAGTTCACGTACCCTAATAGGTGCACGTAGCTGTACCTACCTACCACTACCAAACAATAGAATACAATTTTCAAGACATCATAATATAAGTCCGCGATCGAGCCACATGAGTAGATAAACGGAACAGAGACAAAGCTTCATACAACCGCGCGAATCGGTTGCACCACTACAAGCACGCGGGGCGCGTGTGCGTGACCACTGGCCGCTTGTCGCGTACGCGGCGAGACTGACAAAAACCGGTTCGCCCCGGCACAGCCAGTTGACAATCGCAGGGTCTGCACGACGCACGTTGTTTGTTTTATTATAATTTTATCGCATTTGTTGAATTGCTCGAGCAAAAGTTTCGCGAATATTTCGATCTTGAAATAAATATTGTTAATGTTGGCAACGAAATACTTAAACCTATTAAAGATTGTAAATTTGATATGCCATGTGACTGCTTCCCGTTAGATTACTTAAAAAAACTATATATTAGATTCAGAATTTACCACACCATTAAAAGAAACAATAAATTGTTAAAAAACAAAAATTATAAAAAGAAAATTTTTAGAGTAAGTAATTTGTAAAGTATTCCATCATACTGAATAATAAAACTATTTAACCAATGTTTAGTTTAATTTGTCTTAACTTATTGTGACAACCCTACTAAAATAGGTAACAATTTTGCACGTTCTTAAGAAGCTTTGCCTCTGTTCCGTTTATCTACTCATGTGATCGAGCAGCGGCAGTGGGCGGGGTAGGAGAAGGGGTGCGGTGCGGCGGCGGTCAAAGTCAAGTGAGGTGACTAGTCACCACGCGTGTTGTTTTCCGGCAGCGGTCAGTTTTTGCAGCGCGTTCGCACACTCATGAATAAATGCATACAAACCGTTTACTGTCCAGTGTGCGCACTCCGCTGCCTTCACGTCGCCGTGTCACGCCGTGTTACGCCATGTCACGACACGTCTCGTCACGCTCAATAATTCCTGTCCAAACTATGTGTATGATCCACAATTGGCAGCTTTGTCAATCGATTCAAATCTGTCAGTCAATTTAGTGACACCCGTCAGTGGACATCTCTGTCAGTTGAAGGGCAATTGTTACCATCCATGACCCTGGGACTCGTTGAACGATTTATGATGTTGTTACGTAACAGGTATAAATCTTTCGCTATGGGTTTTATATGTGGGGACATTAATAGTTATCTGATAGTTTAAAATATCGCCAGGTTGATGAACAAAGGTTTGGATACCTACCAGATTGTGTCGTGAATGATTAATAGTTAAGTTAGGTGTTAATGTTTATATTAGAGCCGTCACTCGGCGCGGCGCGGTGGCCGGTGTAGGCGGATCCTGCACCGACACACAGAGTGTAGTGGCGGTGGAGTGGTAGATATCATGGCGGTTCTCGTCTCCATTTAACATTGTTCAGTATAATAGCCACAAATGCCACAATGGGCGCATTGAGGCGCGGCGCTCCTCGGTCGCGTGAGGCTCCGTCTCTCGCCAATGATTATGAAGTATGAACGGATCAATTTCACAGCCGCCGCTCAAAGCCGCCGCCCACCTCCCCCGCGACCCACCACGCTCCCCCGGCATACAAAACCACTCATACTTTCCCATCACAGGTTAAGAAATTCCTCTACTCGTAATTGTCTGTTCAAAAAGTGAGTGAAATTTCAGTTCGGTTCAATATTACTCTGTGGCGAACGACGCAATGTGATGCGAGGATGGCGCGATGGATGTATAATAGCCGGTTCGGTATCGCTTCACTCATCGACGTGGCATTTCATTTTCCCCTCGCGCTGTATTACGGCGAGTGGAGGGCAGGTCGGAGGTAACTTCACTCAATTTGCTCCGTTAGCGAGCAGCCTCAATTTTTCACAGTTATCGAACAATTTCCCGGAGCGCCGCGGAACGACGCTAAATAAGAGCGATTTCATTTTTCCTCATTGCTCGTGGCATGTTTTTTGTTGAGCGATATTAAAATCTATTCACGATCCGAGCTTTTCAGTTACCTACCTAACTAAATATTAAATTCTTTTCACGGGAAATAAATTGTATCCGCCATCCGGAAAATTTAAACCTATCATTGAGGGAAGGTGCTTCCTATAATAGACAGGAGCTAGAGGTAGATAGGTAGGTACTCGACAGCCTCCAAGGATGTAAATAAGATATCCACCGCGCATACGAGCGGTCGGCAATTACCTTAACTAATGATTCACGTATATGGCGTTTATGCGATGCGAGCAACATCGCTAACATGGCAGCGAGCATGCTGTTATGACTTAGTGGCTCGCCTTACCGGCCGCGGCGGGCGCGCAGCGTGCAGCGCCTTGTAGGGGCTCGGGGCACTGCGGCCGCTGTGCTTGTCGCGTCGAACATGCAGCCCTGCGACCGCGAGCCCCGGCCACTGCACTGATCGACGAACCTACCTAGGACCGTCGTGCCGAGGCGCTCCGCTAAGACTCAAACGCACTAGCGACGATCGCGCTACCAAATAGCAATATAATGATACTACTTAATACCGGTTTTTTGCATTGTTTTGTTACGCTTCATCTGTTCACAGCAAACAAAGTGAATCATCAATCCGAGAGAGTGATCCACAGCTCGTTTCTGCGTGTAATAGCGATTCTTCCGGCTGCTAGTACTTTAATTAAACGTGCATAAATTACGCGGTCATCGTAAATCAATCGGCGAGGCGCGGCGCGACGCGGTACTTTGCGTCGCGGTGCGGTGCGGCGCGGTGCGGCACGGTGCGGCGCGGTGCGGCTCGATGCGGCGCGGAGCGGCTTGCGGGCGCGGGACGGGCTGGCTCGCTATAATTACGCACTCTGCTCAATGGACTCGACAGACGGACAGCTACTTCAAACTCGCGTTATTGGGATTCTAGCGCGCGGCTCTTACCGATCATTGTCTTGGTAGATTTCCTGAGCGGCGACGTGTCCAGCAACAATACGCTTTATGTGATTGATGCACGCCGACACGCCGACACCCCGACACCACGCCACTGATCATCAAAGCAATGAGTGTTGACAATCAAACATCAAAATGTACTAATAGTGTATGGACGTCCCATGTGTTCGAGCCTAACTAGTTGATAACGTTGGTTAATGACTGCGTGATCTTTAACTTATATGTGATTTCATAAAATCTCTTCCACAGATTCTGTGGCAAGTTAATATGGAACTAGACGCGTCGTACGCCTAAGTACCTACCTACATACATACATCAAAAACAACATCAGTTACAACTTAACCTTATGGCTGTGTAAATTAAGCGATTATAATGACTGCACCTACAAATCTCGGTGGTTGATACAAGACTTATTTTAGTAGAGTAGAGATCTATTTGTAATGCTTAGCTCTTTGGTCATAATATGTAATAATCAATCGATAGTTTACAGTCTATTAATTTAAATAAAATATAGGTGATAAAGGCAAATAAATATTGATTTATTTAAATTAGGTAAAAAAAACTAATGAATTTTGTTTTTTTCGTGGACCCTGTCAAATAAGTTAGTTGTCTAAACATAAATTTTCGCATTTAAATATTGCATGAGAGAATAAGCTCGGCTCAGTTTGAAGAATTGCCAATAAGATAAAAAGGCAGATTGTTAATGATTATCATTTCTTATATCATTTAGGTATGACTTTTTGCCGTGTTGTTGTCGGTACAACAGTTGTACACTACCGAGTACCTACAGCGTACAACTGCACCGCACCAAGCCTATCTTATAAAGTCTTATTTAAGGATCGAACCGTGCCGAGCCGAGCCGAGCCGTGCGTATGAGAACACTGATAGATTTATATTTAATTGTGTTGCAGCGGCTGCGGCTGCGGCTGCGGGTGCGGCTGCGGTATAGTAGTGCGGTGTTTGTTTGTTGGCCATTCGCTGAGGGATATTTTGGTAACAGTTATGTAGTGATTAAGTAGGGACAGAATAGTCTTCGCACATCGGCCTCGATGAGCCGTTATACAGTGCGTTGCCAACACCGCACCGCACCACACCGTTACGTGAGTAGATAGCACCCCCCGCCCCCGCCCCACCCCGCCCACGTCCCGGCCCCGGCCCTCCGCCTGACATATTGATGGATTGCGAACTTCATTTACAATAACACGTTGACAATTATTTACAGAGCGCTAGTGGCTTCACAATATCCCGATCGTCTCCACTTTTCCTAGAACGACATTCAAATAAGATCGGCACGAGTGGAAGCCGGCGAGTCACCTATAAACTACACGAAACAAAGCCCCGCGGCGGGTTAACGAACTCAGATTTAGTTTTGCGACAGATTTATAGACGGCTGAATGATGCTAACTGCTATAGGATCGCCGGTCGCCATTATATTACACTATTCGCAGAAGTGCGCCGGCCGGCCAGGCCGCGCGGCCCGGTGCCGCTGGCTAGGCACAGTGGGTGCTTATAGGTGGAATTCAATACTAGAACAGCGTTTTGTCGGTTTTATACACGTCACGACGGACGAGTGAGTTACGACGCCGCGACGTACGGCGATGACGGGCGGCGGCGCGGCGGTGCGTTCTCGGAAGCGGCCGCGGCTTTATTTATCGAGAACCAATTTAAATCTGTAAACGCGACGGTTCCCACGCGGTGAAATTCAACCGCCTATGTTTCGTAGTCGACGATCGGTTCGGTCTCCTTTGCCGACAAAGTTTTTCCCGACTAAGTGGATGTTTGGAGCGCAGGCCCGCGCGCCGAGCGATCTGGAGCCCTGCCAACAATGCCATTGTAGCCGAGCGACCCCCTCCCTCGCCCCGCCCGCACCCCCCCGGCCCCGGCCCTCGCAGTACATCACGTGACATCACACATTAGACGTTTCAAATATTCACCGTTTCAATTAGAAATTTGCCAAGCGACCGAATAACGACGATAATTGAGAGCATTCGCCGCATGCCATTTGAGACATTTCTACTATCGAATATACTTACGCCTTAAGTCATTCTGGATCGACACTTTGTCTATTAATTTGTAATGCAAATAATAATAATAGAAAGCACGTTACGTACCTATTATACTAAAGGCGCTCAGCGAGGAGGAAAAACAATGACACAAAGGGTCGCGGCCGCCTCGTGTCACGCGGAGTGGAGTGGAGTGGAGGCCAGGGCGCGCATCATCAAAGCAAATATGCGGCTCGTCGGGGGCTCGCTGTATGTCGCCGCGAAAAAACTAATAAAAGGCGGATATTACACGCGCAAATATATCGCTCTCGAGCAACCCTCTCGGGCGTCCCTTCACCGGCTCGCGAGCGACGCCGCAATTCCACGCATGTCGCTCACCCGCCCCTTCTCACCGCTCGCTCTACTGAATTTCAGGCACAATATCCGTTCTAACGTAATAGAACGGATGCCTGGAATTGTTAAGAATTTTAAATATCTATCTTGTAAATTGTTCATTATTGTAGACTATTTTTGACGTCGCATCTACCGACTGTACATTCGCAGATTGATGTGCGCATTCTGTCGGCGGAGGGGAGCGCGGCGCGCTGCACTCGAGTGAGTCAATAAGCGCATTCCACTTGCCCCGAGCCGAATTAAAAATCAAATAATGTTGTGTATAGCGAATTAGGCGAATCGTGCCATGATCCGTGGCATAGTGCCGTAGGGTTGCCATTCATATTAATTTAATTTGATGTGTACGTGCTCCAAACAACTAATGGCAAGGGACGTCTAATTCATTATGAAAGTTTTATTGATGTACAAATATTGGTTCTTTGTGTCATGTTCATGTGTAATCTATAGAGAGGATTTAATAGCCCGACGTAGTATAAAACAAAGTCGCTTTGCAGTAAGTTTAGGTCTTTTAAGTTGATTTAATGCAGCTTACCTACATCAATCATAAATTCATTGTGTGTTGTAGACTTGTAGTGTTCTTTTCCACCAGATTTTTGCAGTTAACGTGATTTTTTAATTGAACAATCCCCCGCTTGTAGCTGGTTACCCACGCTATTATTTTCTTCTTATCTATTCTTTATTATAATGTAAAGTAGGTGGACAACATAACTGTTCAATAGTCATCAAGCGAGAAGGTACTTAGGTACGCTAGGTACCTACCTACCTACTACGTACAAAAGCACTAGAATACCAACAAAGCAGGTAGCAAACTCTGACGTATAATGAGAAGCGGTCCCCGGCGCATCCCTAATTCATAGTTGAACAAGTGCAGGGGTCAGGGCGGGACAATATGTCCGGGTGCGGGTAATGAAAAGTTTAATAACGGGGCGCACGTGTGCCCGCTCGGCCCCGGCCTCCCCGGCCTGCCCTCGCCTCGCCTCGCAGCTCGGCTCCGGTCGGTATCTCTCGATGCACAATTTATTGAGAGTAATTTCGCATGTCATAAAACCGAATTAATATTGTCCCGGGCGCGTGCTCACCCTCGCTCCCGTTACGACTATTTGTTAAATTGTACGGACGACATATTAATCTTTTGAGGACACTTGCGTGCTGGTTCTATTGTCGTCGCCCGCCCCCGCCCCGCTGGCCCCCGCCGGCCCCCGCCGGCCGCCGGGTGCTCTCCTTCGCGTAATAATTAATTCGAAATGCTGTAACACGTGGACATATGTAGACATCTGACAAACAACTCCAATTTATCTTTGAAATCCGATTCGAGTGGCTAACTAGATAGATATTGATTCTTCAAACAATGCAAAATCATTTGACACAAAATATTTCATTATCACAGGCGCCATTATCATGGAGGCATGCATTTAAAATCTATATCCGTTTGTGGAGTAACATCTGTTGGTGAAACTAATAGGTAACCAATATTATCTAATTATTTTAAGTAGATACCTACCTAAGGTAAATGACCCAATGGTGGCCAGTTTAAGAAAAAAAAACTGGTTTTTGTGAAATATTACCAAAATTGTGAAAGTTTCAGCACTGAATATAGTGAAACTGAGTCCAGTCCTTATTTAATATTTGTAATGTGTTGCGCGTGAGATACGGCAAAGCTGGATTCAATTAATTTAACAAATAAAAGTTGTAGTTTTGTGACCCAGTCTTGGACAGGGAAAATTCATTAATGGATACCCCAGTCTTAGTCTTAGTTTATCTTTATTTTATAGTTAACACATCAAACAAATCTAATTTTGATTTTAATTAAGCAATACTATTTTACAACTGAAACTTTCTGCTCACCGCCTTAACGATTTCCTTAAGAAAAGCCGTCGTTGTCAATTTCAAATTATTTTACACTTTGTATTCGCGCATATTTGTACATGTAACTGACTGAATTCAATAAAACGTTAAACTTAGATAGTTCGATGTCTAAAGTCTATGTCACAGTGATCCCAATGTAAAAACATTCGCTCATGTCCGAATTCTAGATGTTTCTTTTAATTTTTGGCCATTACTGGTACCGTGGCCACGACTGGTACACTTACCTACGATACTTAAAATAAAATGTGCATCTTACTAATTCATATTTTGGATATGTTCGATTTCTGTTTGATCGAATTAATTTAAAAGGGGTTCAACAATAAGTACGATATTGATGCCCTTTGTCTGTCACGGGACTGCGACTGCGACAGCGAAAGCGACTGCGACTCGAGACGAGACGTTTAGTGGCACATTATTATGTAATGGGCGACAATAAGAAGCGCCTGCCGAGGGGTGTCGAGTGGCCGACCCCGAGTGTCTGCACTCACGCACTGTGTTGCGATGGAAGCTCCGAGTCGAAGGGAGAATAGTCTCCGTGCTTCAAGCTGGAAAACGAACAGGATTGAGTCACCCAGCGTAAAATTGTGCACGACCCGACGATTGTATTAATGAAAAACGTCTTCACGACGTTATTGCTCACGATGTCGCTCAATGACGACAGATTGTTATTCAATATCCACCTACCTACTTACTGTAATGAGTACCTACTATAAAGTAGGTACTTGAGATAAACAAAACCTGATTCTATAACAAATAAGTTTTGCATAAAAACCACTTCATGAGTGAGTATTTATTTAGACATAATATAAAATAACAAAAAATTATAAATCTTTGTTTGTTTAAATAACCTTATTGGTCATTTACCGGTTTTTATTAGTAAAAAATAAAACATGCTAGTCGAGCGTATGGGTCTGACTACTTGAGACTTTGAATAAAACATAAGTATTTTCATTTCACAAAATAAACTAAATATTCTTTGATCTCGATTATTGCTTTAAGTTCCCGAAAGCTAACAGACACTCAAAGAAAAAAATAGTAAAACCGTTGCCGTTGTAGGTAATCAGGAAAAATACTTCATTCATCATTATTAAACGCAATGCAATGCATAGAACAAAAAATTCATACAGGTAGTCCACTGCTACCACTAGGGTTTCAATCACGCATTAACAATTCCTATCGAATTGAAAACACGAGTTTAATTTATTTATCCATCGATCCAATCTAATAACCTATAGGTACCTGGCTAATAAAAAATATAATAAATAAGGATCTAGCCGCGTTCCAAAAGACAAAACAAGTCTAATGATTAATGTTCCCCTTAATTCTAATTCATTATGTAAAACCAATAAAATAAAACAAAACTAATATAGTAATATGAGGAGTAGTGAGTGTCTGGCGGACGTGGTGACAGTGCAAGACGAATGTCGTCTGCGGGACGCCCCGCAGCTCGGCGCCCCCGCCCGACCCCCGCCCGGCCCCCGCCCGGCGCGCCTGGGAACCGACCGGCCTCACTCGCATCACAGCAACCTTTACAAAAAGCCACGAGATCTGTATCGAGCACCGAGTGGCAGCGACACATCAATCTCCTCGGCCGCGTCTCACGGACCGGCGCTGGCGACCGGCGCTGGCGACCGGCGACCACGGCCGGCCCCTGCACTGCACCAGGCACAGACTGTTGTGTTACAGATACTGCGAGCATTAAGGAATTGCTGAAAAAGAAACTAAACTAAATAAGCGTGATTTAGTTTAGTTTCTTTTTTGCCTCAGGATGACAGAGTTGACGGTTGGGCTAAATAGTGTAGCCAGTTGTACGAGTTATAAAATCATTATTTCTATAAACTAAGTACTTTTAACAAAATTATGGGCATGAATATAAGTATAAGAAGGTACATTAACAACGTTTTGGGGACTCTACTGAGAGCTAACAGAACACACTGCTCGTCCTTAAGAATGAATAGGTGTTTAATGCAACTGATACGCTTAATAAGACAAAACTTAGTAGATATTTGATATAGGTACCATCCATTTGTATAATGACAACGTAAACACATTTAAATCCTACAATTCAATAATGCACCCACATACTTGAAAGTGTCTACATCTGCCCGTGTTTGGTACCAACACCACGCTGTCAGTTGAGAGGAAAATATATAAATCTTTGACGAGAACAGATCATTTGTCATACGGATGCTCCATGTCTTTATTATGCCATAACTGCCATAACAGACATGTTAATTTTTCAAAATATTTTGCTCAGTCATGTTCAGGAACAACTTGGATAGGTTTTTTTGGAATTTATATTAGGAAAGAAGGCCAATGTCAAAGACACTGCAGCACTTTACGAACCTACCTAACCTAACAATTAACATGATTTTGGATAATGTTACTGGATGCAAATTTTCACCTTAAGTTTTTCCTTCTTAAGAGTTAAAATGATATGCATATTATGCATCTTTGTATAGTGATAAGGTATGTCTTACGCCGGTCTTCGTGAACGAGTAGAGCCTTCAATACAGAATTAGCTAATTACTTAGGTTCAATTAATTTGCAGAATCATTCTCACGGTTGATATCTAAACGATAAAAGCGCCATAAATTTGTACTGGAACCTGACAAACACAAGACAACCACTTAAAGATTTAATTTGAATTTAATTAACGAATTTCTACAGCCTTTAGTATTTGCATAACTTCGTAGCGGTTATAAAGCATTTTGCATCGTGCACCTCGCCGCGCCGCGCGCGAGGAGCCGCGTGGCGTGCATTGTGCAGAAACGGTAGAATGACGTTGATAACGTAGGTATAAATAAATACATAATGTACGAGGAAACCGAACCGAAGCGAGCAACTGTCGCGGCGGACAATGTCATGTCCGAACACCGGGGATGTCCTTTTTATCGCAATTTGTTCAATTGTCGACCGGCCGGGCGCGGGCGTCCCCTCGACGATACGCTGCGCCGACGGTATTACTTTATTTCGGTTCGCAAATTAATTTTCCGTGTAATTTAATCGTGAGCCTCACACCGGTAAGTTCTCACAGAAATTCAGAATTCAAAAAATTTCGAGGTAAGCTTTCGCATTCGATTCCCATCGGGCTGCGGGAGATGTCGAGAGATAAACTCGATAAATTTAATTAAACGTCTCTGCGCGGTCTCGGCGGGTGAATGAGGCTCCGGGGGGTGGGGGGTGGGAGGAGAAGGCAGGCAAATTTGTTTGCTCCTGAGTCGGTCCACTCGTATTAATTAAGTGAACCGGGTGCGGTGACGCGACCGCGGCGGCGGCGGCGGCGCGCGCTCAAAGACGTCGCCGCATCAAAGACACACAACACGAGGTTTCACAAAAAAATCGTCTCCGAGTCCGAGGCCGGCGGACACGGCGACACACGTAACGTACCTAACACTCATTAGTACGTGTCTATAGCTCAACTTCTGTTTCACTTTTGATACCGAAATTGCATTTATTTGACAAAAAACCACGTATACGGTTATGACCGTATATTAGACAAGTGTTAGCCTTATGTCAACTGAGTTTGGATCAGCAGGCAGTCGACTCATTGCATTGACATATTATATCATGTTCCTAGTTGAACGGGTAGCCTAGTTTAGCAGCAAAAAATACAAATAGCGATGTCTATGCGATATAGAGTCGTGCAGAGGCGGTCCCCCGCGGCGCCGGCGCAGCGCGACGCGACGCGACGCGAGCCTCGCGCGTGATCTATAGCCGACCCGACCACTGCCGCTATGACGACGTCACCACTATCAACCACTAAATAACTGGATAATGAAGTTCTCATAATACATTAGTTTTAATGTTGGAAAACAATAACAATACTTGTGCTATAAGTACTATACTATACCAATAAGTAGGTACCACAAATCCAACATACACATTTATAAAACAGCATTTATTCTGGTCTTAGCCTTACAAGCCTAACAGTAGGTCCGTCCGTCTTTGATTCAGGAAGTTTATAGATAATCACACCGAAATTGAAATAAGACATTTCATAAACTGTTATGACATGTGAAATTTAAGTATCTAACCAGGGCCGTGTGTAGAATTTTACATTAAACATATAGTAGTAGGTACCTACCTGCCTGCCTTATGTTTGATTTATGTAACATAAGATCACTTTGCTGGTAATTTATCAGTAACTTTTTCGTCCTTAAAAATTTTAATCTCTAATGCGGTCAAAAGTGGTTGTTCCTTCACGTCTACCGACGACTGTAAGCTTGCTTGGCGCGTTTTTTTTTTATTTTATTGACATAATTTCGACACGGTCTCGCAAAAACGGAAGCATTTATGAAAGTTCCATTACAATCAATTGTTTATTTTTCGATATAAAATAAAGATAAAAGTAATGCAAATTCATGTGACTCGGACCGTATCGTGACCGTATAGACTGTGTGGCGCGCCGGCGGGCGGCGGCGGCGGCGCGGGACAAGATCTCCGTGTTATTTTCAGTGATTTTTACACTACCCTAGTTATTCGACGTTATAATTAATGGCAGATGTGGTTACATGGCATCCAAACAATCTCATGATTATTCACAAATTCTTCAAATGTACAGTTATTAAGCGACTATTGGCGTCGCGATATGTAAATACCTACTAATATCATTGGAATGTAGAGTTACATGTGGAATAGATGAGTGGAATATGTCATGTCGTGAGCGAATACCTACCTAGAGTAGAGTTGCGATCTTTGGATACGGACGAACCTTGGATTTCGTGTCTGAAAATACCAACACATTCCATCACATGCAAGACATAATTAAAGTCTAGAATTAGTTGGCGCTGCCTCAACACGTATAGTAGCCGAACGTACGACAACAGTGTGTCAAGCTATCTAAATGTATGAATTGATAAATAGGTTATTAATAATGTATGTAGAGAGCAACAAAAAGACTTATGCATGTTAATGTCCATACTTCAGCTACCAGAGACATATGACATCGATTGTTTGTATATTCGCTGCATTCGCCGGGCCGGGTGCATCCTGGAATGTCCCGCGGGTCGCGCGGCCGCGGCTCGTCGTTGGATTATCGCCCCTCGGTGCATGTGGGTAAGGTGCACGCAACAGCCGGTAGTGATATGTTTATTAGCGACCGAGCGCACGACGCGGGCCGCGGCGAGTGGCGACGCAGGCAGCGGCAGATGTCGCCGCGCGCTCCGTTGATAACACTTCCCCATATCTGGCATATCTGAATAGATAGCACTCTAATTTTATTGGGACTGACTTGTAAAGTCCTTCCGAGAATTCGGCGGTTGGCTCGTTTGTGTATTTGAAACAATTTATATCTAACCCATTACTTGAACTTATCGATTGATATGTAAAGAGTAACTAATTCCTATTGAATTCCGTGATAATACTCACATTCTAGGGATAATAAGCACACGAATAAAGGATTATATTGAGTTTGTCTTTATCTGACAACAGTCGTTCGTACGTGAGTAGGAACTGAGAACTGTGAACTGTTCAGTTCACCCGTTATTTAAAAATCGAAGTAAGTTCGATAGCTAGGTACTTACAATATTGATTTCATACTCCTCTCGTACCCCTACCTACTTGATGCAATAGAACGTGTCATATTGACCGCTCTTTTATTTACAAAATCATGCAAGCACAGCTACTTTTAATTAACATTTAATTCAATTAGGTAGGTAGTGGTGGTAAGCGCTACTAAACTAGCTATTAGCAACAAAGAGAAAACAGTTACAACGAAATTACGAAACTATCTTTGTGATTCTCCAATAAAAATACACAGCTATCGATCAAACATAACACCAGGGTCGTAGCCGTTCGATAATATTCACTCACTGTAGACATTTTTTTTTTTTTTTTTTATTAAATGGTCTACAAAACTGGGCGTTACACAATAAATCCTAAAATTAATATCAAAAACATTTTGCAATGTGCACGACCTTCTAGAAGTAGACACAGCATGCTAAATAAAATAAGGTATCTACTTATTACTAATTAAATTATCAAGATACACATAAACAACCCAAGTTGATTACTTCACATAAGGACGAGAATAAACAATATACTTATGACTAATTAAATATTACATAGTTTTCTTTTGGCAACCTTGACTGATACATTAAAGATATCAAACTCACTACAGCTACAGGTAAGTTTATTATAAAGTGAGCACATGCGATAAATTGGTGAGTTTAGACCATAATTTGTGCGACAACTATGAAGGCTGAAGGTTTTCGCAGTGTGTATACGGCTGCTAGGGCGTGGAATTTTAAAGTTCAATCTTTGCAGTAGATCCGGGCAATCAATAGACCCTTGAATAATTTTAAGGAGGAAAATTATATCAGCGCTGTTTCTCCTTTGGTCGAGCGGAGTAACTTTATAATGCGAGAGCCTGGACTCATACGTTGGGAGTTCACGACATTTGTTGTCCGAGTAACAAAGATGGTATAAGAACTGTTTCTGCAGACGCTCTAATCGCTTGATGTGTACCTGGTACAGCGGACTCCATACTGGACTACCATATTCTAAGAGACTACGAACATAACAATTGAAAAGCAGAATTGAAATTTCAGGCTCATTTAACATTTTGGTTTTGCGAATGACAAAACCAGCTAAACGAGCACATTTTTTAGATATGCTGTCTATGTGTTCTCGAAAATCTAGCTTTCTATCCATTATGACACCTAAATCCCGAATACTAGACACTTCTTCGATTGGTAAGTCGTTGATGTAGTAGGTTGCACCAGTAAGGCATCTTTTTCGACTAAATTTGAGGTGGAAGCATTTTGATACATTTAGAGCCATTTCACACTGCTTGCACCAATTTGAAACAGCATCGATATCCTCCTGCAGCCACGTTACGTCATATTGTGTACGAATCACTCGGTATATCTTTAGATCATCAGCAAACATTTTAAAACTTGATTTTAATTCGAGGCCCAGGTCGTTGATAAACACCAGGAAGAATAAAGGCCCAAGATGTGATCCTTGAGGCACTCCCGATACAACATGTACTGGGGCTGAATTGAACCCTCGAATTGTAACAATTTGTGACCGATTTCTCAGATAGGATTCACACCATCGTAGCAAGTCTCCACATATCCCAGCATATTCGAGCTTTTTTGCAAGAATCTTGTGATCAACCATATCGAACGCCTTAGAAAAATCTGTGTAGATAGAGTGAACTTCGTACTTATTTTTATTCTCGAACGCCTCAATGATGTCACTTGCGTAGCTAACGAGATTAGATGTGGTGGATTTGCATGGCAAAAAACCGTACTGTTGAGGATTAAAGAATGGTTTTAGGTGAAAGTAAATTTTTTTCTGAACAAGAGATTCGAATAATTTGCCGATAGCTGATAAAATGGATATGGGTCTGTAGTACAACTTTGATCTCCTTTTTTGTGAATGGGCG
The DNA here is from genome assembly GCA_905147785.2 of Thyatira batis. Classification (NCBI taxonomy): domain Eukaryota; kingdom Metazoa; phylum Arthropoda; class Insecta; order Lepidoptera; family Drepanidae; genus Thyatira; species Thyatira batis. Next base: position 11,919,592 of record LR990491.1, read on the forward strand.
TGATGTAGGCGAGTTTCCATCTGGAAGGGAAGATACCCGTAGAGAGTGACTCTGAGAATATGATGTGTAGAGGCTTTGTGAGTTGTGATGCGCAGGATCGCAAGAACACAGGGGGAATGGAATCAGGTCCTGGGCCCTTGTTAATGTTAATTTGCTCTAGGGATTTCCGGACGTCAGATTCAGATAATTTTATTGAACTTAGAGAGGAGATACAATGGTTGGGTCTGATAATTGTACTTTCCACATTCGTTTCAAATTGACATTGATTCGACATGATCAAATCTCTAATAAATAGCCCGTCGCCTCCACTAACTTATGCACACGTTATCATTAATTTATCTTGTTATAGTTTATTAAAAGCGATGCAGTAGTTCGTTTATTCGATTTCCAAATCTAAATGGCGTCCCTTAATATATTCGGAAGTAAATTATGTCTTTATCATTAGTGGGCATCGTTGGACACTCGTCTACGATTTATAGTGTGGTGGAGATCCCTGGGAACTGTCGATGGCCCGGCGCGGTCGCGTCGGGTCGGGGTGGATGGCGCCCCGGGAGCCGCCCGCCGATAAATAATGACGTTTAATAATTGATTAATCGGTGCGCTCCCGACCACGGCACGGCGGCGGTGCGGCGGTGCGGCGGCGGTGCGGCGCGGTGGTGATGGTATCGGCACATTCCAGTGCCGCGCACCGCTATAAAGATGAGTCGCTAATTAATTTAAATGAGTCGGAGACCGCCTGGCGGTCACAAAAAGTGTACCGAGTCCTGCGGGTCAGGGGCTGGCCGGGCCGGGACCGGGCCGAGACCGGGCGGGGGCGCGCTATCGCGACATCGCAGTATCGTATCGACACGACCGAATTATACTTGATTTAGATGATATCGAATCGGCCGACCGATGATAGATCTATTCGGTCGCCGCCCGCGCCGCCGTGCGCCACCGCGGTCACCGCAGACTAGGTAGAACGTGTACACCGACAATACACTCTTGATATTATGATAATTTACCAGTTTGTTCGTTTTTGAAGTCAATAAGAGTCAGGTTATTTATTAGTCTCAGTACATTACATTGTTTCAATTCTTAGATCCAGTGCTCTATGGTTACCTACTTACTTGTACTCTTAGATAGAACATAGGACAGGATAAAGACTTCATTGGTTTAATGTGCCGATGCAATAACCACAGTAATATGCTTTTAATAAACTAAGCTTGGTATCCCACGGACTGAAGTACCTATAACCATCAAAAAATTGCTGGTAGACTCTCGAGTCTTTCAAATTTTATATACCTACCTACATACATAGGTCACCTGTTCTAGATTCTATTCGAGTCAAGTTCAAGTATCATGTCATGACAGTTGGAGTATAACATGTAGGTAAGCATGGCCATTAGATTGGAGATGAGAGTCTCTAAACAAACGTATCCTTTATTGATTTACAACTATCGATGAGTGTAAGATAACCGAGGACACAAGCTCACCGCCCGCCGCCGCCCGCCGCCGCCCGCCGGACACGCAAGGACGGTCCCGCGCCGTACCTCATGATCCATAAGAGTTGACAATTGAAATATTTACAGATTGGTACTTATATCTGTTGATTATAACAACAAATAAAAAAACTTTCTCCTACTTAAATGGTCTTTTTGTATTTTTTTTTGGTGGATCTTAAGAACTCAACAAGTAGAGGACTTTTTTGTGCGGAGCGCTACATATGCGAGCGAGTACAACTAACAGAACTTGGCTGATTTTTATTTATCTGAGTTTGAGTTATATGAGCTTTAGTTATAGCTGTTTGCTTGTTTGATTTAGGTACTTTTACATTTTAAATATTTTTTATTGCGTCCGATGATTTGCTTTTCTTGTATTTTTATAATAACCAACTTGGTACGTGCAAATAGGTGGTATTGACCTTGAGTTATAAAATGTAGAGTAGGTAGGTGGCTAGTTCCGCCCGTGCAATGCAAGGATGTCGGTTGCGCTATTGTAGATACTACTAATGTATGACTACACGTAGGTATATTACTGCAATTAAATACCTACCTACATTCCCGCAGTGTATTTCTTTGTTGTTCTATTAGCTATTTTGCTTTATTTATCTCATATATGGGCTTTTGTGGTAGTTACACGCAATAAAAAATAATAACATGAATGTCATGCACTCGACCGACATGTTGGCGACGGGCTACGACTGCCGTTCATTATTATTATATACTAGCTGCCGCCCCGCGGTTTCACCCGCGTAGTTCACGTTCCCGTGATCACAGGGGTATTAAAAATAGATAGTAGCCGATTCTCAGACCGTGCACCTGAACCACTACGGTTTCATTAAATTTTGATTTACGAAACATTAGTGGAAAGGGTAACTTTATAAAAACTTTTTGAATTCTCAGGTTTAACTCAACCGCAGCTGAACGTGATTCCTCTCAATGTAAGGGAAGAAGTACTACCCTGGATTGGAGTGCTGAGAGTTCATCCAGGTATCTCTGAAAAAAAAAACAATTATTATTAATATTTTTTTTCGCTATGTCCGTCCGTCCGCAGGTAAGGTCAGAGTCGAGTGTAATTTGAAAGAAAGATTGCAGTTTCATGCCGGGTCTTCTCAGCAACAGCAACCTTCCAAACCGAGCATTAGAGGCGACGTTTCTTAAAGTGCCTGTGAAGGCCTATTTGAATTAATACATATATTTCATTTGATTATGGTAGTAGATATTAATAACGTCAAATAAAGGCTTGCTAAGAACGCTTTCCGATTCGGGGTTCCGTTTACAAAAAATTAAGCTTTTATGCTGTAATTTTAGTTATAGCCTTATGATCTGTTTCAAACTCTAGTCTCTCTGTATTAATTTCATAAAAATCGGTACAGTTGTTTAGGCGTTATAGCTTAACAGACAGACAGAGTTACTTTCTTATTTATAATATTTTCAGGCAACGGGATAGTGGCATTAACTGGAATAATATTGATACACAGCGCAGTGGCTGTTGGGAACGCGTTTGAAATATCTAAGATAGCTAAAAGCACTATAAGGTAAGTAGAAAAGAATTTCAAAAGACATATATTTATGTACAAAACATAGTAAAAGGATTAAAAAAATCAACAAATTTTTAAAAAATGACGTCAATACTGACTGCAAAAAAAAATTATAAAAACCATTTTACTATCATTTGTATTTCCGGTTTATTGCGATACCCTTCTCGAAAGGTTGGGATCTTTATTTTATTTTTTACTAGCTGCCTCCCCGCGGTTTTACCCGCGTAGTTTCCGTTCCCGTGGGAATACAGGGATAAAATATAGCCTATGTTACTCGGGGATAATGTAGCTTTCCAAAAGTGAAAGAATTTTTGAAATCGGTCCAGTAGTTTCGGAGCCTATTCATTACAAACAAACAAACAAACAAACAAACAAACAAACAAATCTTTCCTCTTTATAATATTAGTATAGAAGAGTAACCTACGTTTCTAGGTGCTAACCTATACATACTTACTTACTACCAACCAACTTGTATGGATTCCGTAAAAAAAAGAAATAATAAATTTGTAATATATCACTTTGGTGGTGTCTTCGTCCACGAATGCATAAATCGATTGATGACATAATTAATATTTACAATAGTTATAATTTAATATCTTAATGGATAGTTATGAAAAACTACAAAAGTCTTCCTACCTCCGACCGAAGAAGTAGCTACCTATCATGCGGAAGTTGGCAAAATTATAATAATACCTGGTCTACCTACTTAAAACCTACCTACTTATAGTTTTCCAAGCAATAAATAAACATCATGATCATTTTCTCTGTTGTATTTTAAATTGAAATCGATATAAAATGATATCTACTCGCACCAATACGTAGAAGTTGGTTTATTATGAATAATAAGTATTTAACATAAATAACTTTTTTGCCGCCGCGAGCATTTATTAATATATTTACAGATCAGATATTATTAATTATGTACCTACTGTAGGTACATCTGCTTTAAATGATATGCTTGGAATTTGTATCGAAAAACACTAAATTTAATTAAGTACCTAATTGTCAATTCGCATTAATTGATTAAGCTAATAAATGTTGACTTATGTTATGTAGGATATATCAGCAGTTACATTAGGTACTAATGAGATCTTAGTGAACTTAGCGATACCTACATTCTTCATCTATGAGTATTATATATTAGGTATCTAAATCAACAGTCATAACAGCAACTTCTACATCCTATGATTAAAATCTTAATTATCCTACCTATCGACATGTATGTAGGTAAATGACATGGGTTTGATTTGTTAGCATGTGGTAGGCAGGTAGTTGGTAGGTAGGTAGGTCCGTGTGGTCACCCTCACCGCGCGGCGTTTTCGTTAGGTTGCATCGCGTCGCGTGATACTCAACCATATCTCACCGGGTGCCTAATTAGTGCTAATTTATTGGCATAACTATCAGCCGAGTAGTCTGTATGTGTGCAGCTTAGGTAAACACTCACCGAGCTACCGACCTTGAGTGAGCCACTGCTCACTGCAGGTCAAAGCCTTGTTAGGCCAATTTGGTTTATGCGGTTTTCTTGAGAAACTAATTACCTAACTAATGCAGTAGGGTACCATGGCCGGCTTATAGGTAGCCAACATTATATTCGAATGAGAAAACTACTTAGAAACAATGATAGGTCTTAACTAAGTATACCTACCTACCTTACACAGCTTAAACACCATTTCTTTCCCAGTGCTCGTCCAGTAAGTCCCCAGTCGAAGCCGTCAACCTTGACCGAATCGGTAGCAAAATGAGCGCTTATTTAATCAATCGTCATCGTGTTTATTACATCCACTTCTCCGAACCGCTGTGATCTGTAGCTCTATAAAAATACTGGTTTGTGTTAAAGCGGGGGCAGTTCTATGTAAACGTATCCGATGCGTATCAGCAGCGCGCTACCGACAACAGCGCGGTCAGACCCTTCGCCACCTTGCGCCCTTATCTTATCTACGACATTAAAGATCGCTCCTAAATGACCATCTCCCGATACCGAGGTAACCTTGCCGGCGTCCACCGCCTGCCTTCTCGCTATGCCGCCAAGGCTCAGAGTCGCGTTTCCAGCGAGCACCTCGCACCGCACCCGCTCCGTGTGTCCCGCACCTCGTAAAAACAAACGTGCGCTCTTCGGCGCGGCCGCGGTCGCGGCGGCAACTACGACTCGAACCATTAAACGTTATCGAAATGTCCACTTAATAAGCAGTCCAAACTAATTAGGCGAGAGCACCGAGCGACGGCCGACCGCGCCTGCACCAGGCTTCAACACCTCATTCTATTAGATAACATCTTCGTCGTTGCATTGCCATGACTTCTGAGAACCTGTACGAAGGTTTAAACTATATCCATCCATATTCATTACAAATATTTAATATAATTGTGGATTATGATGTGCTATAGGTATTGACACCATTTACAGTTACTTACCTATAAATATTTAATTCGTTGGAGTAGTTTGGGAATCCATGTATGAGATTCTTATCTTTTTAGAACAAAAGAATGGAGTAGGTACTTTGGGAACAACCCGTAATAATAGGTACAGGTGGGTAGGTAGGTACTTATCTACATTATAGGTACCTAACCAGAAACCTCAGGATTCAATTAACTCTACAAACTAAAAAAGCTGTCTCATTATCATCATAATTAAAGAACCGGTATAAAAGCATTTGACAAAAGCAATCGGGAGAAAATACCTTCTGGCAGTTCTGGCCAAAGTAGGATACTGTAGCAAGCAACCTATAATTAATGGTCTTAGTCGCCGTATAAAATACAATAGGAAATTCTTGTTGTGCGATTGTCTGTCGAGCGACTTGTATTGGGCGCAGTTAATTGCCCTCGCGACGCGGCCTGGTCGCGGCCGGGACGGGGCCGGGGACGGGACGGGAACGGGACGGGGCCGGGGCGCGGCGTGCGGTGTGTTCGGCGATGGCGGAGGAGCGGACTGGTCGCGACGCTTTATGTTAATTGCTGATAATTGTCCGCGGTGCACATAAGTCACGGCGGGTCCGTTCGCCACTCGCGCTGCTCGAGGCAAGATGGCCGCAACGGATGCTATAATTGCTTTCGTGGAAGCCGCTACGGGCCGCATACAGATTGCTGCGCGGCGCCCGCAAAAACGTAGTGAAGCGGTGCAATTAGATCCGCCCCGCCCCCCGGCCCTCGCCCCGCTGGGGCCCAAGGATTAATAGCCTGTGCATAGCGCCCGGCCCGCCTCCATACTCGTGTCCTGGACGATTAGCTGCTCAACTTTTTAAACGATTCGTCGCCAAGTGATCCTAACGTTTCTAAGTAATAAAGGAACAAATTATTGACCCCCTATTCGGTGCGCTTTAATAAGCCAATGTAACGATTATGTCGGCGAAGAAATACGACAGATGTTACAAAGATACTATTCTGTTTGTTTGCACGATGACAAGCGAGCATAAATGAATATGATTACGTGGGCTGCAGCGGGCTGGTCGCGCGGCGCGGCGCGGCGGCGCGGCGGAGTGCTCGCGAAATGTTACATATTCGATGGAAGCTTGTCGCATTCCCCGCGAGCTTGACGCGCTAGCCGCTAACCCATGCGCCCGCGACGAGTATGGACCGCGCCGCGATCTTATTTTATAACTTGTCTTGACCGTCTAGTTCCAAAATATTAGGTAAATGGTCATGGTCGTTTTGTGCAATTACCTACCTACCTAATTATTACGAAGTCAGTAATTTCTACAAAATAATAAATATCTAAAGCTGAATCCACCATATTTTAATTAAAGTCCAACGGTAAATTTTATGTTTGCGTTAGATACCTATACTATACAAAGTCGTCTATCGATTTAGACGGTCTGATGATCGGCTGCCAAAAAGTCTGTCGACTTTCGATACAAGACTTACGATCGAATCGCTCTAATTACAATACGGTAGGTAGGTAGGTAGGTATGTATTGTGCCGCGGCGCGCGCGCTCGGCCGCTCGCCGGACACGTATTGATTGACGAATGGCTCTCGCGAAATGTCTCCCTTTCATTCCTAGACCATTACATACCAGTATTTATCATCATTTTCGCATTATTGTGCGACATGATCACTATAATAAACACCTGCAGGTATTTGAATTTGAGATTCTGCTGTCCAAGTTGTTGTCATTCTTGTTTATCGAACGAAAATCTTAAAGTCATGTGACGGTTGGTCTACTAATTGTTATAATTAATAAATAAAGACCTACCTCTTATTTTTTCACTAGCGTCAGTATTATGCTTCAGAGTGGTGAAATATCTTCCGTAACAAAAAGTGTGTTGATATTAATTAATAAGTTTGTTTTGAAAAGAGTAATTGCTGAGTTTATTGCCGGCTCTTCTCAGCAAAACCAAACCAACCTTCCGAACCGAGCGTTAGAGTTTGACTATTCTTGAGTGTCTGTGAAGGCCTAATTAAAAAAAAATATTTTTCATTTTCATTTTCATTTATAATTGATTTATCTATTTATTTTAGTTTATAAGGAAGACCAACAGCTTAACATAATAATAGATATAGATATAGGTAAAAGAACAGAAGATGTGTGAGCCATTAACAGGTCCTATAGCAAATAATAGAATAAAAAGTTCCTTAAAATGTATTATAATCTATGTTTATTTTGAAAATAGTAATTGCTGAGTTTATTGCCAGCTCGCCTCAGCAAAACCAACCTTCCGAACCGAGCGTTAGAGTCTGACTATTCATAAGTGCTTGGCATATTGGCCTGTTTGAATAAAAATGTTTTTGATTTTGATTTGAATAATTAAAAATGTGTACACTTGTCATGTAATGGTCAGTTACTCATACATATATATGAGTAGGATCTACTACCTATTATAAGTAAGTCACAGATCTTTCAAGCCGTAAGTTTAATCCAGTCCCTTGCAGTTATAATGTATTACTTGTTTCCGACTTATCATTGATCGGTGTAGGGACGAGTACCTACCTACAGCACGTACCTACTGAAGAGCGACAACACGCGGCCTGAGTCGTCACTCTACAACCATAACTTTGCACACGGCTACGGCTACGGCTAGTGGGAGGTTGGCTATTTGGCTTGGCTCGAGCTCGAGCCTCGCTAGTTCCGAGAACGCTGCGCCCGACTGTGTTCTGGGAACTATCTTTGAAAAAGGCTGATTTACCATCGGCGATGGAACTAGATCTACCAAACTCGTACGTGATCGAAATTAATGGGACGAGGTTTCTGCGTCGTCGTGATGCAATACCCGAGTGCGTGCAATCGCTACCATTAGGGCTGCACCTCGCGGCCACATACTTCCACAAAACAAATTAAATAGCAAGTATTGGGAAATGTAGCACTGGGTCGGTACCTCCTGCAGGTGGGGGCAGGTTGGTGCGCATTGTATCATGCATTTCCCGCTGATTTAGGTAGGTATTCAGTCATCAACTTATTTTTTATCCAACCACGAAGAAGAACTTCCTACCACGGACGCTCAGGCTGAGGATTGAGCTCCCCGCCATGGTCTACAGCAGTAATGGAGATCCTACCTACAGCATGGGGTTCGTCAAGAAGGGAGTGAAGAGATTTTGACACTGTCCTACGGCACCTACCCGCATCCCATCAGGTGGGACCGTGTGCCTGTTTGCCACATTTGTGGTAGGTATAAATTAATAATTAACCTAAAAAATTTTAAATTGATATTCATTTCAACCTGTAGGTACCTACCTAGTAAGTTTCTCGATTGACTGATTTGACTTCATCTAAGGTATTAGGTAGATGGTAGTTAGACGTGTTAGGTTGGTTAGGTGTCACATCACATGTAACAATAAAAATGAAGAAATGAGCTTAAATACTGCTGTGACGTGACATGAGAAATATACCTACCTACTTACTGTTAAGTCATATACCTAACTAGTGGAATCTGTAGTAGGTATCTATATTACCTACCTGCTCTGTTTTTTTAAAAAATGTAAAGAGGTGGTCATTCTGCACTCTACAGCAATCGCAGTAAGTATCTATTACCTAAATATAAATTGACTTTGCAACAATAAATTGAATATCAAAATTGAGATAACATAACGTGTACCCATAGTTGGTTGGTAAATTATCTCTATCGAGTCGAGTGGAGACCGAGCGAGTGCAGGGCGCTCGGCGCACTTGGTGGCGGTGGGCGTGGCGCGGGCCGGCCCCGCCCACCGCGCACACAGACACCCCACACACACAACACGCGTGACGTGACGTCACACGCGCTCCTGTGTGTGCGTGTGTGGGTTAAATACGCATGCAAATCAGCTGTTCATTATTACACGCGAGATAAGCCCCGCGCCGAAATAATCCCTCGCACAATATGACGTTGATAACTCTACCTACACAAGGGCGATAATCGATTGTACCTACCGCGCCACGCACACACACATAAAGGGATAATAGATTGTAGAGATAATTAACCTCGATCGTCTTTGTTAAGGTTCAGATAATTATTTTTTTCCTTTACCTTAGCCGGTCGTATTTATTCACGCGAGTTGCTTATGGGCTCCTTATATCACAAGACAACAATGATTATAGACATTGCCTTCACATATAATTACACCAGGAGGTATGTGTTTAATGAACGTAATGATTTATGATGGATGATACGAGCCATGAGTAGGAAACCGACCCGACATTTTTTTTAATATCCTAGGACATTTTTCACACACGGCCAATCTGTTTCCAAACTAAGCAGAGCTTGTGATATGATAAGCCAGTCAACTCAGCCAATAACCGCAATTAAAACACTCGATCCTCCCCGCAGAACAACAACTTCGATGAGCCAGCCGAGCGCCTCGAATATTCCTTCGAAGAGTTTATCTCCGAAAGTCAAATACCCTTCACGAGTTGCGGAGGCGAGGGCCTACATGGCAAAGGCCAAGCTCCACCTCAACAACTCACGTAATATAAAAAACGATATCAAGGTCGAGGTCATAGCAGCCGTTGAACACCTGTACGAGTTAGTTAGAGAATCCGAAATGGGCAATCAGGATTTTTCAAGAAAGAAACCGGAAAGGGAGAGCACGACAGTCCTCACCGAACCAAGTCCCGTCTTCATACAAATTATCGAAGAACACGGAAGACTACTCAAGGCAAACCAAGACGAGATGGAAGTACTCAGGGAAAGCCTTAGAATTCAGAAAGAGATATGGGATCAGAAAACGGAACCACCCATGCCCCTCGAAACCATCGAGATTTTAAAAACCGAGTTACAGGAAGCAGTCGCAACTATCGCTCAGACAGTAGCGCCGGTCAAGGCCGGAGTAGAGGCACTACAAAAAGACCTTCGTAACGCCCCGCGCACACCACCAGCGCACACACCGGAGGTTACAACCACTGAACCACGCGCCCGCCCAAACACTTACGCCGCAGCTGCAGCCACACCCCGGCACACCATGGTGGTGCAATCCATTGACCCACGCCATTCCAGCACCGAAATAGCTGCAAGGATCAAATCCAAGGTGGATGTCATCAGCCTAGGAGTTGGCGTTAACTCCATGCGCGCCCTGAAAAATGAGAGACTTTTAATCTCCTGCGACTCTGAGGAAGACCGAAAGGTGCTCGAGAGTGCAATCAAAGACAGTGACAGTGGCCTCTCGACTGCCCACATAGAATCACGCAAACCGATGCTACGTCTTATCGGAGTCATTAACGACATCAGTGACAACGATATAGAGAAAGCCTTGGTTAATCAGAACACAGGTCTCGCCGCTGGTGCAAAGGGTGGGAAGGACTTAAAAGTCATCCGTCGCACCAAAGGCAGGACCCGAGAAATCTGCAACGTAGTGTTAGAAGTCAGCCCAAAGATCTGGGAAGCGATGAAGGACAAACGCGTCAAAGTCGGTTATCAGATGGTAACGGCCATCGATCAATCCCCAATCGTACAGTGCTACCGCTGCATGGGATTCGGTCATAGGGCTAAAGAATGCGATAAACAGGCATCCTGTGGCCATTGCAAGGGCGGCCACGAGAGCAGGGACTGCAGCGCCAGAGACAGTCCACCCCAGTGTGTAAACTGCGCTGGAAACACCTCGGGCGGGGACGACCACGCCGCGTACAGCCACATCTGCCCGGTATGGCAAAGATTCGACCGGATGGCAAGAGCACGGGTCAACTACTTCTGTTGATACGGGCGCCACGGGCAACAACAACAGCAACAACGTAATACAGGTCATCCAATGCAACCTGGGACGCGGTAGCACAGCCACAAAGGAACTGACGCAATACATGCTCACAAATAATACACAACTCGTCTGCATCAACGAACCATACACCGGAAAAACTAAAAAACTCACCAAAATAACTGGATACGAAATCTATCAATTTCCAGGTGATCGGACCACCAAAGCATGTATTGCAGTGAAATCCGGGCTAGCCGCCACCCTCGGCATGAGCAAATACTCGACACCTAACTTAAGCATAGTCCAATTCACCCTAAAAACAGGCAAGCTATACGTCTGCTGCGTCTATATAGAGCCTGATGCTGACGACCACAATACCTTTGACCATCTGGAATTGTTCCTTAAAGACACGCCTAACTCCAGCCATCTGATATGCGGCGACTTCAACGGTTGGCATCAGATGTGGGGCTCTCGCCAAACGAACCAGAGAGGGAAAGAGATTATGGATCTAGTCACAACCAACGACCTACACATTTGCAACATCGGAAAGGAACCCACCTTTGAAACGGTAGCACAAGGGACCATCAGAACGTCCATCATCGACATAACACTAACCACCAATAATCTCAACACGCGTATCAAAGACTGGAAAGTCAATCATGACCCCACTCCCTCATCGGATCATCATGCCATAACTTTCAACATCAACTACAATAAAAATATATTCAGCAAGAAAAACAGCACCACAACCTTTCGCTACAATACACAGCATGCTAACTGGGACGAATTTAAAGATACCTTGAAAGAAGAAATTACCAAAGAATCGCTTACATCCCGAAATATAGAAGTACTCAACGCCAATGAGATCGACAATTACATAGATCAAATAACAACTTGTATAATCAACACATGCGACAAAACACTGAAAAAGAAAACCTTTGTGTATAAACCTCCATGGTGGAGCTCAGAATTAGAGAACAAAAAGCTCAATGTGATACGTCTCCATCATCGCCTTCGCGACCTAAAAAGATCAGGGAAAGACATAACTAACATCCTAAAAGAAAAGCAAGAAGCTCGCGAAGAATACGCTACAGCCATCAAAAAAGCGTCTACGGAAAACTTCCGAGAGTTCTGCAACAAACAGGGCAAAGAAGATGTCTGGGCAGTCACAAATAGACTTCTTAAAAATACGCCACAACCCGAACCTCCTACTACTCTGTTACTGGGAAATAACCAGTACACAAAAGACAGCACTGAGTCAGCGCAGGCACTAGTAGAGCGTTTCTTCCCCGATGACACGGTAGACAATGAACAACAAAAAACCACAAGAACTTTCACCGAAACGAGTCCTATCACCGAAAATGACCCGGAGTTCACAGAAAGGGAAGTTATCGAGGCCATCAAGTACATGAACCCAAGGAAAGCACCCGGAATGGATCACCTTACATCTGACATCTGCGCCATATTTATAGAATTATATCCAAAGTTAGTTACAAGTCTCTTAAACAGATGCCTTCAAATATCGCACTTCCCCGTTAAATGGAAGACCGCTTTTATCAAAACCATCCCGAAACCAGACAAAAGGAACTATAAAGATATAGGTTCATATCGACCCATCGGACTGATAAACGTCTTTGGTAAACTATTGGAGAGGCTAATTACAAAGCGACTAACATACTATATGCACAAGAACAATAAAACAAACCACCTGCAATTTGGATTTAAGCAACAAACATCTACAATAGACGCCCTGGCCACAGCAATAGAGACTATGAAGAGCGCCAAACGCAATAAAAAATTAGTAGTGGCAACATCTCTCGACATAAAAGGTGCATTCGATCACGCATGGTGGCCAGCCATTCTCAATAGACTCAAACTAATGAATTGCCCAGGAAACCTATATAAAATCATTAAAAACTACATGACAGACAGATCTGTGACCTTAAACTACTCCGATTCATCAATTACCAAAAACCTCACCCGCGGCTGCGTCCAGGGGTCGGTTCTAGGACCGATCTTCTGGAATATAATCATGGACGAGCTACTGGACACATCTTTCTCCGAACACAGCCATATCCAAGCGTATGCCGACGACATCCTATTAATCACCACAGGCAATAACCTGCAACAGCTGGAATCAGTCACCAACACTGCACTGAACACAATAGCAGAGTGGGGCAAAAATAATAAATTAACATTCAGCCCGGAAAAAACCCACATGATAACCACCTCACGTAAAGCCCAGCCAGCCAAAATTCACTTCAATAACGTACCTATTAACTTCAGTCAACATTTTAAAATATTAGGAATCATCATCGACAGAAATCTCCATTTTACCAACCATGCCAAGTACATCACCGAGAAGTCTCTTAGGATTTACCATAAGCTCTGCCTTTTCGTGCGCCCCACTTGGGGCCTGAGAGCTGAAAACGTAGCCATAATCTACGAGCATGTGATAGAACCGATAGTCACCTACGCTGCGGAAATATGGGGCGGGGCGACCAAGTATAAGATAGTCCAACAACAGCTGAGGAGTCTGCAGAGAGGCTTCGCCATCAAAATGATTAGAGGTTTCCGCACCATCTCAACCACAGCAGCAATAGCCCTTGCAGACCTCACACCCCTAGACCTAAAAGTCAACGAAGTGGCAGACATCCAACGTACTAAGCGCCAAGGAACATCGCCATACTTGCGGGACGACATATTATTGGAAGGGCCCATACACCACTCAAAACTGGCCCATCCAAGCCAGAGATCCCCTATCGAACTAGTACTGGAACCTTCTGCAGAAGAATTAAACTCCTTAACCAATACACCGAATATGACCAAAATTTATACAGACGGCAGTAAGCATGACGGTCGTGTCGGAGCAGCAGCCATCATCTACCACCTTGATGGCAAAAAGACCACCCTCCGCTACAAACTACACAACTGCTGCACTGTCTTTCAGGCCGAGTCCCAGGCCATACTTAAAGCCCTTTCCTACTGCTCGCTTAAACATATCAACAACATAATAATTTTCTCAGATTCGAAATCAGCTCTCCTCGAACTAAATAACTGTAACAGCCTAAACCCCACAATTCATGAAGCACAGACCATCATCAGAAACATGGAAACAAACAAACATGGGCAAATTAAGGTCGTATGGGTTAAGGCACACTGCGGCCTTGTCGGCAACGAAGAGGCGGACGCTGCAGCTAAGACAGCCGCAGACCTCCACAAAAAGCCAGAGTATGCCATGTTCCCTCTGAGCCACTATAAACATCTTAGGAAAAAGCAAACACACGAAGAGGGCAACATGGTGTACACGGCTTCGAATACTGGGGAACTCACCAAACAATGGCTGCCTGACACAGACGCCATAAAGGCGCTGAGAGACTCTATAAATCTCACCTTCCAGTTGACTCAAGTGCTCACCGGACACGGGTACCACAAACAGTACCTGCATAAAATGAAAATCACAGCAGACGACCTGTGCCCGTGTGACCACTTGAGTCAACAAACAGTTGAACATCTCGTAAAAGATTGTCCGCGATTTTGTCTACATAGACATGACCACGAGGCAGTCTGCAGCAGCCTCAAAGTAGATCCATTCAAACTAGATGAAATAATTAAAAAAGAGTCATCGGTCCAATCATTTAGTAAATTTATAACAGCAATAGTAGACAACTTAAAACAATTTAACGGCACTTAACACTCCTAGATTAAAATTAAACATAAGCAAGAAATAGAAAGCAAATTAATAGTAAACAATAAACATAATAAATGACTACCAGCCGCCCGTATCCCAAGCGGGGACTGGTAGTTAAACGCAGGTAAAAAAAAAAAAAAAAAAAAAAAAAAAAACCAGATAGCTGATATACTTTTAAGTACATACTTATATAGATAGTTACATCCAGACACAGGACAAACAGACATATTCATCCATACAAATGTTTGTCCTGGGTGGGATTCGAACCCAAATTACATAAATCTGTCATCGGCATAGTGATGTGATATGTAGAGTCGGTAAGAGAGATTGAAGCTACTGTGCTATATCTACCAGCTACCTAAGTACCCACTTACCAACGATCGGGGAGCGTAATGTACTTATTGTATTTTGTGCAAATGTTAAGTACCTAGGTACCTAAATTAATAAATAATCTCATAAGTTCTAATTTATCTTGGTCTGTGTGAAATCTGTTGGTAAACTTAATAAATAAATGTTGGTTGGTGACTAACTTACTGTCCATAGCTAGGGCGAGGCGGGCGGCATGGCCTGCATGGGCTGCATGGAACAGTAATGTATGCCCGCGGTTGCGGATGCGGGCTCGTGCGACGCGCGGTGCAAACTCTGCCGCGATATGCAGATATTCCGCGACTGTGATAACACCTCATAAATACCTGCGATACATTATGATGCGAAACTTATCATACCGTGAGTTAAGTGGCCTTATTGACTTTTGTGCGGGTTCCTCCAATAACTAAGGTAGGTACCTACCTACCTACTAATTGCGTACTAGGTGTAGGTAGGTAGGTAGGTACAGGTGTTAGCAATAGTAACAAACAAGCGATCCAAATGGTTACATTTCCTGCCACACTCATCACTACATAGTTGGTATAAAACAAAGTCGCTATCCGCCGTCTGTCTGTCCCTATGTATGCTTAGATCTTTAAAACTACGCAACGGATTTTGATGCGGTTTTTATGTATAAATCATAACGCTATGACGAATAGGAGCGGAGCATCAATCAAAACTGTTGCGAAAACGGGCAAGTGACGCTGACGAAGTTGCGCGGGTCAACTAAGTAGTAGGAAATATTGTCAATGTCAATCGGCTTGTAGTCAAAATCGCTATGGGTCCGGGGTACCTACTTTTATCTATAGAATCACGTCCACTCTATCAATTTAGTATTAAACAGTTGTAGGTACATGCATTTAACTGTACCTACCTACCTACCTACCTATACCAATAAATGTTACTTTTTGTTGTAAATGCTTTTACTATATTGAGTGCTCATTATGATACTGTCATAATTCCTTTTCATATTTTTCTACGTGACTAAATGTGCACAACTAAATTAAAACGAACATTCCGTGAAACATTTGTAGTTGTCAAGAAAACACCTTTTTATGCATCCACGTGTATCTTGAGTACCTACCTACTACCCAGTACCAACCTGCCTACACACTGGACGGCGACAAACAAAATGTGCATCGCATTAAACGCGTCATTTAGCGAGAACTGTCACCGACTGTACCTCCCTACCCACTCATTAACAGTTGCATTTAATTATCGACAATTAGCGAGCGAGCCATCGATACAGAGCCTATAGCTAGTCTGTAGATAATTGCGCAATAGTTACCTAGCTACGTAGCGCCGCCGCCGCGGCCGACGCGGCGTCACTCCCCTGGTATGTATGTGTATGTGCCTAACACTAACTTAGCTACCTAATTATGTCCATTTTAATTATTTCTATTTTGTGTTAATTACCTATTTGGAGCTGTACGCGGCTCACCTCGGCTCGGCTCGGCTTGTCTCGGCGGGTCGTTTGCAATCCACCTGCCATTTTCGCTGTTAGGAGGGGTTTAGAAGATTTTTTGTGATAGATACCTACCTAGGTAGATCTATGGTAAGGTCGGAATGTTTGGATAATGACGTTTTCATTGAATAGCATCAAAAACATAATTTTTGCCCTCTGATAAGTTTTTTGAAACGTTCTGTAATTAACGTGTTATCTATTTGTAGGTAATGTAGTAAGTATATTAAAGACATTCGTTTTAAAACTTGGCACATACTTTTTCCCGGAACACATTCTGTCCCTCGGGCCTCGGGGGGTGGCGAGCAGGTGACTCCGCGGGGCGGAAGTTAAGTAAGTTAATAAATCTTTGCTATGCGTGTGACATTTTAATAACCAATGATATGATTAAAGAGAAAATTATCTTCAATAAAATAATAGGTACCTAGGCCTATTTAACGCAATACGGTGAAAGGTACATAGGCTACCTACTTGTGATACTTTGAGTTATTTTTATTTTAGCTTACAATTTATTTTACGGTTCTTAGGTTACTAACCTACCTTCTACTAGATACCTGTACTAGGCCGTTAGATAGGTACACTTCATCGAGCATGTAACCAATAGAGTAGCAATAGTGAGCCATTTGTTTAGCAACGCATCAATGATTTGTCACGTATAACTGGTATAACTAACAAACCACGCTCGAACTAAAACAGTACCCGACCAATAAGAGACCTGTGTGTATGACTTGACCTTGAGTCGGCCAATCAGAACGCAGGGGCCGGCGCAGCGTTTTGGCGTATTTTGTTTTCTAACAAAACTGTTAACAGTTCCACTCTATTGGTTACATGCTCGATGGTACACTTACACCCGCGCATGTAGGTAGGTACTTAACTTAGGTAGGTCGAATTTATCACGAGGCAAATCTGAAGGTAGGAGGGTATCTATCAATCTACTGTGATTACAAAACTTATTTGTTCTGACTTTGGTTCAGATATGAGACGAATACCTACCTATAGGTCGCTATCAGATTTACAATATTATCTTGGTACCTAGTACCTAGGCATGCAGGTAGGTATGTATGGATAATAATAACGGGATGGTGTAGATATCGTAAATGCGGGTAATTAGCGGCGCCGTTTGTAATTGAACATCAGTAGGTACCCCCCCCCCCCCCCCATCCCCCTGCCCCGGCTCCCACCAGCACGCAACTGTGCAATCTGTACCGAGAACCGCTCTGCTCCCTCCGCCATGTTGACATGCGATACCAAATGCTTTCATATCACACACCTGCACGGCCGGGTTTATGAGCTGGAATGGAACTGGAAATATTTTCTAGTCCCTGTCGATTATAAACCGCCTGGACACGATAGATTCTATATTCATAGACATTTACCTATTTAGTTTTTGGCCCCAATAAAAGCTATTTAACTCATAGATCATGACTATGGAAATATACCTATTTCTGTATCATTTGTTCCCACCGACCAACTTACTTTAGAACAAACTATTCTTGAATATCTTGGGACTAACTTATCTGCACTATGAAACACAAGACAAGATGAACTTCAGTAGGTACCTACTCTATCGGACGTATACAAACACGCAGATCATGCGTTATTTGTTGTCCAGGCATGTCCAGGGTAGGAAATGAACCCACGTCTTGCCTTACAAAACGTCGGGCCGTCTCAGTGCAGTTACCTAAATAAAACAATATAGCCAATGCAGCCTATTATCGTACCTAGGTACCTCGCTACCGTTGCGCGTTGCTCCGACGCTATAAATAATGGTTCCTATCCCCAGAACCGTTTAAGCACCCCTACTTTCAAATATTTTCAAGAATGTGCGGAACCTTTGTTCTCGCAACATTCATGGGTTTTTTTAATCCGCGCTCACAGACATGGTTGGCGGCTTATTTAATTCTTTATTAATCCGAGACAATTACGGCGGCTTTCATTAGAGCGGTGGCTAAATTAACAAGCTGTTTAATTGGATCTGCTAATTAGGTGTAGTGGTGTGTTCACGCGCGCAGCGAGCCGAGCCCGAGGCAGCCGCGCCGCCGCGCCGGTCGATACCTACCTAGTGCCCGCTCGACGGGCAGGACTGCTGCCTACTCTAATGTTGCGTGTGTGATGCATACCGAACTATGATAGCTCATTTGACGCCGCCCCCTCCTCCCCCCCCCCCCCCCCCCGCGCCGCCCCGCGACCCCTCGCGCCTCCGCACCAGTATCGGAATATCATGCACATTCCACCGATCCATCGCCATAACATCACAACAGAGTATCTTAATCATCGGAATATCTATGCTATCTACGAACCAAACATATCTACTGATTCTTTTATTTTTGATGTTTAAAGAATCAAATAAATGTTCTAAAGATCAAGAAGGCGCTCTTGGGGATGAGAAATATTAAGTAGATGAAATCCATCTAATAGATTATTCAGATATTATGGTTGAGCTTTAATTAGATGTAGGTACCATTCCACACTCAATCAAATTGTAATTCATAGACAGGCAAATGGTAGAGCTATTTCTCTTTCAGAACTTTCAGAAGAATCGAAAGTATCAAACGCTATAATGTATCTATTATGTAAGTATAGGCACACTCACCCTCAGCCCCGACAGTAGTACCTACCTAGCGGGATGACAAACGAGCAGACTGCGGCTGCGCGTCCGCCACTTTGTTTGACATCTTTTTAACGGCGCTCATTATTTACTGTCATAATCCATCCTGCGCGAGCGAGCTCGGCTCGGTGCACCGCACGCTGCACGCTGCACGCCATGGCGCTTGTACGGCAGAGAACTACACTTTTGGTTTTAAAAATGCACTAAGATAAATTTGTCTAAAGAAATATGTAAGTATGTACCTACCTACTAAATAGATCGCAAGATTAGGAATTTAAGATGCCACAAACAGTAGTACATCGACGGTCGAAAGGCTATGACTACGACTACATATCTAACCACATTAAAGAAGGATCCATTTTCTATGTACCTAACATGTGTTGGTATTCAGAACGATGACCACACGAGGCCCACTCACTAACCACCGTGATCAAACGAATTACCTAGGTACTTATGTATCAAGTTAAGTATTACAGAAAGTACCTACCCCTATATTATATTCTACTTTCCTGTTGGATATTTTTGCGTAAGCCAAAATTTGTATAAGTTGAATACCAATACCACTAGACCAAATAGATGTATGGTTCGTGTCCAGTTTTACGACCATTGTGGTGTAAGCTAGGACAGCTAACCGCCAGCCTACAGCCGTCTTGTCTATATAACGTGTCACGATCTCGGTTAACTGCCGGCCTTAATGCAAAAGGATATTAGCTGCGTCTAAATGCGTTGGATCTTCGCGTAGGCGAATAGATAACAGTGACCACTTACCGTCATCCCAATGGATTGGATTGTCGCCTGGTTGTTGGTTCTTGCAATCTGCAGTGGTTTCTCCGATGTACCTAACCTATAGTAAATAACAAGTACGTACCTGCTCGACAGTTTGGTGGAGAAGCAACTGAATCCAGGTTCCACCGTAGAAAAGGTCGGTGTTCCTTCAGGATTACAGCCAGAACCGCCAATAAGTACCCTAAAACAATAAAAGTTTTTATGACGACTACTTCAAAAGCAAATCAAACATAACATAAAGTAGACGAAAATATATTTAGCAGTGTTATGTTGGACGTTGAAACGTTCGTTACAATTGCGTTCAGTGTGGCGCCTGAGACTGTGGCCGAGTGTGACGGGCAAGCAGACGCGAGCCATTCATAATGTGTTTATGAAGATGCGTGAAGCCAAACGACGAGGTAACAATACTTAACATAGTTTATATTTACACGCGGGACGCGATTTATGCGCGCGCGCGCGACGTGCGGGAGATTTATCGCGCGACACCCGCGCACGTGCGCGCGCCGTAATGAGCTCCCCTCACGGTCTACTGATAAATATGGTCGCTCCGGCCTTACCACGAGACAATCATTCAGCTGCTCGCCGGCGCTGTGGCGTTGTCAGAAGGTCGCCTAAGTACGAGCGTGTACCGACCTCCCTAGATTCGCACTCGACATGCATGTGCAGCGCAATTAGCACTCGTAGGAGCGGCTCGAGTCCCGCGGGAGGCGGCCGACGCGCACATACCGGCGCATAGCGGCCGCGCTTCGCGTCGACGGGATGGCTGACGCGTTTCGATGGCACTGAATCGCGTTTGTTCATCGAGGCATTTATTAAATCAAGCCGGCGCATGCATCGGCCGCTCTAAATCTCCGAAGAGTTCCTCTTCTTCAAAGTGATTCTAAAGTGTAGTCTAAAGTCGAGCGCGGGGATTTACAGATGTGATTATTGGCATCGATAAATCCATAGCGGTCTGAAGTACCCGTCTCGACTGGAGTAGTTACTTATAAAACAATAAACATATCAGCGCAGCGCAGCGGTACCGTTGCGGCACCGAACAGAGGCGGGCGGTTACTTTGTGTCGCGCGGCGGACGTTTCCTCCATTTAGATTAATTTATTTGTGAGCGAACGGCGCCCGCGCAATGCAATAAGAAGTGGTGGGTGCTGCGGGAGTAGCGCAGGCCGGGGACGGGGGGTCGTGGAGGGAGGGGGGTGGTTAATGTGAGGAGGAGGAGGCGTTCAGCTCGTAAACATGTCAGCGCAGAGATGCATGCATGCGGCGGGACGCCCGACGGACCGAACTCTACCATTTTCGAGCTTTTCGATCTGCTTTTGGTGATACCTATTGTTCCGTTGAAAATTCTAGTCTATATTTGTACTAAATTTCATCAAAATCGATTGTAAGGTAGGTACCTCCCTCGTATTGTCGAGGCGCTTAAACTTCATACGCACCATTACTCCTGATTCGTTTAAATTGTATGGTGTAAAAGAGTAACTTAATGTGCATGTAATGCTTTACTTATTTTTAATCAATCATCGCTCATACATAGGGTTGCCATCCGTCCGGGTTTCCCCGGATTTGTCCTAGTTTAGAGGGCATCCGGGGAGCGTCCGGGGAAGGTTTCATTTGTAGACCGGGTTTTAAAAAATAACTAAATTTGTGACAAATTGTAATATTCTGTTTTGTTAAAAGAATGAATGAATAAAAAAACCGGCTAAGAGCATGTTAGGATACGCGCGTGTAGGGTTCCGTAGCTAGATTAACAAAATTCAATACTTTACGTATACGATTTACTTAAACATTTTTTTCAATATTGAGGTGGCAACGAAATGGTTAAAAGTCGTATTCGGTTGATTTTCTGATCTTCTTCACTTGGCCGACTATAACTCGTTAACCTGTAGGTAAAGCCAACTCACCCGTGATAGTTTTCCTTTTAAATTCATCATAATATATCCTACTACTTAGCGTGATTTTTTTTACAACTCTACAAACAATGGTTTAGTTTTTAGAGGGGGGTGACACATGACTCTAACTAAAATTTCAGTTTAAAAGCTTAGGTAATATTCCGTATTTAAACGAAACCCTGAATCGGAAAGCGTTTGGATAGGTTATTAAAAAATAGCAAACCTTTGCTATATTTTATTTGCCTATTGCCTATTTTTTAATAAGCTATCCAACGATATGCCACACTATAAGAATAAAAAAAAAAATCTTTCGATTTACGTGTTTATCGGGGGTATCGGTATGGGTCCCTAAAAAAATAAATTTTTAAGATTTTATGTTTCAATTTAGTCGACGCTGTTAATATTTACTACCATACCAAATTACAGCTCTGTAGTACCTATCAACCGTCTCGGAGATTACCCGCGGACGGACGGACGGACGGACGGACATGGCGAAACTACACTAGACACAAAAAGTTAGGGATATAAATAAAATTCGAGATTTTTGGGCGATTTTCAACGAGCTGTAACTCCGAGGAAAATAATCGTACAGCCAAAAATAGAAAACCAAATTGTAGCTTCAAGTGTCTAGTTTTTGTATATGATACTTGAAGCTACAATAAGATCGGTATATTTCAAAATTTTCGGATAGAAAAATAATACTTTATTTTAATTTTCCTTTTTTTTCTTGACTTTGTGTGTGTGTGTATGAAATGAAATGAAATGAAATAAATTTATTCATTCAAATAGGCCTTCACAGGCACTTATGAAACGTCGACTCTAATGCTCGGTTCGGAAGGTTGCTTTTGCTGAGAAGAGCCGGCAATAAACTCAGCAATTACTCTTTTCAAAACAAGTTTTAACAATTTCTTTAACAATAGTAATATTAGTCCTGATAGAACGAGCGCTATACCCATGCCTCGCCATCGTTAATATAATCGTTTATACAATAATAAGCCTTCTGTACCAAAGCTGACTTAACTCGTTCCTTAAATTTATTCATAGGCAAATCTAAAATATTTGTGGGGATTTTGTTATCAAAACCGTGCACCAAGTCCTAAAAATGATCCTTGCACTTTCTGTAGTCTATAAGCAGATGTTACAAGTTTATGCTTATTTCTAGTATTAATGGAGTGCAAATCACAATTTTTCGTGAAAAGACTAATGTTTTGACGGACGAATATTATGTTTGCATAAATGTACTGTGATGCAACTGTGAGAATGTTAATTTCCTTAAATTTATCTCTGAGGGAAGCTCGCGAGCTTAAATTATAAATAGCACGGACTGCTCTTTTTTGCAAAATAAAAATTGTATCTATATCAGCTGCTCTGCCCCAAAGCAAGATACCATAGGACATAACACTATGAAAATAACTGAAATAGACTAATCTAGCTGTTTCTACATCCGTAAGTAGTCTGATTTTTCTAACCGCGTAAGCTGCTGAGCTGAGCTTCCCCGCAAGACATGATATTTGGGTGCCCCATTGAAGTTTTGAATCTAACGTAATACCCAAAAACACTGTAGACTCAACAAGACTGAGGGCTTCATTA
Organism: Thyatira batis; assembly: GCA_905147785.2. NCBI lineage: Eukaryota > Metazoa > Arthropoda > Insecta > Lepidoptera > Drepanidae > Thyatira > Thyatira batis. The sequence goes on from LR990491.1 coordinate 11,943,088, forward strand.
TTTAACATTAAATTAGAGGCCATCTTTTTTACATTGGGTAATGCAAATTTTATACATTTAGTTTTTCTTGCATTTAAAACTAGATTATTAACAGTAAACCAATTTAATACCTCAGATAATGCACCGTTTACATCGTCATATTTGAATTTCTGTCTATCAACACCAAAAATCAGTGAGGTATCGTCAGCAAACAGTACAATTCCACAGGTATTCTTAACATAGAACGGAAGATCATTTATATAAATTAAAAATAGAAAAGGTCCCAAAATTGAGCCCTGGGGCACCCCCATATGCACAGGAGAACCAGACGATTTAACTCCGTTGACATGTACAATTTGAGTTCTCTCACTAAGGTACGATCGCATCAAATCAAGTGCTGTACCTTTAACTCCATAATACTCTAGTTTACGTATAAGTGTTTGGTGGTCAACACAATCAAAAGCCTTAGATAAATCACAAAACACCCCAATGACGTTCTGTGAATCCTCCCAACAGTTAAAAATATTTTTCAAAAGTGCTACACCCGCATCAATAGTAGAACGACCTTTTGTGAAACCGTATTGTTCACCATGCAAAAGTTTATTAACATTAAAATGAGAAAGCAGCTGCTTTAAAATAATCTTTTCGAATATCTTACTCAGAACTGGTAAGATAGACACCGGCCGATAATTAGTTGGATCAGAAGGATCTCCGGCTTTAAACAAAGGAATAACTTTACTATATTTCATCAAGTCTGGAAATTTACCGCAATCTACGCATTTATTGAAAATTAAAGCTAGATGAGGAGCTATGTCTACAATGATATGTTTGTCTGACAGTCTGTTTGTGTGTCCATCTGTAGCTGTTCGTGCGGGTCTGCACCTAAACAGGTCACAATTCAGTACCATGTATTGCCTGTGTTTTGGATCACTTCTCGTAAGCGTTCTCGCATATTGACACATCATCGTATGATTTATTTTATTTTATTTATTTATTTTGCTTACCGAAATTTTTGTATTAAACCGATCTTTTACATCAAAGCAATAAAGATTATTAAGAGATAAAAAATGTTTTCTTCGAAAAAATTATTTACATCGAACCATCGTTTATAATGGTGACTTTAGCGAAAACATGGTGACTTTTTTTTCAGTCAAAGTTTTTAATTGAATAAAAATGTTTTTGACAAAAGCCGTTCACGATTTTTATAGAAGATTAGAAGAGTGTGTAGTCTTCAAAACCTATCTTCGATTTCCTATGCGATCACTATTCTCAGAGTTATTGATTGTCAAAGTTAAAAGGTCCTTTTTTGGTTTGACTGAAAATAACTCCGTGGCTATCCATTGTACAGGCTTCTTAATTACAACAAATTAAAGGGCATTAAATATTCTAAAAGAAAATTTAACAAAAACAATAAAAAAAAAACGTTTTTGAAGCCCATAGACCATTTTTTAGATAACAAATATTTGCATTTTTTTTTCTTGGTAGTTTCCATAGAATTTCTCCAGATCCAAACATGATACAAATAATTCATGACCATATCCAAAAACTAGACACTTGAAGCTATAATTCGGTCTTAATTTTTTTTCTGTGCGATTATTTTCCGCAAAGTAACAGCTCGTTGAAAATCACCCAGAAATTTCGAATTTTATTTATATCCCTAACTTTTTGTGTCTAGTGTATAATGGTGATTTATGACATTTTCAACTGTTTTTTATTACATTGAATATGTTTAAAAGATCTTGTTGACAATATGTCCGGCTTTCGGCCTGTAAAATCCGGGGTTTTCACGCGTCTTGTCCTGTTTTCCAAATTTTAGAGATGGCAACCCTACTCATACATAATCCAACAGAGCGCCGCGCCCGCCGCCGCTCGCCTCTCGTGGCGAGGAAGGAGCAGGCGAGCGCGCTCTAACGACTTCGCATATCTCAATAATACCTTCGCGAGCGGATAACCGAATGTGTAGAATGGTCTCCTCGTGAGATAACGCCGCACCACCGCTGCAGCGCTGCACCGCTGCAACGCACCGGAGCCGGAGCGGCGGCGCGGCGGCGGCGGAACCGAAACAAAAGTGGCATTCTTTAGGGGGATTTATTGAACGTTATTTGTAGGCCGGTGCTCGCGACCGCTCGATTTAGTCCCGGATTAAAACACAAAGGTAAATGTCGCGTGTTATATTTTTAGTTGCGCATTTACGTCGCGCAGCTAATGTGCCGCCCCGACACCGGCCGCCGTAAATCACCGCCGTTTGTCTCCTGTGACAATGTTTTTATCTTACGATGTATAACTGCCGACCTGACGGAGTGACATTTACACTATACTTCCAGAAATAAACATTTATATGAATATCAACTGCCTACTCGCATCGCATCGCATCGCACTATAACATAACGCAACTCGAGCGAGGGGAACGTTACTCTACATGTCCAGCCATAGGTACGCCCTCAAGTTTACCGTTCTAGTTAATAGATTTTACACACAATATAAGTAGCAATTTACTTTGTTTACATCATATCGTTAAAATAACGCTTGTGTTAGGTAAACATCTGGTAGGTAGGTACTCTATTCGTTAAAGTATTTATTTTTAAGAGCAATAAAACGCAGTAATTGCGTCATCTACGTATTCGTTATGTTTACTAGTAGTAACACACTAGGCTTAGCTTATAACTTTTAAACCACGTGTGCAAAGCTACCGTTGACAAGTCACTCAATAAATAAATCTCTAGTCTTCCAAGTTAAGCTACACTTAATCGGTTAAAAGTTGAAAGGGCACGACACCAGGCTTAGCTGCGTTAACACCTCCTGCCTGCCTGGAGCGACCCTCAGACGGGGCTGTGATTCTGATGCAAACTCGACGATGTTTCGCGCGAGCTCTATGCGCTATCTCTCTCATTGTGTATACAATTAGTTGAAAGGGTGCGCTGAACGAGGCGGACTCACCGACGCAGCACGTGTCAGACAGCAGGGTATCTGAGCAGCTGGTGAAGTGCGCTAATCCCCGCGTGCCCGCGCCGCCCTGCGCCCGGATTATTCAACCATTAGTTACGTACCCGGAGTCCCGGAGTGCGGCTCCGGCTCCGGCTCCAGCCCGGCGTCACCGGTTCACAAGCTATCGGAAAAATAAACAAGGGCGACACAGATCACACTCGAATGTTTACACATTCACTCGAAAAATAGAATTAGGCAGCTTTAATCTCCGCCGAACATGTTGATTGTAGTGTAGTGTCGGACGGTAGGTATGTGTCGCTATTCCGGTCGCGTGCTGGCTTGTCGCTGAGCTAATTATAGGCGCATATTTAAAAGACAATCGTTTTAGAGTAATGAAATTCCTAAGACGTTAATCCTAAGCTTCTGCTACTACAGTGCCGATGGCGAACTCTGCTCCGTGTATTTAGAGAGAGCTTTAGTTAAAGTTTGGAATTCCGTTTAGGTATGGTACTCGTACGGCTCGTACCTATACCTTTTCTAATCTTTAAAAAAAAATATAGGTATCTATTATATGAAGCATCTGTCTGTGCCAGCAGAATGATTAGGAATACCAACTGACTAAAACAGTAAATTCCTACCTGTAAACGGAGAACGCGTGTGAAACCGTGGAAGATAGCTAGTCCTACTAATATTATAAATGCGAAAGTTTGTATGTATGGATGTTTGTTACTCTTTCACGCTCCAACGGCTGAAGGGATCTGCTTGAAATTTGGCACAGAGCTAGAATATGTTCTGGAATTACACATAGGCTACTTTTTATCCCGGGAACGCGGGTGAAACCGCGGGGAGCCACTAGTTTATTATAATTCCTGACAACATTAGCAATATGTTTTCATAAGAGCGTATGATTGCGTATCGCCGCACGCCGCACGCCGCACGCCGCAGAGGCAGCTGTGAGGGTGACGTGAAGCGTCTCCCGCCTCGCCGTGTGATGAATTTATTCGCGAAATGAAGTGAGAGGAGGCGACGCGGGAGGGATGGAGGGGCGAGGGGCGGGGGAGGGGTAGGGGGGACGTGTCGCCCGGGGGACGAGGGTTGAGGAGGCCCTCCGCCCTCCGAAATACATTAACCATGAAAATTACAATCCCGACTCTCTCGACAACTTTGCTTCACAGTAAATTGCTTGTGACAATTTGATTTGTTAAGTAATTATTAGAAGAGAACCCCTCTCAAACTTTATGTTACGTGTTTATTTTTTAAAGGCTTATCATTCATTTTTGAGGTAGGTATCTACCTACCTACCTACTCGACAACTTCTACGTCATACCTACCTAGGTAGGTCTTCTTACTGTGGTAAACGAACGCAGTAGATATGGTACCTACCTATATTAGGGTTCCGTAGCCAAATGGCAAAAAACGTAACCCTTATAGATTCGTCATATCTGTCTGTCTGTCTGTCCGTCCGTCCGTCCATCCGTATGTCACAACACAACGAACTACATTACGACTCGACTCGCACTTGGCCGCTTTTTTAACTAGAATCCACCATGCGGATTTACCGTCGAAGTTCACTTCCCGTAGTAAACGGGGATAAAAATAATGACACTAAAATCAAATCAAATTTGAATAATTTTTATATTATTTACCTACCTACTTATTTATTATCTACCTATATTATTTATTTACAAACTCTTATGAAAATTCATTATTAATGCTCGGTTCTAAAAGTAGTTTTTACTGAGAAAAGCCGCCATTATTTTGAAACTCAATACTCATTTCAAAAATCAACTTAGATCTAATACAATAATGATTTTTACAAAACGCATGAAAAACCTTGTAGCAAGGCATTTCTTTGCCAAACCTAACCTGATATAAAATACCCTTATGGACACTATGATTTAGGCTTGCATTATGGCCGCATCGTATCATTTACCCAGCCAAGATACACACAAGTAAAGATAATTTGTGATTGGTATTTGAAGTAGATCTATATCACAGTTATAATGAGCGTTACGCGCACCACGCTGCGTAAGGGCGTAGGTATATACAATGTTGCACAATGAAGCCGCAGATACCTACTTATGCGTAGGTACTTAGGTAGCTCGGTAAGCTCTTACGGAGCGGCTACAGAGCGGAGAGGCGAGCGCGAGATGCAGCCTCCGCGAGCCCCGCCCACCGCCGCGCCCGCGCCGCCCGCACTCGCGACTCCGCTCTACGGATACCCTTCCCTGATGACAAATATACATTGTAACTCTATGCATATCGCACTGCACACCCCATGTTTGTATTCCCTCGCCACTTGCTTGCATGCAACAAGCAAAGGTCACCACACCTACAACGTGCCCGTCCTCAGCCGAGAACGCAAATGAGCTTATTGTTTCACGACAGCGACTTAATGAAGTGTCGCTTCCCAAGCTATGCGGCTATGCGGCCACGCTAGGAGATCTAACTATAGCTTTTGTTGGAGGTCCTCCTCACTCTTACCTACCTAGAAGCCTAACACTGATGTGAAATCTAGGTACCTACCTACCTACTTGTTATCTACTTCATAGATTTCGATGATAAGGTACCTACATATTATACCTATTTATGATTGAAGTAGGGTAGGGCGGGGCTAGTTGAGCAAATTTTTACTTGAACGGATGTAGCTCCTTAATGATAAGTCTCAATAAATTGTTATGCGGCTTGATGGATTTGTTGTTTATCGCTTAACAAAAGTGTCAATAGTATGTTTTTGTAATAAGTAAAATTGAAGAGCTACAGCTGTTTTAATGCAGAAAGTCAAGTATGCTCAATGTACCCCATAGGTGGGGTAAGTTGAGCAAAGGTGTGGGTCAAGTTGGGCACTAAGAAAGTATAATGAAACCATAGGTTCAATGTTGACTAGTGATGAAATAAAATAAGTGTTTAACAATCAGTTCTTTATATATAGTCTTTTAGTGACAGAGAAAACAAAACTTATAGTAATTTTCTTTGAATAATTAACCAAAAGTAGAATCAAGAAAACAATAACGTATCTTAGGAATAACTTCACCATTAGATTCAGTCTTTCTGTTTAAAATCAGACTTATTTTCTATATTATTACTCATATACTTAGCTTATATCTTAAAAATAATAATTAATCTTTGGAACTTAATGGTAATTGTCTTAGTGACAGAACAACAAAACTTAAAGTAATTTTCTTTACGTAATTATCATGGGGTAAGTTGAGCAACTATGCTCAACTAACCCCAACCCAGAATTTCAAAATAAAAGTGAGGTTATAGAAAAACCGTGAGAATTATACCCAGAACCTCTCTGCATATCAAAAGTACGATAATTATATGAAAGATTAACACTTATCTGATTAAAAACAAATAACATTTGACTAATCTAGACGAAAACTTGCGATAAATGACGTTTTTACTTTTTGGTCTTAAAATAAACAAAACGCCCGTGCACGTCACTGGCTTACCCAGCAGCCACTAGCGATCGCGTGATGTTTATCCCTCCCGAGCCTCCCTCTTTCCGCCATACGATGTCTATACGTACGGTGAATAGTTTTCGAGATATTTCGATTGCCCAACTTGCCCCTATGCTCAACAAGCCCCGCTCTACCCTACCCTACAAGCGATTTCGGCAATCGCTGAGGATTCATGAACAAGTCGCTCTGGATCGCTGGCATTTCGCAACTTCAGACAGTGCACATGCGGTTAATAGTAAAGTGGCAGGCGAGCGTTTAATCGCAATTATAGACTTATGTCGTGAGATGTGGTGCGTTCCAGGCAAAGTGGCGCTGGCGCACGGCGGTCGGACAGAGTGGACATAAATAAAGCGGTTTTGCGCAACACAAAGCCGATGGTGGTTCGATAGGCGAGCGGACACAAAGCGCTTGTCGTTTTGGTCGCGTTGTCGCGCTGCAGCCCCGCGCTGCGAGGCCGAGGACGCGGCGCGACGTGTTAATTCCACCGTCCGCGGTATCGCGCCGATACCATCTCGCGGCAACCTGCCCTCCCCCCGCCCTGCCCCTCTCGCCTCGCATGTATCCTACGCAGATATATTATCGGGTGACAATTTACTGATAACGCTCGAGTGCTGTGAAACTCGCCTCGTCTTTAGATCGAGCACAGAACATTTTAATTGCTTCGAGCCGATATCAACTGCAAATTATATACTGATATAATATACTAGGAGGATCGACATAAAAGTGGTAAGTGTGAATGTAGGTATTTCGACTGTTTGTAACAAAAATATAATAATGTTAGAACAGATCTAATAGTAGGTCTGGAGCACGGCTGGCTGCGCGGGCTGCGGCTGCGCACGATGGGATAGAAGGTGACAGTCACGCAGCGGTTCTATCCGGGTGATTAGTGGTGTGCGTCTCATCTGGCGTCCTAATGAGTAGGTGGCACAGCCTTGATCGTCCTGCGGCCGCGGAACACATGTGCCGCCGCGCCGCTAATGAGCCTGCACTTCCTCACACTCCTAGTCCCCGCTGCAACCATTAGGCATGGAGCGGCTCCCGGAATGTTTCGCGCACCATCTCCACATGGGTAGGTACACAGCCGAATACTGTCATTCGCCATCAATTGTTGCAGTTGCTAATAGAACTCGTCTAGCGCCTTATCTGCATACCTATCGATATCCTCATACACGACCGTATTGTCGGTTATCGTGATAACAATTAATATCAAACTAAAGCGGCCGTTAGCAGTTTAGCTCTACTATTATTATTATCTCCATTAGTGTTGTTCACAATATGCGGTGCTTAATGTGGCCACATAAAAATGAATGCCTACCCTACATTAAATCTAATTACAAAACTACAATTATAATTATATTAATAGTTCTATGTTGAACATAATACCTATAGTGCTACGGGCTGCAGACAAAATACGTTGTCATTAGAAGACAGTAGTTTTCCTTAACCTTTTTGGCATTTTGCGGATATAGATTCATTTAAGTGAGATAAGAGTGAGTAAGTCTGAGATGTACCTACGTATCTACTACCTACAAACGTCAATAAGCTTTCTTCGTCGTTGACAAACTCTCGTTACGCATGACGCTGCGTCGAGTCGCGTTACAGTGTCACTAATAATTAGCTAATGGGAGTCTCAATAAAATTCATTAAGCGAACATCTTGTCCAATTAACGTGAGGCCGCAGCCGGGCGGGGCGGCGCGGCAGCGTCGGCGGCTTTGTAACGCGAGATTGTGACGTTTTTGTGACAAAAACCGCGTAATGTGTTTAGGGCGGGCGGGCGGCGGCAAACAAACCGTTAACGGCAATGAGCCGGCACCGCACATGCGGCCCGCACCCGCACCCGCACCGGCCGGGACCGACCGCGGGGACGGAGCGGGGGCAGGGGCGGGGCTCATCCCGCCATGTAGAACTACGTGCACTAAATCATCGACATCACACGTTTCAGTTCCGGTATCGCTCGCGGGCACCCAATTAACTTTTAATTTAAATTATCACATCCCTAATGAGACGAATTACCATATCACGCTCATTATTTGTGACAGCGTTGACAACAACATTGTTTTTGATAAATAGATCAAATTAACTACGGTTCAGCTTACAAGTACCTATCTACCTACAGCCAGCCCTACAGTCAATCAGTTTGTAACATTGGCTTTGTATGGTAATTTCTTATAACCTAGAATATATGTCGATGCTTATAACCAATTTATTATTACCTGTACGTACTAATATTTTACTTATGTGATGTTTACGCGTAGGTCGTATATTATTTTGGACTAGGTATACGTAATTTAGTTTGACTGTTGTAGCGAGGGTTACGTTGTTTGCCTTGAGGTCCCGTCCGGTCCCCTTCCCTCCTAATGTCAGTGGACAATATTATTTAGGTGGCGAAGGCGCGGACGGCAGCCGAGCCGCAGCGGCGCGGCGCGGTTCCCACGCGCGGCCGGGGCTGCACATTCCGCGACACCGGCTTCTTTTACTTTATTTTCATACTTTCCCACCTCGGAACAATCTCCAACATTCAACTCGCCTGCAGGTAACTACGCCGAGAACAATCGTGACACCTATTATATATAATTTACCCGTCATTAAAATAGTTTGATTAGGTCTACGGTCTACCATCAGATCTATAGCTCGTCGTATGTCGGGTACTCACCAGGCCCACCAGCCGCTTTCAGTCATCTACTATCTAGTTGACAGCAACTAAATTGTAGATGACTGAAATAAGTTGGAGTGTAATTGGCTTAGACCTGAAAGTGGCCATGTCCTTATAGGATTATCCACTGAATAGTAAAATAGGTCTGTGTAAAACATCATGTGGACTCGCTGCGGCACGGCGGGCGCGGGCGCGGGGGAGGGCGCGGGCGGTGGAAGGACTATCCAACAAATTCAACTTTCATGTTTTAGAATGGTTGGGTTGGACAGATTATCGTGACCGACGATCATAGAGGCTGGCATCGTTTTCATTCATCAATCGATGTTTGCATGCCTACCTATTACATTGCAACGTGCTCATACCTCGTATATCCGGCTTCAGGAATTCGGATATCCGATTTCAACGTGGGTACTTTAATCCAAAACATTACATTAGCTAAGCTATAAAAATGTATAAAAAAAAAGGTTGTATAAGAAAGTAATAAAACGACATGCAGAAGTGCTGCCGTCCCGCGTTTTCAGCCGCGTAGGCCCGAGGGATTGTACTTACTTATGTTTCGTGGCAACGATAGACACCCGGAAATAGTAAATAGTAAAGCTTTCTGTATAAGTGAAACAACGAGTGGCTTTGCGGTTAGTAACCCTGACTCTCAAGCCGATGGTCGTGGGTTGGAATCCCACCCAGGACAAACATTTGTGTTCGATGCAATAAATGCATCAAAAACCGTTTTGGTGAACCATCAATGCATGATTTGCATGAATATGTCTGTTTGTTCTCTGTCTGGATGTAAATATCTACAATGTGTATGTATTTAAAAGTATTACATACCTACATGTATATATGTAGTAGGATATCAGCTATCTGGTTACCATATCACAAGCACTTTGAAGCTTAGGTACCTACTTTGACATCAGATTGGCAGTGAGTGGAAAATGTCCCAGGATATTTATTTTATTTATCTATAAGAAAATACCTCAGGAGGTTGGTGTCGGTCGGTAGATGTATTTTTTGTCTGCCTATTTGCATTATTATGAAGATCTTAGATTCTAATAAAACTGAAATTGCCAGTTTCTTAGGTGATTTGAGTGTCATAATTATTAATTTATGTTGTTGTTGCTAAAGTGATATAAATGTTGATAAGAAACAGGCAAGCTTGCTTAAAATATACATATATCTGAAAATTAAATAGTGTTGACATGGCGGCACAACAAATGGTTGTTCGTTTTTTTTTTAAATCATTACCTATACCTATTTCTCGATAAAAAATATCGGTTATCTATCTACCCTTTGGTAATCTGGTTGGAACGCCTACCTACCTATCGATCGAGGGGTCCTGCCGGCCCTGGGCAGGCCGGCCACGTGCCCGTAGTGCCCAATGAGACAGCGGCGGCTGTCTTTATCTGATGCTTAACGATTTTATTCAGCCAAATCGAAAGAGGCCTTTGCACTCATATCAAAGACCGATGACAATGCAATCATTTAATAAGTATACCTAGTTTTATCTTTGAATTTGTTTTGTTCGGTTCGGTCAAAAAAATATTTATTTGGTTCTTTATTCATTAAACTTATAAAACTATGAACTTTGAATTCCTTGTGTGAGTCACCAGTGAGTATGTAGAACTACTTAATCTGATTAATATCGTTTGCTATAGTCGAATCGTACCGGCGTCGGTTGTGGCTGTATGGCTAAACCTACGTGCTGTTATAATTAATTGTAAAGGCAGTTTAAAGTGTTTAATTCTGTATGTGTTTGGTACCATTATAAAGGTTACAATACTAGCTTCAAAACAGTGTAATCAGTTTTATGGTGTGATCAAAAACAAGTGAATAATTACAGAGTTAATTGCAAGATAACAATAACATAAATCAGCTGTTGTTCGGCGGACGGTGGCAGCTGTCACTATCTCGCTTGCACCCACGGTACTTGCAACCTGTCTCGCTCGCACGCCGTCACTTACCTACAACTTATAGGCCTAGATGTGAGTCAGCGGTGGCGGTGAGTAATCTCAACTGTCATTTGAATCAGCTGATATATTATTCGCTAACGTACAACGCCGATATTTTGGTTAGCGTTATTGGTTATGCAAAGTATGCCTAAGAACAAGGACGACACTCCACCTCGCTTTGCTGCTAATGTAACGAATAGATCCAACAAAAGGACTGCACTACATTCTCCTCCAGAGGAACAATCACATAGCTCACTAACCGAAGGATGTGTCCGGGATATAGTCCAAGACGTTATTAAGCAAAGTAATGTCGACTTATTAGCGCAACTCACTAGCGCAATGAGATCCCTTCTGAACAATGAGTTAGTAAATATTAAAACTGATATGCAGGAACTCAAGGATTCGATGTGTTTTATGAATGCACAATATGAAAGCTTCATTGAGGAGCAGTCAACCACCAAAAAAATAATTAAAGAGCTACAAGAGGAGAATACCGGCCTTCGTTCGACAGTTGAAAATCTTAATAACCGCCTTAATCAACTAGAACAACACACTCGATCGAATAATATTGAGATACAGTGCCTACCAGAGGATAAAAACGAGAACTTAGTTAATACCGTTCTTCGTATTGCCGAGGTAACCTCTTGCAGTATTGAGGATAAAGATATTGCGCATTGCACACGTACTGCGAAGAGCAATAAGTCCAGCCCTCGTCCTCGCTCCATTGTGGTACAATTCAACTCTTTAAATGTTCGTAACCATTTCCTAGCTGCTACAATAAAATATAATCGGTATAATCCAGGCAATAGACTTAACAGTAGCCTCATTGGATATAAGGGAACGAAGACACCTATTTTTGTATCCGAACATCTCTCCACTTCTAATAAAGCCCTTCATGCTGCCGCTCGTCTAGTGGCGAAAGAAAAGGGATACAAATACGTCTGGATAAGGAGTGGGCGTATCTTCGTTAGAAAGGACGATAACTCTGAGTATAAACTTATAAAGTCCCACGAATCTCTTAAATCACTATAATTATTAATTTATTTTTCGTTATATATATATTTTATTATTATTAAAGTTTCATATAATTTGTATTTTTTATTCTGTTATGGTTCAATGCAATCTTTTAAATATATATTACCAGAATGTTAGGGGCCTAAGAACAAAAACCCATATATTGTATAGTAATTTATGTTGTTGTAATTATGATGTTATTGTACTCACTGAGACTTGGTTAAACGATAAAATTTTTGATAATGAGTTGTTCGATGAGCGGTATGTAGTTTATAGAAGGGATAGATCTTCATCTGGTCTGAGCACTAGGAGTAGGGATGGGGGTGGAGTTTTAGTGGCAGTGAATAAAAAAATACCTTCCAAACGTATGTATACATGGGAGAGTATCTGCGAGGATATCTGGGTATCACTTGATCTATATGTGAGAGGCACTTCCTATAGAATTTCTTTGTGTGGAGTGTATCTGGCGCCACCTATTGGGCATCAAGTATTGAATTACTTTTTGGATAACTGCAATAGGATATTTGATGGTATCGACACGTACGTGTGCATTTTGGGCGATTTTAATTTAGTCCAAATAGATTGGAAAACAATTGACAAACTAGAAAATAGAACTAAATTACCAGCAGTAGCACATACTCTTATTGACTTTATTTCCGTTAATAATCTAATACAATGTAATAATGTAGTAAACTTCAACAATAGAATATTAGACCTAATTTTGATTAACCTGCCTTCTCACAGCGTTTGTGAAGCTACAAACAAGCTGTGTAATATAGATCCCCATCACCCCCCTCTTGAAATAAATCTTCCTTCTCCAGGAGAATTTAAGCTTTGTTATAATAAGGGTTTTAGGTACAATTTTTTAAAAGGGGATTATGAATTAATTAATAAATATTTGAGTGAAATTGACTGGAATAAATTGTTCTCTGAAGTAAATTTTGAAGTGAATTTGATGGTGTCCGTTTTTTACAACGTTATAAAATATGCTGTATGTAATTATATTCCACTCACTAAAATACGTAGCTATAAAAAGCATCCCCCTTGGTTTACACCTGCACTCAGAGGTTTAATACGTGAGAAGGAATCAATAAGAAGTCGCTATAAGAAATATAAGAACCCTTTAGACAAACAGCGTCAAATAGGCGTTGTTCTAAACTAGCTACAGAATGTTATAACCGTTATATAGATAAAACTGAAAGTAATATAGAACGTAACTCTGCATGTTTTTGGTCTTTTGTGAAAGCTAAACGTGGCGGTACAAGTAATTATCCGGCATCAATGACAGATGGAGTTAAAGTATCCAGTGAAGGTGAGGATATTTGTAATCTTTTTGCAGCTTATTTCACTTCAATTTACAGTGATGATACTCGGCCAACAGATCCAACTTTTTCTAATAGTCAGAATAGGTTCTATGAGGGATTTTCTTCAATCACAATCAGCAAAGCGTCTATACTTGGTAAACTTCGTAACCTTGATCGAAATAAAGGCACCGGACCCGACGACTTACCGCCGGCGTTTATTCTGGCCTGTGCCAGTAACTTGGTTACGCCGTTACACATAATATTTAATAACTCACTTCGAACAGGTTGCTTTCCACAATACTGGAAAACAGCTAAAGTAGTACCGCTGCACAAGGGTGATGAAGTAGAATTAGTTTGCAACTATAGGCCTGTGTCCATATTATCAACACTTGCGAAAGTTTTTGAATCTATAGTCTGTCCCTTCATTCAAGCTCACTTTAAACAGTATTTATCCATCTACCAACATGGTTTTGTTACAGGAAGGTCCACATCCACCAATCTTCTAACTTACACAGAGGATTTGATCGAAGCGGTTGATGCACAGAAACAAGTAGATGTGATATACACAGATTTTTCTAAAGCTTTCGATCGGATCCCCCATTCTATCCTTATAAAAAAGTTGTCGACATACGGCTTCGCTGGTTCTCTACTAGAGTGGCTTAAATCTTACCTGACGAATCGTAATTTTTATGTTGTGGTGAATGGGTACAAATCGGACACTCATGATATTACATCGGGTACCCCTCAAGGCTCACATATGGGCCCGATAATTTTTAATATTTTTATAAATGACCTCACCATCGATATATATGTACTACGTACTAGATAGGGCGTTCCGAACACTCGCTTTTATCAACTCAACTGAACTGCAGTCCCCACACCCGACTTTAGTGTGGCTTCGACATTCATTCAGTGCGGGTGCGCACGGAGCAGCGTTAATAACAACGATAATCCGAATCAAAGTAGACCCTGGACGAAAATAACTAGTCAGTAGTCAACTAAGTAAAATTACTACCTGTTTAAGTGAATTAATAGGTGATAATTCCGTAATTCCAGAGTAGAAAAACAATTTATCTATTTAAATACCACGCCATTCTACAATCATATACTAAAACGTGCAGATGTTCCCTTAAAACTGGTTGTAGGTAAAAATATGTAACTGAACACAGACTTGATATGTTTTTTTAGAAAGGTTTTAATTTGATTAATTGTTAATGAGTTTTTAATTAGTAGTGATAGTTTGATATTTTGAATAATTGTTTTATGTTAATTCTACCCCCTGGCCCGTACCTCTGAGTACTCATTTAAGCCATGTGAAGTCCGCCAATCCGCACTAGGCCCCCCTAATATTAATATAATACATTTTGAAATCGAGTTTTATTCTAATGAAGTTTAGAAGGTAAAAAAGATGTGTCACATCTGCGGTGTGAACTTTATAGGGACGACATCTTAGTGTAGTTAACTGAACGAAACGCGTAAGCGCCATGAAATTTGCGGCGCTTACGACGTTTTGGTCGCGAGAAAACTATACTCTAAGCAATCTAGCGCTGTATCTTTTAAAATAGTTTGGTTAGTTGACACAGCTTTATACAGCGCTGCAGCGAACTTTAGTTCTAACTCTTACCAGTTTTTAAACAAATGTTTTACATGAACGTTCTTGTCTATCGCTATACGTCGATGGACCTCACTGACATTCTAATTTATTCAACTCCCTATTTATTTGCTGACGATTTAAAAATATCCAAAATTATTAACTCTATTAATGATACGGCATTACTACAGCTGGATATAGATAACATATGCGCTTGGTGTGATAGAAATGGTATGGACCTCAATGCAAAAAAATGTGCTGCTATAACTATCACTCGTAAACATAATGAAATTTCTTCATCATACCACATAAATGGGCAAAGCATCCAAAAAGTGGAAAGGATTAGGGACTTGGGGGTTATTTTTGATAAAACACTTACTTTCATTCCGCATTTGGAGGTTATCATTGAGAAGGCATCAAGAATGCTGAGTTTTGTGGTTAGAAATGGGAAGGTATTCAGGAAAGCTTCAACCAAAATCTTGCTTTACGGTTCCTTGGTACGTAGCGTCCTAGAGTACTGTAGCGTAGTATGGAGACCGCATTACGCGACGCACGCCCTAAGGTTAGAACGCATTCAAAAAAGATTTATGTGGCATTTGGCTTACTCAGTGGGTATTGCTAAGAAGTGCCCATCCTATAGTGATCGCCTCCATCACTTCCACATGAAGCCACTCACTACACGCAGAGACATTCACAGCCTAGTCTTTGCTTACAAATTATTGCGTAACAAACTGAACTGCCCTCAATTGCTTAGCATGCTTAGGTTTCGGGTTCCATCCAGATGTCCTCGCAAACCCATAACACCCTTATGTCCGCCTCTACGTAGAACAACTTTAGGTGCTAACTCGCCCATTGTACAAATGTGTAAATTGTTAAACCAATGTAGTGCAGAAGTAGATATTCATTTTGACACATTAAACTGCTTCTATAACCGTCTGTTGGTGCTCATCTAATTTCTTTCTGAATTTATTCATTGATAATTTTTTATGAAATTATGCTATGAAATTTAATTAATATGGTATTTATACTTAATAATGTTATTCGAATTGTTATTTAATTGTGATTGTAATTTAAATTTTATTAGTGTTTTCTTTTGTGTACTTGATTTGAATATTTTCTGTCATGTGGTGTTTGCTTATAATTAGTTGTGCTTTTAGAATGTTTTTAGATTTTTTATTATTATTATGTGATGTATCATTGTAACAACTGTCAGCAGACCTTGAATAAATAAATAAAAAAAAATAAAAATAGGTAGGTACTTAGTTGAAACCCATCGTGGTCTTCTTAATCTCATAAAATGCTTTTATTTCCACTAAATGTCTCAACTCTGTAGGTACGCAGTCAAGAGTGCGAGTTTCACTCTTTATTTATGGTAGTAGGACTAATGGGAACCTATATTATTTAATATGAACAACATCCTCATACCTAACTCATAAAATAAACAAATGCGTAAGTAAACGATCTTCATCGATCGATTCGTTCATCAATTATTCAAGAACTAGATGGATAGGTATGTATTATTGCACAGCGTTCTTTTTATGTGACTGTTCTAACCTTCGCATATAATTTGCACTCGCTGCTCATGAATGCAGGCAACGTTCGAGCCCGATAATGTCTCAGTCAGTCAGTAGTCGCCTGTCGCCTTCCTTATTCCTTACTTCACGACCGATACTTAATTTTATCGCTTAATACTTAGTTCTGCCGGCGCCCCGCCCGCGCCCGCGTCGGCACCGCGGCGTCTGCTTCTCTACGCGTGTCTAGTAGGTAGGTACCCACTCGCCTCCCTCGGGAGTCGGGACCCGGGGCGGACGCGGGCGCGAGGGTCGCTGTGACCGCACTAATAAGTTTGCAAACTACCTGAACAGTAGGTACACGAGTCAATTAACCGTTTAGTATTCCCGAGAGGCGCCCCGGCCGCCCCGGTCCCGCGCCGGCCCCGCTGCGCGGCGATCGCTCCTCCGGGAGCCGGAGCATCCTGCCCCTGATTTATCGCACGCGATTTGTGAACGCATCGAGAGCTACGAATTAACTATTAGTGGTGTGGTGTACGATCGTAGGTACAGCGACGCGCGCGAGCGACGAGCTCAGACGATTAAATCCCGGTGACAAATGTAACCGATCCTAATTATAATATGTATGCCGCCGTTAACGATCCATTAGCATAAATTAAGTGTCGCGACAAATTTCATGGTGCACGAGACGGAGCGCTTTTATTTCGGTTCACTTTGTTTAGTTAGTGAGGTGAGCGATCGTCGGAAACCGAGGAATGTGTCCAAAACCGACTCCAGTAGTGGAGCGGTGTTATTTATTCGGCGGTTCGGTTGTGTATAGTTGTGATGCGGGCGCGGGCGGCGCGGCGGCGACAATGCTCGTCTATTTGAGCGCGTCATGTGCCGCGTCGCGTCGCGTGTTTACAAACATCCCGCCCGCTAATGGCACCATGTCCGTGCGCCGCCCGCTGGCCGCCCGCTCGCCGCCCGCTCGCCGCCCGCTGGCCGCCCGCTCGCCGCCCGCTCGCCGCCCGCTCGCCGCCCGCTCGCCGCCCGCTCGCCGCCCGCCCGTGGCCGCGCGCAGTACTATTGTTTATTTCAATCCACCGCACGCCGTCGCGGCACTACGAGTGGGATTGCACTCAAATCCCGGATTGATTAACTGCCATTTTACGAGCGAGTTCGCTTAAAAATAAATACAAGAACACAATGGTACCGATTTAGAACAACACATTAGGTGGTTTACAGATAGAGTTATCGTTTCCAAACGTATCTGTCAATTCGGTTCGGCTCAACTCCGCTCAACGCTGAATAGAGGTGGCTAATGGCCTATGAGATTTTTTGGATTAGGTACCTCCTTTGAACATGTACCTATAGGTAGGTAGATACATACTATATAGTCTATCCTACCTACCTTACCTACCTGCAGCAAACACATAGGTAGATAGATATCTATATACCTACCTATCACTTCATTGTTCACACCCAACACCATTCTCAAAATGTTCGCTGACAGGTGGGACTCTCCGATCTTGGGGCGGTGGATACGACTGCATGCAGTCAAGTAGACATTTCCAGGACCGGAGAGCCTCACGCTTGTATAATAATGTTACTAACACTAGTATTATAAGTTCTTACTGTTACTAATACTAATAATTGTATGTATGTTACTAACACTAGTTGTATAAGTTTGCACTGTTACTAACAATTATGGAAAAAATTTCTGAAATAAACGTTTATTATTATTATTATTATTGTTTCTAAGAAGGTTTCTTCTTCTCGTATTTTTAAACCGGTGTAATGATAGACACGGGCCTAAGCCAAGTGGTTATCATGGGTTGGTTGGTGGTAAAACTATTGTACTGTTAGATGGTGTATGTGTTAGGAAGAATTTACGGACTATTCTACATATATTTAATATTGCTGCTTTTTGAAGTGTCATGAATGTATTGCGAGGGAGTTGCAAGGTTTCTATTGACTGGTGTAGCTGTTTAGGAATCACGCCGGTAGTAGATAGGACTACGGGAGCGATCAAAACGTTTTGGAGCTTCCACAAGCGGGTTATTTCGTCTTTCAAGTCCACATACTTAGACAACTTTTCATTGATTGTGGATTGCAGGTTGTGTGTGTTAGGAATGGCTATGTCAATGATAAGTGCAGTTTTTAATGTTTTATTTACTAATATTATATCTGGTCTATTGTAATGAACTGTTTTATCTGTGAGTATGGCTCGATCTTATTATTATTATTATTGTTCCACCAAACCAAATACTATACCTACCTACCTACCTATTATAAAACAGAAAGTACAAGAAATAGAACAGTTGACTAGACTGTAAATGGCGGTGTAAGTAGCATGTATCTATACCCACGTAGGCATAGTGTAGGTACCTAATAACTCGATAACTTTATCTAAATATCTTGTAAGTACGAAAATAAGTTACCTACTATGTATCATTAATTTTATGTTATTATGACAGTTATATAGTATAATATAAAACCCATTCGCGAAGACCTGTCATTGGCTTCCTGCTTTTCAAACTTTCAGATTTAATTTAGCATTAGGTATATAGCTGTTGGTCTTCCAATAAATAAATATTAACTCTAGGAATACAGGGATAAAATATAACCTATGACAATCACAAATTACGTAACTTCCTATTAGTGAAAGAATTATTCAGATCGGTTGACTAAAACCTCGTTCAAACAAATAAGTACCTACCTATAATGTTTTTATTATATTAGTATAGATTTATTCATATCCATATCAAAATCTAAGATGCATATTATTTTGACTAACCTTGACACAACAGATGGTAACAGCATCGTGGTATTACCAACGGAGTAGGAACCCAGAGCGGCTACAGCATCGGGTTGTTCGAGAAGAATGTGAAGAGATTCTAGCAGGGTCGGCATCACCCAGGAGATCCTCGCGGTGTTGCAGCTGTCCATAGACCATGGGAACCGCTTCCCACCAGGTGGAATCGTACGCCCGCTCCTTTGTGTGGTATAAAAATAACAAATAACTTAGATAGCCACAGTGCTACCCTCGGTGACCCTTCCTTGATAGGCTACCTACCTTTATTCCGTCAAAGCATTTTAGATTTGATTTGATTTGATTTCACTTGCTTTCGCAATACACTGATAGTACCTAATGGTTTTATAAATTGCATTGAAATAGTATTTTTAATACAGTAGCGAAAAAATAGGGTCGAAATTACTCATTTTGTGCAACAAACCACGACCTAAACTCACAAAGATAATTTCTGGAAAATGGCGCCAACCGTAGACTATAAGCAGAGTTTTTTTTTCTTCACCCATTTCAATAGGCAAAGGTAACCTATCCATACAGCTTAGTCTTCACTAGGTACCTACCTATATTTTTTTTATTGATATGAAATGAAAATGAAATTTAATGAGATGAAATGAAATGAAACCTAACCTTACTCATTTAATTAAATCATTAAATTTTATATTGAAATAAACTACTTAGTAGCTTCTTTTTAGAAATATACGCATTTGTATGAATCACAAAAACTCTTTAGTAAAAACTTCATGGTTGGTTTTTCTTTTTAATAGACATTATTTTGACAGTTGGGAAAGAGACGCACGAGTTCGGGAAAGGTAAAAAAAGCACTAAGTACTTAGTATAAATAAAAATTCATCTCTAAACCTACTTACATAAATAAGATTTAGTACGATGAGTTTGATTTAAATGAAGAACTAGCTACTTAGATAGGTGTACTTCCAAGGTGGTAGGTATAGCATAATATACTTATATAGTTATATAGATGTTACTATACTTGTTAATATGAAATGAAATGAAATGAAATGAAATAAATTTATTCATTCAAATAGGCCTTCACAGGCACTTATGAAACGTCGACTCTAATGCTCGGTTCGGAAGGTTGCTTTTGCTGAGAAGAGCCGGCAATAAACTCAGCAATTACTCTTTTCAAAACAAGTTTTAACAATTTCTTTAACAATAATAATATTAGTCCTGATAGAACGAGCGCTATACCCATGCCTCGCCATCGTTAATATAATCGTTTAAACTATAATAAGCCTTCTGTACCAAAGCTGACTTAACTCGTTCCTTAAATTTATTCATAGGCAAATCTAAAATATTTGTGGGGATTTTGTTATAAAACCGTGCACCAAGTCCTAAAAATGATCCTTGCACTTTCTGTAGTCTATAAGCAGATGTTACAAGTTTATGCTTATTTCTAGTATTAATGGAGTGCAAATCACAATTTTTCGTAAAAAGACTAATGTTTTGACGGACGAATATTATGTTTGCATAAATGTACTGTGATGCAACTGTGAGAATGTTAATTTCCTTAAATTTATCTCTGAGGGAAGCTCGCGAGCTTAAATTATAAATAGCACGGACTGCTCTTTTTTGCAAAATAAAAATTGTATCTATATCAGCTGCTCTGCCCCAAAGCAAGATACCATAGGACATAACACTATGAAAATAACTGAAATAGACTAATCTAGCTGTTTCTACATCCGTAAGTAGTCTGATTTTTCTAACCGCGTAAGCTGCTGAGCTGAGCTTCCCCGCAAGACATGATATTTGGGTGCCCCATTGAAGTTTTGAATCTAACGTAATACCCAAAAACACTGTAGACTCAACAAGACTGAGGGCTTCATTATTTAACATTAAATTAGAGGCCATCTTTTTTACATTGGGTAAAGCAAATTTTATACATTTAGTTTTTCTTGCATTTAAAACTAGATTATTAACAGTAAACCAATTTAATACCTCAGATAATGCACCGTTTACATCGTCATATTTGAATTTCTGTCTATCAACACCAAAAATCAGTGAGGTATCGTCAGCAAACAGTACAATTCCACAGGTATTCTTAACATAGAACGGAAGATCATTTATATAAATTAAAAATAGAAAAGGTCCCAAAATTGAGCCCTGGGGCACCCCCATATGCACAGGAGAACCAGACGATTTAACTCCGTTGACATCTACAATTTGAGTTCTCTCACTAAGGTACGATCGCATCAAATCAAGTGCTGTACCTTTAACTCCATAATACTCTAGTTTACGTATAAGTGTTTGGTGGTCAACACAATCAAAAGCCTTAGATAAATCACAAAACACCCCAATGACGTTCTGTGAATCCTCCCAACAGTTAAAAATATTTTTCAAAAGTGCTACACCCGCATCAATGGTAGAACGACCTTTTGTGAAACCGTATTGTTCACCATGCAAAAGTTTATTAAAATTAAAATGAGAAAGCAGCTGCTTTAAAATAATCTTTTCGAATATCTTACTCAGAACTGGTAAGATAGACACCGGCCGATAATTAGTTGGATCAGAAGGATCTCCGGCTTTAAACAAAGGAATAACTTTACTATATTTCATCAAGTCTGGAAATTTACCGCAATCTACGCATTTATTGAAAATTAAAGCTAGATGAGGAGCTATGTCTACAATGATATTTTGTAAAACAGTTACAGATAAATCCCATAAGTCCCCAGTACGTTTAACTTTTAAGCTTTTAAAAGTTTTGATTATGTCAAGAGGTGTAATGTGCCTAAACTTAAGTACTTCTACACATTT
The DNA here is from genome assembly GCA_905147785.2 of Thyatira batis. Classification (NCBI taxonomy): domain Eukaryota; kingdom Metazoa; phylum Arthropoda; class Insecta; order Lepidoptera; family Drepanidae; genus Thyatira; species Thyatira batis. Next base: position 11,965,039 of record LR990491.1, read on the forward strand.
CGTTACATTGGTTTGCAGTATTAATTCAGCATTTCGAGGTGAGGAATCTAAGGAGCTAGTTGTAGAGACAGGTATGTCAGTAAAAAAATTATTGAAAGTATGAGCAATTTGATCATTATCGCTAACACTGTTACCGTTAATATTAAGTTCAATGCTTTTATTGGTGGTTTTAGTATTACCTCGTTCTGCGTTTATAATGTTCCAAGTAGTTTTTACTTTATTGCTCGATTTGCTAATTTTATTCCTAAGATGAATAGCCTTGGCTAAAGCACAAGTTTTTTTAAAAACTTTTGAATATTTTTTCACATACTCTAGAAAATCGATATTTTTATTAAATTTTTTCATACCGTATAGCTCGTACAACTTAGCTCTACTTTTATAAATACCGGCAGTTGCCCAATCATTAAATTTGGCTTTACTGCTTTTATTAAAGGACTTAAGATTAAACGTTTTATCAAATTCAAATTTTATAAAATCAAAAAGTTCTTTATATAGGCTATCTGGTTCATCCTGTGTCATATTAATTAAATTAATATTTTTACTAATATTATATTTGAATCTGGCCATACGATTTACAGTTATAGGCCTACATGTAACTTTTTGCGGTTTATCTACTGTTTCATTTAAAAACACTACTTTCTGACCACAATGATCTGAAGTTAAATCAGTTATTATGGATTTTTCAAATGCATCACAGTTACAAAACACGTTATCCAGACAGGTGGCAGAAGTTGCAGTAATTCTGGTCGGCTCTAGAAATAAATTGTTTAAATTAAATGATTTGAATAAGTTAATAAGCCTAGTTGTTGAGGGTGACTCAATCAATAAGTTAACATTAAAATCACCACATACTATTAGATCCTTATTACAAGTTTGAGCTTTCTTCAAAGCATCCTCTATAACTAATTCAAATACACTATAATCACCTAACGGAGGACGGTACACGCAGATTATAACATAGCGCTCGAGCTCTACACAGGACAATTCAACAGTGCGCTCGATAGATAAATCTACAATGTCTTTGCGTTCTTACGTTATACTTATATAGTTATATAGAAATACATACTTATATAGATGTTAATATCTATGTAAGTATGTATTTAAAAGTAGTATATGTAGTATATCAGCTATCTGGTTACCATAACACAAGCTCACTTTGATGCTTAATTTGGAATCAGATTGGCCGTGTGTGAAAAATGTCCCAAGATATTTATTTATTTATTTATTTATAGCAGCAGGTAGACATTTGTAGATAACCGAGTGTTACCCGGCGGACATTCATAGCGCTCGTTAAACTTTTATTGTAGTCCACAGATAAAAACCGGCGACACAAATACTCGAGTGAATTTAGTGTCGCTTTAGTTTAAACGATAAATAAATGTGCTGTCTGCGAAGTGCCGGCGGGCGCGGGCGGGGCGGCGCGGGGCGAGCGGCTCCGACGCGCAAATTATTGCAAACATTCTACCACAAAAATACCTTACATATTATTAATCATATAGAATACATTGTAAATTATATAACAGTATATTTATTATCGGAACTATTCGCCGGCCTTACTTCTGGTAATAAAATTATCAAATCTTGTTACTTACTGACCATGTTCTGCTGTTCTGGCTCCAATAATCACTCAGGGGCATCTCTAGTGAATGTCTATCTTGTCTATACCTACAAGCGAAAATTAATTACCTATTTTATTATAACCTATGTTTGTTTGATGCAATCTAAATTAAGATCCATTTGACCCATAATCTATTCCAATCCATTGAACTTTAAAATGTGGACTAGTGATATGTTATCAATTACCAATGGCTAAAAATATATGGCTACCTAACCTAGGTGAGTACAAAAATAAGTATGATTTCTAACTGCAGGGACCTTGATTTCTAATCAGAAAATGACCCTATTTCCTATATGTTATTCTTGTATCTCTACCTAGATGAAGAGAAGTCCTATGATACCCATTGTGTAGCATAGTATGGACATGTGATCTGCATCAGCCTTTTACTTCATACATTTAACATTACCCGTCGGTTGATGTCCCTTTCACTTGCTGGAGGAACAAAGCCTTTTTGTATAGATATTGCGTGATGGTGTGAAGCTTAAGTATAACAATTTATTTACCCCTTCAACCATTATTTAATGTCTGTATGATAAACTACGTAGGCTGCACAACTTTTCAATAGTTACAATGGAAATAAAGAAATAACTGTATCTTGCTATTACACCCAATGTTATATGAGCACGCAAGCTGTGACCCCGTCCCCTACCCCTAATACCTATAGGTAGACCAGTAGTGACCTTCCTATTTCATTTTAAAAAAACATTAATGTTTTCATCAACTTTACATAGTTGCATTGTAGGTAGGTGTTTGTACAAAGATATTAGAGCAGCATCAGGTAATAAAGCCACGGTTAGATCTAATACATTACCTACCAGCAACTAATTAGGAATGTAGTAGGTACGCGAACGCGAGTGGGGCAGGACAGGACGGATGCAAATACACTTAACGAGTTTCCGCATTTATAAAAAAAAATTGCAAATACTCACGTCACACGTAGATAGATTATTTTTGAGTTGATTTTCTCTCCTTGAAAATGAATATAGAGGTACTTAGTCAAAATAAAACACCAAATATGAAACAATCACAGTAGATAATGGAATTTATATTTTAAAATCATTTATCTATGTGTAGTACATGTTATGTCTTAGTAGTCTTACGACGATTATTCACATTACATAATATATTATTTGCAATTCCAATTTATTATAATGACAACTATTTAATAGTCATTAATTCAAAACATCATTCCACACGGTGTTGTGTGAGAACAGAATGTGACGACGGCGACGTGCCGTGCCGTGTCAAACGGCACGCGACGCGACGCGACACGACACGACGCGACACGACACGACACGACACGACACGACACGACGCGACACGACGCGACACGACGCGACACGACGCGACACCACACTTGCGCGAGGGCCACTACCTAGTCGCGGCGCGGAGCTGGGCGCTCACCAAATAGAGAGCTATCACTAATTATCACATCTCAGCATCACTCGCGCTGCACCGAAACCTGCTCTCCTCTGGTGTAAACGCACCACCAGACCAGATACACATAATTTTACCTACCTATATAATACATAGTTTAGTTTCTATAAGTACCTATTTATTTTATATGGTCTGATTCTTCGTTATAATTATTTCATATTTTATAACACAATATATCACGAGTGATTAACTGGTGTGAAAGCATTGGAAGTCGTGTCTCTGGAGTCTCGCGAGAGCAGCAGTGAGTAGGTGCGGGCGTGCGCGTGCGCTGCGCCACCTATTTCAGTAGACCGGAATTCCATTGTGTCCTCACGCTTAATTAAACATGTTCCGTTGTTGAATGACAGATGTACCTACAGCGACCATTTTTCTTATACAATTCAAGCGACATTTTATTATGCAAGGTAATTAGTCAGTGTAAGATCTCATTTTAAGAATTCAAAAGGTCAGGAACGAAATAACAATATGTCTTTATATCTGTAATAATAATATGTTTACCTACATTTTCTTGTAAATTCGAATACGGCTCTTATTCAAGGAATTGTGTTTGTCGCGCTGAGACGTTCGGATAATTATAATATGTGTCACATCGCACCGGCACCGGCCAGCACCTCGGTACTCACTCAGTGTACCTACTGTACCTATTGTACTGTGCCCAGGTCGTGTGGTGCGGCGTCGCGGTCGCGCGCAGGTGCGCTAACTAGTGCTAATGAGTATATTACACAACATAAGTAACAACGAGTGCTCGGTGCGGTGGCCCCGCGCCGCGTCGCGCTGTGTCTCGTCTTCAAATAACACAACATGTCATTATTTATCTACGCACCTATCTAACTATTTACAATACATCTAACATTACTTATCATATATACTTCCATAACGAATAATAACTACAACGGGCATGTATTTACATAAGAATTGTGTATTGGCCTATTACTGAGCGATAAACTAAACTAAGTGCCTGCGTCGAGAGCGCGGCGAGACTAAACAATGCCCTTAATATCTCATTCAACATAATTTGGTTTTGTCTCGCCAATTCAATTGATCGTTAGTAGAATGGTCCAAATACACTTACGATACATGATATTGTTATAACTCGGGATAGGTACGTTAACGTCACTGTTTGTCGGTACCAACCACATGTCTACATCAAAGCTAGCTAGACTTTCTTGTTAATTGAAAATGATTGTTCATTGTTGAGGGTATAGTAGGTACCTGTGTACATACAAGTAGTTAACGTTTTAGCGGCTAGTTTACAACGGCACAACGTCGTACGGTGCAATGTAGGTAATGTGCGTGTTCCAGTATGGTTAGTGACGACCACTGTTACTTCAGCCGCCGCCGCACCGTGCCGTGAGTAGCGCACATCCATCACGGGCGCGGCGCGGCGGACACGGGAGTGGGGGGGTCGAGGGGGGGAGGGGGGCGTCGCTCGCACCTGCTTATATTTAATTCAGGAGATCACAGAGCGACACCTTCACACGTATGTCATCATGTGAACGAGTTCTTAGACAGAATTACCTATCTACTGCATTTGTTTTACATATTTTTGAGATAAAATAAGATTTCAGTCGAAAAAGTCGTAGGCAGATTGGTATATCTGTAGTAGATAATCCTCAGACTAGACATTAAGTAGATACCTTAGATATAGGTAGGAATATCTGACACAACAGTGGTGGTCCCAAACTAATAAAAATAATAGGATAACAATATTTTGTTTCATTTTATTTGTTGTGGTATTTAAGTAAATTCCAATTGAACTCCAATTGTGCGCGATTCGAATTGGCATTCTTCTAAATTACATTCTGATGTAGACTACGAAAATCGTGAAGCGAGATGACATGTAGAGATGGGCAGTCTAAATCATTAACAGTTAAACTATAGGTACCTATCTGTGATGGAGATCACCCGGTGACGCCTGTCGCCTGTCGCTCTGTCGTCCGGCGGTTCGACCGCGACGGGACGAGACATGACCCTGCACTAATTTATACAAACTAAACACTATCTATGTGTCTAACTAACTACATTAATATTACTACACATTGTCTTTGTTTACAGCCTTCGATTACCCGACGGGTGGCGGTGATCACTGCACACGACACGACACAACACGCACGAGTTAGTTCACATCACTGCGGGGCGTCGCGACACGGTGCGGCACGGTGCGACACGGAGCGACACGGAGCGGCACGGTGCGACACGGCGCGGTGCGATCAGGCGCGGTGGGCTAGCGGCCGAGAGGCGTCGCGCTCCACTCAGAACCAGTACAGGTCCTTAGACGTATCCTGCACCTGCGCCTCCAGACCTGCATCAGAACACAACACGCGTGAACAAAACTAAACGGAACACACATCTGTCAAGGAGGTATTCCACGTAGCCCACCTAAAAGAAGCCCACCCAGAGGAAGCCCACCTAAAGTATTCCACGATGCCCACCCGTAGGTGGGCTTCAAATAAAAATAAAAAAAAAATGAATTTACTATTCCACGAAGCCCACCTAAGAATATCACTCGCATAGTGTGGGGACAACAAATAAAAATGTCTAACGTGAATGTAAAACATCAACATGGATCTCTATGGAAAGCTATATTTGCAATGTTTTTGATACTTGTCCATGTTTTTATTGCATAATTTTGAAACAATCGGTGATTTTATTAAGAGCACAAAAAAGGAAAATAATAGAAAAAATATTTTTTGGAATGATAATTATATGAAACAATCTGTGATTTTAAATAGTACCTAAGATTACAAAAATGACAAATATTGTCTCACGTAATGAAACTGAACGATTATAGAAATTTAAGTTAGTCTTTTAAATAATATGGATGTAAATATCTAGGTATATAAGTATGTATTTAAAAGTAGTATATCAGCTGTCTGGTTACCATATCACAAGCTCTGCTTAGTTTGTAATCAGATTGGTCGTGTGTGAAAAATGTCCTAGGATATTTATTTATTTATAATAAAAGTTTTTTTTCTTTCGACATTTTTATTTCTTGTCCCCACACTATGCGAGTGATATTCTTAGGTGGGCTTCGTGGAATAGAAAACTAATTATTTTTAATTTTTATTTGAAGCCCACCTACGGGTGGGCATCGTGGAATACTTTAGGTGGGCTTCCTCTGGGTGGGCTTCGTTTAGGTGGGCTACGTGGAATACCTCCTGTCAAGCGAATGGAACAAACCTTCGGAACCGACAGTTCGAGCATGACTATTTATAGGTAAGTGCTTATTTATATAAAAAAAAAAAAAATACCGGCCGAATTGAGAACCTCCTCCTTCTTTTTGGGAAGTCGGTTAAAAATTAATATCTTCAATGTGCCTACTTTATTTTACAAGATTAGATAGGACAATATTGACAATCCTTTAGATTAAAACTGTCCTGAAAGGTAAGACTGGTAAGTATTGTCATAGTAGAGTAGGTAACTAATACCTAGGTTTCTCGATCTAAAATAATTAAATGGGAGGTGAATAGGGACGTACTATCTAGATTGCCTGAAACAGTGTTATAATCATAAAATATGTAGGTATACACAAAACATGGGATAAACAGGCTATAAGTAGATACTTAGTGTGAGGTAGCCGCTCGCACCGATCACAGACACTGCAATGCATTTTCTACTAGGAAATGTAACTTTAACACAATCTGACTACTTAGTATTAACCCACTTCAAGAAGCAGGACCTTTGTTTCAAGTAGTATGTTCGTGTGTAAGATAGGTTCCTACTTATTTACCTACTTACTTATGTAGATAGGTACCTATTCTATTAGTATATTCACCGATTTCTTCGTCAATTGTACCTATACTATACCGTTTTTTAATATAGGTAGGTAGGTACAATGATTTAGTATCTACCTACCTACGTAACTTACGTAGTGGGGTCACGGTCGCGACTCGCGGCTGATTGTTATAAATGGTTGGTATAAGAGTGCGGTCGGGGTATCGTTCGGACGGATCGCGCGCGGCCCGCGGTCGCGTCGTGCCGCGTCTCCTTCGCCCACCGACTCCATTAATATAACCAAGCTCTCACACGCTCCGATACATCCATAATGCCAAACTAATTTCATGATCTATAGTTTCATTCAAACACAATGTCATATACCTGTACCGTACCGTTAACGGCCACGATCAATAAATAAGAAATAGTTTACTCGGTTTAAAAAGGAAATTTTCTTATGTCGGTTCGTTTAGGACCGATCTCCGAAAATAAGTAGGAAGGGAGGTACCTAGGTAACCTACTGTCCGTACCGTTGTCTGTATATACATACCTACCGTTTTCAGCGCGCTCATTTAGATAGATAGTAGGTAGGTAGGTACGCAAGTCGATTAAGATTAAATCTCGATTTATCGATTAAATCGATGAAGATACGGTCAAGCGAATTCGTTTAATGAAAACGCTCCATCGACGTTATGATACCAATAGAAGGCTTTGGAAAAGTAAATAAAGGATCGCTAGGTAAGTATTAGATTGGTAGGTAGGTCTAGGCCTACTTTAATTAGATATTTCCTATAAGACTTTTTTTAAATCTAATTACTACAAAGTGGTAGGTACTTTGTAGTAATTATAGTTATAAATATTATAATTTGTAGTACCTAGGTAAACATTAGTTATACATAGGTAGGTAGCCAACAAAATTATTAAAAAGAGAACCGAGATAAATAAGTTAGAAAATAAAGGGATTTAAAATTAATCAACAAGACGTAGACCTGCCTATTGGGTACCGACTTATTCCAATAAAAAATAGGTTGTGAATGCCGAATGCCTACCTACTGTTTACATAATTACGCTAGGTTAGTAAGTAGGTATGGTGTCACTAATTGTGTATTATTACCTACAACATGCCATTAATAGTGCATTAACTATTCATAAAGCCGGCGCCTGACGATATTAATTGCGACTGGCTCTCCGGGCGGCCGAGGAGTAGTAGTAACCTACCCAAGTAGCCACTAGTGCGAGTGCGAGTGCGAGTGCAAGCTGCTAGATAATTGACACGGAGCTTGTGATTTAGTGGGCGACGTGACGTGAGGGTGGCAGGCTCCGGCCAGTATCGATCACGGCGAGGGCCGAGGGCGAGGGCGGGGCGGGGCGGGGCTGCCGGCGGGCGGCCTATCGCGGCGCGCTGACCACCGGCAGCCCCGCCCCGCCCCGCCCCGCGCGCCATCGCGCCGCCGCCGGCCTCTGTCCACCACCTACACTACACTACACGGCTCCGAGGGCCTCGTCAAAACAAATGACACACAAACGGACCGGACAAACCGATGCTAGACTGGACAATACCCAATTTTAATCCCTCATTTATAGAAAACTATATAACATCATATTGTGCCGTCATAGCTCTCAAAATAGTGATTAGCCGATTTTAATACGATTTTCTGTTGGAAAACTGAAGGGATCGAGTGTAAAATAACATAACAAAAATGTTGAGTTCAGCTATTTATACAAGTAGGTAGGTCTGTGCAGTTACTTTTAAAAGTATGATAAAATTGATTTCTTACAAAACATATGCCCAAACGATCTAGATAGGTAAGCACAAACCTATTAACCAAATTACTAGGTTTTTAAATGGTAGGTACCTAGGCTAGGTACTCTAAGTAGGTAGGACTTGGAATAAACCCGAATGGCGGTCAAACTATTCTTTAACATAACATTCGGATCATTAAACGACTTCATTTTGAATCACAACTTTAGGCAACTACCTATTGATAACAAAAAATAAAATAAATGGCTAGGTAGGTACTTGGTCATATTGTCTTGCTGTCATGCATGTTGTAGTTGGACAGAAGTGCAAGCCCAACTAACATTTTGGTAATAAGAATAAGGGCTACATGAGCTGCTTAAGCGGAATTTTTATAACCCAAGGTTCTGAAAAGGCACTAACAACTAGGTGATAAAGCGTTCTGTAACTCTCTTATAACCCTGATTTGGGCCTGTTCGTACGAGAGCTTGAGGCTATTTAATGGTTATAGAGAGTGATAAATAAGTGTTTATTCAGAGTTAGAACAGTGCTATTGTAGCAGTGACTACCACTTCAAGTGTTTTATAAGCTATACACAGGGTATAACTGCAAGCTAAAGTAGTAAACAAGTTATGGAAACCACTTAAATGACTTTTTTGGTTACACATGGTTACTTCTTGTAACCAATATATTACTTAAGATTATACCGGACTTTTTTGGTAGCAATAAATTTCACCGAAAGCGCTAAATGTTTAAACTGTTTCGCACAGATTTACGTTCTTGTTAGAGTCAATAGTGGTAATATTTTATAGCACGCATTCATGTCATGGCGCTTTAATAAAATAATTAAGGTAAGTAAGTACCTAAAGTGTTTAAGATTACTGGGTGTTATAGGGATTTAATCACATGCGGCGGTAAGTTTACGGTAACAATATATACTAGTTTTCATCTCATTTTTGAAGCGCCCTAAAAATAAACTACTTTTGATGATTAAGTGATGTAAAAAAAATACTGCCAGAATTTTTTTTTCTTTATTTATCTTATTTATCAATTCCTGGAACCTCCTTAAGATATTTTAATTGAAAATTATTAACAATGTAAGTAAATAATTGGATTAGGAACATTATAATAAGGTTTTTCTTTCACAATTTTATAGTAGGTATATCTTTATTAAATGGCGTCTTAGTTCTAATTACTTAAGCATCCTGATATCTCTGTTATTCTTCCCGTAGTGATTAAATACTGATACTAAGGTGGATTCTAACTCTTGCAGAATCTAGCTCTATAGGACTTATAATAAACACTTCTTAGATCCTTATAGCTTTCTTAGTAACTCTTAAGGCTCGACAAAACTTGTTAGGTGATATAAAGTATTTGTCTAACTCTTTTTAAGAATACCAGTTGATAGTAAGTGTTAGTACACACCTGAGTATCACTCACAGCGTTTAATACTTCTTGAAGCTATTAGAGTAAGACTTAAGGTGTTACAAGACCTTTCACTACCCCAGTAGTCGAATATCACCCGTTAGTAAGTGTTAGTAAACACCTTACAATTGCTTTTATAGGTTTGTGCAACTTAAAGCTATAAGAATAAGTTATACAATGGTTACGTACGATAAACTCCATACTACCGTCTTGATTTATATTTTTTAAATTTATTACTGTTATTCCTCTGGAAGGTTTAATTATTCATAACTAACCCTACTGTAGAGTCGAAGGTTGCTATCGGAGTTCTTATATACCATAATATATAACAGTAAGAGCTCTAAAAAAAGGCTGCCGCTAGCTCTAAAATGTTTGTTGGGAGGGTTGCATAATGCAATATAGGTGATAATTTGTGCATAGAAAAAGTATCGTAGGTAGGTACTATATCTATGTTTCCATTCCAATGGCAATGGTGATCGCATCACACACGCGGGTGTGAATACGTAGGACGCGGCCGCGGCCCGACGCCGACAACGCGTCCGCGTCCGCGTCGCGGTCGGCTCGCGAGTCGCGGGCGCGGGAATGCCGAGCGGAATGCGATCCGCTATAATAACACATATTCTTGCTCATTCAATTAACATATTATCTGCAGACTGCAGATAAGTTACGATCTACATACCTACCTTATTGCGATTGAGAAATAACGTGAGAACATACATACCAACTAAAAAAACTAATAAGCACACACTCAAAAACCTACTTCCACTAAAGTGATTGCCGCGCGTCTACCGGTAGACGTCGCAAATATGGCTAAGAAATAGTTTTATATCTACTTTGGTTTTGATTTTATTAACTACGGAGCCGGGTTCTGGAGGTGCCTACCTAAATCATAGGTAGGTCTATAGGTACCTAGTCAAATCATACATCCACCTTGGGACATAGATGTGTGCATGCCACTATGAACCTTAACACGTGGTAAACAATTCCAGACCGTGACTGTAGGTAGGTACCTACATAGGACCCACTATAAATAGATGACAACTGAATTTCTGTGAGGTTTCTATGCGTGTGTTGTGTTGTGTTGTGGTGGCGCGGGTGGCGGCGGGAGGAAATGGACACACAATAGGGTTGCGTGACATCGCGCGTGGTATTTGTCAATAAAGGGAAACGCGCCCCCGCCCCGACCCCCTCGTCCGACCCCCCGCGACCCCGCGCCCCGACCCCGACCCCCCGACCCCGCGCCCCGGCCCCATGTCGCGGGACCGGGGACACCGAGCGCCGCCCTTTGATGTGACACGGGATAGATCCCCGCTCTACCCTATCTGCTCTTTCACCAACAACTCAACGATAAATTATTTGCTTAACTGATAACGTAGCTAGGTAGGTACCTACATAGGTAGGTGTTGATGTTCAACGATATTAGATACCTATATGTATTCACTACCTTCTGTCCGCGACTTCCTCCTTACTTTGGGCTAACGCTAACTTTTATATGCGACTTCATTACGTACAAGCTGGTTTGCATCTCACAGAGCTAACTGGAGCCAAAGCCCTTCCTTCCAATGACTGCCCGCCAGCACATTATAAATGCACGCTCAGTACTTGATAATTATTGTGCTGCATCATGTAGATACAGTTCAGACACAAGTAGGTACCTACACTAGTGTGTGACGGCAGCAGAGCAGGGCGGCGGCGGCGGTGGGCAGCTCACCATCACCAACCGACAGGTCCACAACGCCCAAGTATTGCACCGCACATCATATAACCACTAAACGCATAAGTATATAATTCAATATAGGTAATAGTAGTAAGTACCGAACTACTATAATTAACCAATACCTATGCGTTTCATACCTTGGTTTGGTTTGCCGAGATTAGGCCTAAATGATAAAAAAAAACTGATAATAAGTCATTGTTTTCGTTCTTGGTGAACACGAGTAACCTATGTAATCGAGTAATCTATGTTCAAGATTGATTTATTCAAATACATATTGGTCGTTCCCGCATACCTCAACATTTTCTTATGGTACCGCATACCATAAAAAAATGTTGTGTAGGCAGTAGGTATCTAGTAAGGAGGTAGGTAGGCCTATTCTGTTACCCGTTAGCCTGGAGAGGTCTCCCCCGACTCTTTTATTACTTTCATCGCTAATGTTATCAATCAAGTGGATGGATGCGATTACTGAGACAAAGGGGGAGTGCACCGCGAGCGCGCGGGCCGGGGCGGGGGGTGGTGAAGGGCAGGGGAGAGGGGGGGGGGGGGGCTCGAGATCGCAGGCGAAGAATTTAATTTGTGAGAGACGGGCCCTCGCCGCGCAAATTAATTTTAATCGTCGTCATTAGGGTAGAACCTTCCCCTCCGCACCCATCACGCTGCGTTTCATTACGAAAGCTAGCCGCCTTTCAAGTCGCCGCGCGGTCACTCCGCCTGCAGTTTTTACTCCGTCAACCGTCCGTTTATAATCGCTCCCAATCCGCGGCGCGGAGCGGCAATTACGTCTATCCTTGGAAGCGAATCTAAATTCCGGACCGAGTATGATTATGAATCACGCGAGGTTTTTCTCGGCGGGGCGCGGCGCGGCGCCCTCGGGAAGTGGTCCGTGGAATGCGGCACCTGCTCCTCGCGCCCTCGCCAGGTCCCCGTGGAGGCGCACGGAGGTGCACTGACATAGTCGGGCCTATACTGGGCAGCTGTAGCCCGCGGTGTGGCCAGCCGCGGCGCGGAGGTTCAGAAAGGGCGCCCGCCCTCCGCTCTCGGAACGAAGGAAGTATCCACAAAGCGAGAATGCTTTGTTTTGTCATTCGAATAAAACGCTTAAATCATCACAATTAAAATATCTGCGCTCGACGCGAGTGGAATTTCTTTGAAAATTAAAATACACACGAATACATGGAAAGCTCCCGCTCGCGCTCCCGACTCCGCCCTCGCGCCTCGCCGCAGCCGCCTCGGCCTCGGTCGCGTCGCGGCGAGCTTTTACAAACCAATGAGAAATATTTGATCGTCATAGAGCCGTATAGTTAGTTAGTTATTTATCGCATTCTTTTGTCGTTTAGCCGCTGTGATTACTTCGAATGTTTTCATTATTTATAGGTATCTGCTATCTGAATATTGTAGTAGGTACTTAGGTAAGCAGGAAGTAGAAAGTTTTCTTAAATAATTGTAGAAATTGTATAATAAAAAATTACGTGAGGCACTCGGGGACTGCCGCGGTAAAGCTATTGCATTGCATAGCATTTTGTATCAACTTATGCAATTATAATTTTATTTATTTATTTTAATAATAAATGCACTTTGTTCATTCATATTCAAAACACTTCATACACAAATTTTACAAGTACAGCTATTCACTGTTGTACATAAATACATATACACCTATATACTTTCTCATAAGCAGCTTATGTATTCGTCCGATTTCGGAGCAGCTCGTCTCGATTCGTGCGAGTTTCGTAGAGTCGTACAATACGTCTAATCGCACACAACGCCGTCGAAGACTGCCGAACTGAAACGACGTTAGACGATGCACGGCCTTCAAGCCACACCTCCTTGCCCGTCGGAGTGGGGGGTGTTAGGTTTTTTTCGTTACGGAATTTCTTGATTCGGTCGCCGCGCTCAGAGCCCGCGATAAAAGCTATGCAATAGCTTAAAAATATATAAGTACTAGCTCATATAAATCGTAGAGAAAAGGTCTAATTTCATTGCCATGTTGGCCCAACGTACAAACATTTGTACCAATACGCCAACATCGCGTGCTTAGAAATGCAAATGGCCGCTACATGTACTAAATAAATGATACATTTGGATTTAAACAAAGGTTAGGTTAGAAAGGACGCCTTGTACATTGTAAAAATACTTGAGCATATATTTTTTTTAATAATATGCATTCTGATGTGCATACGTATTTGAATACTTAGGCTTTATGACGTGGTCCCCTTGCCACGAAATAGAAACAAAATAATTACGCGCGAATACGGAAATTGAGTTTTGTTTTTTTTAAATGTCAAACGGCATTTTTTCAAAACGTCAAAGAGTTAAGAAGATAGCAAACAAACACCGTGCCGAAGTCTGCCGAACTGAAACGATGTTAGACGATGTGTTAGGTTTTTTTCGTTACGGAATTTCTTGATTCGGTCGCCGCGCTCAGAGCCCGCGATAAAAGCTATGCAATAGCTTAAAAATTGTAAACGACTAAAATTTTTATTATACCTAATAATACAGTGTGTGTGTGACATGCCGCCATCGGTCACGAGATTAGAGACTAAAGGTAGGCTTCACAAGCACTCATGAATAATCTGTCTTCAACGCGCAGTTCCAAAGGTTAAAAATAGTAGGTACTCGGGTATAAGTATATGTATAAGTTTTCAGTATTTTTGACAATCATACGTACCTAAGTACCTACTTTAGAGGGTGGTAAAACGTAGATAATGAGTGTGTCGAGTTGACTGACCTGGCACCGCGGGGTAGGTGTAGGGCGAGCAGGCGGCGGGGTCGAGGTGGTGCGGCGCGTGCGCGTGGTGCTGCGCGGGCCACTCGACCCCCACGCCGACCCCCACGCCGACCGGCTTGTACTGCGCGTGCAGCCCGCCGCGGCCCAGCAGCAGGCCGCCGTAGCCGGCCGCCGCCGCCATGTTGTGGTGCGCCTGCGCCGCCGCGTGGTACTCGGCCGCGTGCCGGTGCGCCGCGTGCCCGTAGCCCGGGTAGTGCTGGTGCCAGGGGTCGTAGTCGTAGATGTCGACCCCGCCGCCCACTCCCCCCACTCCCCCCACGCCGCCCACCCCCGCCACGCCCGCCGCCGCCGCCGCGTTGAAGAACGACGCCGGCAGGTTGCGCGACACCATCGGCACGCACTCTGCACACACCACACGAGACATTGTTACTACACTACACTCACTCTCACCACCAACAGGAGACCTCTTTCTTTCTTTATTTTTCTGTTACATTTGCCTTGACTGTTAAACCTACAGAATTGCACAGGAAGCCAAAAGTAAGCTACTGCTATAAGATTAAGTGCTAGACTCAAACCACAGACTGCAATAGTCTTTAAGTAAATCAGAGTCAAAATCAATCACTATGCCCCGTGTTCCCGTTCTAAGGTCTGTGAGTAAGTAGGTATGGTAATCTGCAATCCTTTCAAGGTTTTGGTCCTAAATATGATTAAAGTAAGTAATTTTACTATTGATTACACGTAGGAATCCTCCAACTATTTAATTAACATTCACCTAAACATCCTAAACCCAATAAAACGTATCGTCAATTACCTACCGACGCCTTAAGTCCCCAATTGTTTATTGTGACTTAGGTAGGCAAAACTACTCTAACTAAGTAGATATGTGAAGCGAACGAGTACAAGCTGGTTAGTGATCAATCTTTTCGTTGGTGACGACTGACGATAGTTATAAAATAGTTATCATGTGTGAGGAGGTGCGTCCAATCGCAGCAGCGCGCGTCTCGCGCGGTCCACGATTATCAGATCAGATGCGATGTGCGCGCCCGCGCCGCACCGCCCCGCGCACATTACCACTTGACCACTGATAACGATGTTCAGACGCAGCCCCTGTACCGATCATCATCACCGGATGATAGGTAGGCACACTCTCTCCAGTAGGTATCGCGGCCATTCAATTGACGACGGTAATTGTTAAAAGGAACAAATTAAATAAGGATATTAAAAAGATGCTGGCCAAAAACAAATCAATATTTCTTTATCAAGGTACGGTGAGAGACTGCCAATTAACACCACAAGTTACCTTGACATGTCTACGGCAGAACGTAGCTGTAGGTTTAAGTAGATACCTACCTACCTACTTAATATTCGGCCTATAAATACCTCAAGGAGGATAATGGATGGACGTAAAGAAATTGAATATGTAGGTATTTACATAATAGAAATCTGACCGCCGAGTTCTGTGAAATTAAAAATAATAAAGTGACGACAAAACGCCGAAGGGAGGTAGGTAGGTGCCTCGACAAGTGAACACGCCGTAAAAGGAACAGATAGAAATCAAACGAGGAAACCTATCGAGGACCCGGTTCAAATAATCACCCATTTGATAGCAATAAAAGAAGTCTCCATTCTCGGAATGCAAGTCGTGGGAGCGAGTGACTCCCGTCCCGCGATCCACGTAGGTATCTGCTAGCGCGAGCTACTTATACTAGCCTCAGTCCGACGGCAAAGCGCATAAATCTGTTTAGAGTTCTTAGTTACCTACTCAATAAATTTGTAAGCAAACAGTCGATTGATACCTTGATGCTTAATTTGGAATCAGATTGGCCGTGTGTGAAAAATGTCCCGGGATATTATTTATTTATTTATACCTAGGGTATGGGGAGATTGGGGAGGGATACTAAGTTTGTAAGTAGGTAGTAGGTACCCAATCTGTGTGATATTTGAATTAGAATTAGGTAATAGTGAAGCCGCAAGGGACGGTGTGGAGCGGTGCGGTGCGGTGCGGATAAACGTCTGCTAGCGTTGTTTTTACCGTGTCCCGGCGCGGTATGCGCGGCGCGGCGCGGCGCGGGTCGGCACGGCGGCAGTGCACAAAGCCGCGCTCGCGAATATGGCAGCGTTATGCGTTTTTGTCACGCGGCTCCTTTCGGCCATCTTTTAAGTAATGGTCGCGTTTTTCCGATCTAATCGCGGTCGCGTAACTATGTCCCGGACCTCGGCCTCGTATCGAATCGACAATTCGCCCCACTTTTTGGTCATAAGTAGCCATCGGCCGACGAAACCGGTCGCGCGTTGCGTCATTTTCATTCCATCGATCGTCATTCGCGTGTTAGCGACGTTCGCACACTGCACTCATCATTCATTCATAAATTCCTAAGTTCAATTTCCTAGAGAGTTAATTGCAATGGCAGAACTATTGAATTGAACAAAGTGAGCCGCTTCATAAGACAGAGAGACGACTCCTGTATAATAGGCAGGTAAATGAAGTGCGCGGAGGTTGACCGAGCAGTAAACCGGTGGAGTACACATAATTCGAGGAGAATGGCGGCAAAGCAGCCGCAGCAGTAGCCGGGAGCGGCGCGAGGCGGGGCGGGCGGGGGGTGGAGAGAGGGGATCGGGTCTAGTTTGTAATTAAACGGGAGTTTAATGAAGGCGGGTGCCGGGTGGCGGGTAGAGTCCGGGAGCCGCTGATTTATCTAGTGGCCGATTCCCGTCGACGTCGGCGGTGCGCGGCGGCTTTGTTTCAGGTTGCGAACACAATCATGCGCTTTCTGCGAACGGGCGAGCGGTAGTTTTTACGCTTGCTTCCCGGTACGCCGCACCCACCGCCACCGCTGGATGACAACACGCACTGGAATTCTTCCATCGAATAGGTAGCACACGACACCGACTGCCATCTGATGCAACACGCGTAATCGATCTCGATGTCCCCACGATATTTTTGATCGTTTTACTGACTAGGTGAACTCAATGAATGTAATGTTCTTTCTTGTTTTGAATCGACTTTAATAAAGGATTCCTAAGGTCAAATCTAAAGATTATTTTATTGTGATCGTATTTTAAGAGTAGGTATCATCGCTCGACCATTCTTAGGTAGGTTGACTTTAGCTGATTTCATCTCCTCGACCAGCTAATAGGACTCTATCTTTCTTTTACACTTCATTATTAATTTTATGTTGTAGCTGTGTTCGTGTTAGCAATAGTACCTACTTACTCAATTAAAATAGCAGTTTAGTATGTGTCAAAAGATTTTCTAAAATGTGTTTAATGTATAGGTATACCTATCGCTAGGCTCAGCCCCTTAGGCACAACTTTGTTCTACAGCTGTTAAAATATTCGCACCTTTAAACTTGGCCTCCGATTTGTCACTGTTATTTTAAGACTATCGCTCGTTCTATGATCTTTATTTTTCATAGCTGTTGATCATTCTGGTCTCGGAGAAGTTAGAGGTTCCTTCTGAGATAGGGTGTGTGTGAATGTAATCAATCTAGTTCGTAATGTATAAATAAAGTTAAGTAGGTACTGACCTTTGGGCTTGTCGACGGAGAGGGCGCGGGCGAAGTGTTCGTCGACGACGGCGGCGACGTCTCCGGAGTAGTGCGTGAACACGACGCAGTTGGCGCTGACGTACTGCGCGCGCGCCCGCCCCGCGCCGCCCGCGCCGGCCCCCGCGCCGCCGCACTCGCCCTCCGACTCGGAGGAACCGCCACCTGCGCCAGATACACACTCCTTTACCCTCAGAGTCCTGGTAACACTCTATGGGAATACTCTCCGTCTGTGGTCTACCTATGCGTTTGAAACTTTAGCATGATTATTTTAATCGTAGCCCAGATCTGGGGGGTGGAGCATTTCTTTCGTAGCGATTCACGGGGAAGGTTACGAATGCCACGGCCAAACCCGTGCCGCTCGAAGGCTACGTCGGCAGTGGCACCCTATCATAAATGTCATATTGTCAGAACGTTTGCTGTTCGGTCACTATATGTGCGTGGTCGGAGCATAACCGAACGGGTGGCAGGCACCTATGTTATTGAGTGTGTGTGTGTGTGTACCGTCGGCGCTGGCGCGTCCGTGCGCAGAGAGGTCCTCCTCCTTGGTGCGCAGGCGCGCGGCGTGGTGCGCGTGGTGCGCGAGGTGCGCGTGCGGCGGCGAGCCCGGCGACTGCGCGCCCGACGACGCCGAGCCCGAGCTGAGCGCGCCGGCTCCTCCGCCGCCCGCCCCGCCCCCACCCCCGCCCCCGCCTCCTCCTCCTCCGTAAGCCTCGCTACCCGCATTGCCCGCGCCGCTTTGCACGTTGAACTGAAACGACGACACACACTTACTAACTAATCCATTAATAGTAAAAGTTCTTCCCCAACGCCGGTATTAGTAAAGTCCAGCTCGCCGCTGACTTGGCTCGTGGTACACCGTTGTCTGGACTCAACAACGCCGGGAGCTGCTGCTTAAATGAACTAACTCTTCTCTCTCCCACCCCTTGCGCTCGCCTAAACAGTCTGCTTAAGAGCGGTAAAGCCATTTGAGGCTGACACCTTCTTATCCACTTACTTAGAGGTAGAGGATGACTTGATAGACCTCACCGGGTGAAAGATAGATTAGGTATCAAGTCAGCCCCTACTCAGACCCTCTAAATTGCACACAAATCAGGTATCCAATAGTAGGCCTAATGAACAGATGATAAAATAATTTCTAAGTTCCATATAAATTGAGGCAGTGGATCGATACATGATCATTGACATAAAATAGATACTAGATATGACTTCCACAGCGACCACAGCACCAATAATGTATGCCTAGTAGGTACAATGCATAGCCCAATAGATAATGCACCAAGTGTTTATTTACAACGGCAACCGTGCGGTCGCAGGCAGCGGGCAGTAGTGGGCGCGAGCGTCGCGGGAGCACGGGGAGCTCGGCTCGGCGCAGGTGAAGCGGCGGCGGCGGTGGCGGGTGCAGTTTTTGCGAGCGTGATATATGGCCGGTCGGACCGGTCGCCGCCGAGCGCCGAGCGCCGATGGACGACGCACGATGTACATACAAGAGTCGAAACAAAAAGTCATTCCACCGCATCGACTAGCGACTACTTGGTGCGCGGTAAGTTTCACTATTTTTACTTTCCGATCCGGCTCTATGTTGCGTATTAACGTAACCACTCGATGCCTATTAATACTTATTGACTGGGTTCAGATTTTTCAATAACACTAGCCTCAGTAGGTACATAGGTACCTAATCCAGGGCACATTGTACGATAGTGTTCTCTGTAATTTGACTGAGTAAAGTACAAGCGTGGTAGCGGTGAGTGTGTATGCATTCAGATATTCCTGTTTACCACCTTTGTAGTATAAAAATAAAACTAGATAACGATTACTGAATACTTACCTACTTGTTCTCTTCAAGACTAAATTGTTCTAGTATCTATATAACGTGTCAAACGTGGGAAAGCATGATAACAAATAGTACCTATAGCTATGTTAAGGGAGAACCTCACACCTAATTTTGGTTCAAATATTGTACCTTTACCTACTATTGTAGCGACATTTTATTGGCGGAATAGTATTACGCTACTCGCGGATAGATTGAGGCCATCGAGCATGCTCGATGATTGAGGCAGTCCGCGACAGCCCGGTTGGCTTTGTGGTTAGTGACCCTGACTCTCAAGCCGCAGGTCGTGGGTTCGAATCCCACCCAGGACAAACATTTGTATGCATGAATATGTCTGTTTGTCCTGTGTCTGGATGTAAATATGTATCTATAAAAGTAGTATAAGTATGTAGTATATCAGCTATCTGGTTACCATATCAGTTCAAGCTCTGCTTAGTTTGGAATCAGATTGGCCGTGTGTGAAAAATGTCCCAGGATATTTATTATTTATATATGGTGGTCACATCATCGCGACAGTTTGTAGAAATTACGACACATATCTACATTGTTTGGAAAACCTACATCGCTGAAAAGATAATTATGCCTAGGTGTAGGTACCTATATGGGCCGGGTGGTCTCCAAGTATGTACCTACCAAGGCCTTTATGCAGCCTCTATTATCTACACATATCACCTATAAAACGGCCACTGATGAACATGGCCCGCCCCCATCGATTTCTATGTAGACCTTCCTTCGACCTTCATCAGGTCACCAGTAGGTCTGGTCATTAGGTGGTGATAGAATGGAATGTAGTGAATACTAACCCGATCGTATTGAAAATGCGGCGCGTGGTGGAAGGAGCGCGCGGCGCCGCGGCCGTACAGGTAGGGGTAGTAGGCGCCGTACATCACCTCTGGACAGCTCACCGCCATGCCGCCGGCGGGCCGCGCGCGCGCCCCATGCCGCCGCGCCGCCCTCCCCGCGCTCCCAGCGCTCCCAGCGCTCGCACCGCGCTACCTGCAGACAGGGACGACAACACATCATCACCCACCTCATACATGTCTCCATCGAGGACCTCAACTCCACTAGGCCTTAGTCCACCATGCGGGTCTACTGCGGATTGGCGGACTTCACATGCCTTTAATTGTAACATCTCGGGCGTGCAGCTTTCCCCACAATGTTTTCCTTCACCGAATTAAGCCATCCACAGGTACGTTTTTAAACTTAGAGGTACGGGCCAAGGGTTTGAACCTGGACTCTCATGATCGTGAGTCGGTGCGTTCCCAACTGAGCCACAACGACATTACCTTACCTATTTAAATTGATATGAAAATAAAAAGATAAGGTATCACTCACTGAATTATTGTATTCTAAATCCTATAATTGTCTGATATCGTTATCCCTGCTAATATACCTACTACCTATTTATTTACTTATTTATATTTGAAATGTGATAGTCTTGTAACTCTGCCTACCTATTACCTACGCTTTCACGCCAAAACCATAAAACCGAAATTTGGTAGGTACCGATATAAACTAGAGATTGGGACAGGACAAAGTAAAAGGAAAAGTCGAATGTCCCCCAGGAACGCGGGCGAAAGTTAATAAGCTCATATTATAATCGCTGTATTGCTTTCTGTGAGTAGGTAAACTAGGTAAGGAGTAGGTACACCTACAATCTACAGAAATAATTAACTACACAGTAGGTATGTGACTAGGTATACTTATATAGGTACTAAATAAATTCCTATGAAAGCATTTTCCAATTGACCTCTTTTTGGTAGAGGTAGGTATATAAAAATAAAACTTTCATAGCTGTTAATTATCACCGCTTCTCATATGTGTGCTGAGTAGGTAGGTATTTACCTAAAGGTCATGAGATAAAAAAATCAAAGCATGTTCGTTATTTAGCTTAGGCTTAAATATTATAGAGGGGTACAAAGCTCAAATAGTCTACACTACGCCGGTTACACCGCGGCGCGGCCCGCCTCGGTAACAAACTCAATCAAGTGTCATTTTTTTTTATCAACCGACTTCCCAAAAAGAAATCTCAA
This sequence comes from Thyatira batis, assembly GCA_905147785.2. NCBI lineage: Eukaryota > Metazoa > Arthropoda > Insecta > Lepidoptera > Drepanidae > Thyatira > Thyatira batis. The sequence goes on from LR990491.1 coordinate 11,986,825, forward strand.
TTCGGCCGGTTTTTTTTTTTTTTTCTATGTAAGTACATCGATTATTTTATTTCAGCAAACATTTTTTTTGCGAACGTGGCAATACCGTACGAACGGTTCTGAAGGGTTCTATTAGAACATCACTAATTAAGCTTAGGTTAGTACTACACATCCCTAGCCCTTGAGTCAAATATTTTGGTGGGAGACGCCATTTTTTTTCTAATTTCCCCTGTTTAGTCAGTGCAATGAGGCATAGGACAATTTGCGCTACATTAAATTACTTATAGATACCTACTTCTATTGAGAGTAGGTAGGTACAAATATACACTAAACACAAAAAAAAGTTAGGGATATAAATAAAATTCGTAATTTTTGGGTGATTTTCAACGAGCTGTAACTCCGCGGAAAATAATCGTAGGTACAGCAAAAAAAGATACAGAAATTGTAGCTTCAAGTGTTTAGTTTTTAGATACAACCATGAATTTTTTGTATCATGTTTGGGTCTGGAGAAATTCTCATTCTTTTATTGTGTTTGTTCCTTTTTAAAGATAGGTATTTAATCCCCTTAATTTGTTGTAATTAAGAAGCCTGTACAATTATTTGCCACGGAGTTATTGTCTGTCAAACAAAAAAGTACTTTTTAACTTTGACAATGATCAAGAATAATGATCGTATAGGAAATCGAAGATGGGTTTTGAAAACTTCACAATATTCTCTCTATGAAAGCGTGAACGACTTCTGTCGAAAACATTTTTAATGAATTAAAAACTTTGACTGAAAAAATAGCGAAATTTTGCATAATTAAGGATATTTAGATAACTTTGGATAAAATGGACGAATGAAGGATTTCGTCGCTAATTTTTTAACCTTAAAGTGTCCCGGAAAATCCATGAAAATTTCAAAGCGCTGCAATTCTTCTTTCTTAGTCTCCCGAGGCTTTAAATTTATTGTTTTCGCTAAAATCAGCATTATAAACGATGGTTCGATTTTAATTTCATTTTTTCAATGAAAATATATTTTTTTCTCAATTATTGTAATGTTGTAGATTTAAATTTCGCGCCAAATTGGCACAAACTGTGTCACTGGCGTCAAGTATCAATTAGAATATGCATCAATTCTCTAAACGGGGTGAGAAATATATAAATTTATTTTTCATCTAGGATTGGTTTTGTGTATTTTTGTTGGTAATTTGGCGTTGAAAATATTTTAAAAGTAGTACCTAGAGGTCATTATTTAGAATTTTCTTTTTGGTAGATTTTTTATTGAACGACACTTTTGTGTGAGAGCTGGCAGCATTGATTTATCATTTTCCTGGTGCGGCTTGATTGATGGCCGGTCACGTATTTTTCTGATTGTGCAAAAATGCATTAAATAACGGTCGATTCCCTTTATCAGCCGATGGCTATATAACTATAATGTTATTTAAATCAACAACCAACATGATCAAGTGAGTAATAACATATTTGTTCCGAGTGAGTTGCCGGTTCGTTTGTTGGTTATGTCATGAAGGTAACTTCCATGTTTCCATTTCATTACAGATAACACGTAAATATTATCCAGTAAAGGATGGGGTGGGGTGGGATGCAGTAATATCATGAATCTCCTTCACAATATTCTGGTAAGCTTTATTGCTTTGATGTAAAAGATCGGTTTAATTAAAAAATCTCATTTTTTTTCCCTTTTTTTCTCGACTTTGTGTGTGTGTGTGTACGTTTGTCTGTCCGTCTGTCTGTGTGTCCATCTGTAGCTGTAGCATCAATCAAATGTGCGAAGAGATACCTCACGTGCTAACCGCAATGATGACCAATTTTTTACTCAAGTTAATACGCCAATTATCGTTCAGCTTTTTTATTTATTGATTCTGCCGCGGTACGAAATTTAATTTGCCAGGTCCGCTAGATTATAATCTTAATAATATATAAATCTCGTGTCACAATGTTTGTCCTCAATGGACTCTTAAACCACTTAACCGATTATAATAAAATTCGCACACCATGTGCAGTTCGATCCAACTTGAGAGATAGGATAGCTTACATATGCTTGGACCCGGTAGGTGGCGCTGGTGAGCAGAACGAAGCCTGCCTGGTCCACTAGTATTAGTATAGATTTATTTTATTATGAAGGTAAGTGCCTATCTACGAATGTAGTAGATCTAATACCATATAATTTTTTAAATGAAGAACAGCTATCTACATCTCCAAATATTATCTTTATTACGAGCAGTTTAGGCTGTATTGATTCTTGACCTACACTATCAATACAATATCAAAAACCAGAATAAGGTATCCATTAAGTACATTGTCCACATAATAGGTACCTATTAAGCGTTAGGTAGATAAGTAGCTACCGCGTATAGCAAGTTCGTTTTAATTAACTGTCAGGCCCGTGAGCCCGTCCATCCGTGGGCCCGTGGGCTCCGCGGCGACGCGGCGCCGGCTCGGTGGGTGAGGGATCCAGTCAAACTTGAGTTGAGTTACAACTTGTTTCAGCGGAACTTGTACATAGGCACCACCTACCTACCTATCTATCTACCACTGTAGGGTAGCTAGTGTAGGTACTCAATTACGGCCCTTAATGTTACTCATATACCTACTATCATTTTCCGAAAAATAACAAAACACCTATCTAGGTGTTTTCTAAAAATACCAATTATGCATAGCATGAAAGTAGGTAGATACCTACTTTCACCTTTAATGCTAGATCTAAATCTGAATCTAAAACAGATTAAGTAGTTACTACTTACCCATCTATCTGCTTAAAAGTCATATTCAATGATTGTCAATTTCACTTTCAAAGAAATATTCTTATCCTAACTTTGAAGCTCAACGTAAATCTACCATTAGTCTAATCAATAAATCAAATCTCAAGTAAGTAGTACTAGATCAGCCTTAGACATAGGCTTAAGTTATAAATAAATACGTTACTTCTTAGTTGCTACCAATTTCTTTATTTTAATTCATGCAGTAGCTACTCTTCCTACTTGTAGGCAATCATCTGGTTACGCACTTAATCATGTTGGAATCATTCTGTATCGAAGGGCTTGCTTGCACGTAGGTACTACCTACTGGTGCTTTACATAGGTCCATATAAGTAGGCTTAGCTAGGGTTGCCATCTCTAAAATTTGGAAAACAGGACAAGACGCGTGAAAACCCCGGATTTTAGAGTCCGAAAGCCGGACATGTCAACAAGATCTTTTAAACATATTCAATGTAATAGAAAAACAGTTGAAAATTTAATAAATCACCTTTTTAGGGTTCCGTAGTCAACTACGAACCCTTATAGTTTCGCCATGTCCGTCCGTCCGCGGGTAATCTCAGAGACGGTTGATACTACAGAGCTGTAATTTGGTATGGTGGTACCTAAATATTAACAGCATCGACAAAATTGAAACATAAAATCGTGAAAAAATTTTTTTTTGAGAGTACCTCCCTTACACGTAAACCGGGAAGAATTTTTTTTGTGTGGCATATCGTTAGATAGCTTATTAAAAATAGCAAAGGGTTGCTAAGAAAGCTTTCCGATTCAGGCTTTCCGACACATAATTACTTGTAAGATTCTATGTTACATTGATATACAAAAAAATTACAAATCCATAAAACATAAAGATTGCAAGCGACAACATGCGAAAATAATTGTTCTAATAAACTAATCACATTTTTAATTGAAATTCCCCCTTTAAATCCTATCTTTAATATTCAGAACAATTATTTTCGCATGTTTCTTACATTCTTTATGTTTTATGGATTTGTAAATTTTTTGTTTATTTTTTTAATGTAATATAGAATCTTACGTCTTTCAAGTAATTAAACTGTGCATTTTACTAAATTGCTCAATATTGTACATAGGAAAGTACAAAAATCGGTTTCGAGTTTTTGCATTTTCTGAGAACATTTACCATAGTAATGTATATATTTTTTAACATTATCAGGAAAAAGAGATTTCAACGAACAATAAACTCGTAGATTTAGAGTTTTTTAAAATGCTGATATTTTGACGTGAGAATTTTCGATTGAAAATTAGGGTATTTTTTCGATATTTTGTCAAAATAAGGCGAACCAATAAACATTTCAAATCAAAAATATTACAGTGTATTTAAGACATACATAGGTAAGTTTTCACCAAATTTCGTGAAAAAATAATTATTTTTGGTTAAGATAAAAATAAAAAAACCAAAAACTTGATTATTTGAACTTTTCACATAAATTTTGAGGTAATGTGAAAAAAATGTTAATACTAATGATGTAGATCCCTTTATTACCTACAACTTTGTCATAATTTTTTTTTCTATAGGACTTGTAGCTTTGCCGGAAATCGAGATTAACCGTTTTTACCCTTAAAACTCATCCTCCCCCCCTCTTCCCGACCTCAGATCGCCCGTTATTTAGTTTTCCTTCAATATTTGTTATATTTTCGTCATTTTAAGACGGGTTTCATCCTACTACTATCTTTTTCTGTTTCCAAAATTATCGACTCTGGTCTAGAATCATATTACAATTTGTTACAAATTTATTTATTTTTTAAAACCCGGTCTACAAATGAAACCTTCCCCGGACGCTCCCCGGATGCCCTCTAAACTAGGACAAATCCGGGGAAACCCGGACGGATGGCAACCCTAGCTTAGCTAGTATTCCTACTTTACCTTTTATCTTCTACACATAAAGCGACCTACCTATCCATAGAACAATGTTCCATCTGCCAAATCCCTACTTTAGAGAAGAGTGATTTGAAGTTGGATTTTGCTTTGCACATATGTACCTACCTAACCATTTTTACCCAAACTTTTTCATAATCGGTTTAGAGAATTGATACTTTTACTACCAACGTATTAAAAATTAGTATACGTTTATTAAATACCTAATTGTAGACATAAACATACAATAAAAGTGGTTTGGGTTCAAAGTCACATGGAACTTAATTTTTCGGTCCAGAGGCTCAGTTTTGCCTCTACCTTTTGTGTGCATAGTTTTATAACTGCGCAGTTTTGAGAGCATCCACACAGCGCAGATATATCCGTACATTTAGCTTAGTGATATTATGCCAAATAGTTGTGGTCAATTTTTGCGTGCTAGGTATGTTGTAAAAAATAAAAGCATGCTCATATTATTATCTATTATAGGTGGTACCTTATGATCTAAGATTCTAAGTATAATGAATAGCTACCAACTTATTTAGTAGGTATTTTTTTGATGTGTCATTTTAAGGTGACAAATAAATCTCAATAAATACCTAAACATACATAAATAAATCTTTCGTTGTCATGTCATCCTGATTTGTGGAGGTAGGTATCTATCTAACACCTGCATCTAGGCATGCATTTTTAGTACCTAGTTACTATGGTTAGGAGCGAGTACAAGTAGAACTCTTATTGATACAGGTTGCCTGGAACCCGGGGCCTACCTGGGGCCTGGGGCCTGGCCACACGAGAACACCGTCACCCTTTGCCATTTCCGGCGGTGATACAGTGATGCCCTCGTAAGTACCTAAACAACTTGAGTATTTTGGTTTTATTTTAAAATAACGAGCTTCTGCCGCGCGGTTTTACCCGTGTATTTCCGGTTCCCGTAGGTACCTGATAGGTTCCCAAAATTTTTGCCTAATGTAATGTTGGTATCATTCCATTGGTCAAAGAATTAGTCAGATCGGTCCAGTTCCTATCAAGTTATTAGGACCTACCTACGACAGTAGATATAGACCGATTAACTGGTCTGGCACTGGAAGGCACTGATTAAGTTTTCTCACTGATACTCGCCGCGACGCGACAGTATGTACGAGTTACAGAAGAACTTACGTGGTTCTACTGAACGTCAAATTTTTTGGGTTCCGTAGGGCCAACCAGACTCTATCACTAAGCCTCCGTGCCACCGTTTGTCATACCTGAGGTACAGACATAAGTATGTAGATAGACTTTCATTGTTACCTAATTATTTCTGTTGCCTATAACAACACATACCTAATTTAAATAAAATCTATTAGGGGATTCCTTATTAGAAACGTGCTTATTTTTTTGCATTATTGGTCTATCGATACCGATAGAGGCCCTTACGATTAAGGGCCGAACTGCGTGCTATTGTTGACAGGGGCTGATCTCGGTTCTGTTTGCCTTGCCTATAAAGGACACAGATGATTTGGTACCAATCTGACAACCGCCTACCTACGGTTCCCTACCCTTGCCCCACCACTCTGTTACACCAGACCTCTGCTCTACCATCTCTCCCTATAGGTATCTATGGAGTCCCTGCGTCCCCGGGGACTATGAATACTAGAAGACCATATTTAGCTACTTGTTATAAGTAGGTAATAGGTATTATTTTTAATATGCGTCAGCAATACCTACTTAGTTTCTAAGTGTAGGTAACATCGATATATATGTACTACGTACTAGATAGGGCGTTCCGAACACTCGCTTTTATCAACTCAACTGAACTGCAGTCCCCACACCCGACTTTAGTGTGGCTTCGACATTCATTCAGTGCGGGTGCGCACGGAGCAGCGTTAATAACAACGATAATCCGAATCAAAGTAGACCCTGGACGAAAATAACTAGTCAGTAGTCAACTAAGTAAAATTACTACCTGTTTAAGTGAATTAATAGGTGATAATTCCGTAATTCCAGAGTAGAAAAACAATTTATCTATTTAAATACCACGCCATTCTACAATCATATACTAAAACGTGCAGATGTTCCCTTAAAACTGGTTGTAGGTAAAAATATGTAACTGAACACAGACTTGATATGTTTTTTTAGAAAGGTTTTAATTTGATTAATTGTTAATGAGTTTTTAATTAGTAGTGATAGTTTGATATTTTGAATAATTGTTTTATGTTAATTCAAGCCCTGGCCCGTACCTCTGAGTACTCATTTAAGCCATGTGAAGTCCGCCAATCCGCACTAGGCCCCCCTAATATTAATATAATACATTTTGAAATCGAGTTTTATTCTAATGAAGTTTAGAAGGTAAAAAAGATGTGTCACATCTGCGGTGTGAACTCTATAGGGACGACATCTTAGTGTAGTTAACTGAACGAAACGCGTAAGCGCCATGAAATTTGCGGCGCTTACGACGTTTTGGTCGCGAGAAAACTATACTCTAAGCAATCTAGCGCTGTATCTTTTAAAATAGTTTGGTTAGTTGACACAGCTTTATACAGCGCTGCAGCGAACTTTAGTTCTAACTCTTACCAGTTTTTAAACAAATGTTTTACATGAACGTTCTTGTCTATCGCTATACGTCGATGGTAGGTAATAATAGGTATATAGGTTTCTAGACTTTCTACTATCCGAGGTAGGTAGAGCTTATTTTAAGTTACTTTACCTACTACAAATTGAACAATGTAGGTAACTGAGCGTTTTAATATAGCCTACCTACTACTTATTGTAGCTATACCTACTTATTCTTCGTCAATAGATACCTACACATGGTTCTATCTAATCTAAGTAATCTAACATAGATAGGTGCATGTCTCGGGTCGGAAAGTTTGATAGGCAACTTAGGCAACACGGTACACCTTAGGTAGGTACCTACTTATTCGGGATTCACGCACGAATAATGGTTTGCGACATACCTATCTTTCTCATGAGTTGTAAGTTGAATTTCGAATTTGACTCGAGGCAAAATAATTTTGAAGAAAAGCTCTTCTGGAGAGCATGTGCCGTTACTGTTTCTATATGGCTATAGCCACCTGACATCAACACTGCCATGGAAGTAGGTAACGGTTTAAGCTTTTATCTACCTAAATAAGTCAGTGAAACCTTTTGTCTGGAAAACGTTCACCGAGTGGGTCCGTCCTATCCTCAGTCTCCTAGTTCCGTCAAAGTTTCGTCTCCACGATAAATATGGTCATCGGTAGGTAATCCAAAAGTTTCATCACCTTCGTAAGCACGAAGCTCGTGTCGAGCGGCGTCGGCGTCGGCGTCGGCGTGCCGATGCCGGTCTCGGTGCCGGCAGACACTCGACGGACGCACAGAGTCGCCGCGGCGGCGGACACTCGGCCGTCACACAGACGGGATGGGACACGTGACACTGTTATGTTGGAGCACAGGCACAGACGGCACAATCACAGTGGTGTTCACAGCACTCGCGGCCGCGGGTCGGTGGGGTCGTAGGTCGCGGTGAACGTTCGCGGAGCGCGAGACACGCGGAAGGTACGTCCGGAGCGGCGCGCCGCGCGTCACTGTCGGCCGCGGAGCGCGCCCGCACCGCCGCACCGCCGCACCGCCGCACCACCGGGCACCGCGCGCCATTGGCCGGCGCCGCCCTCCGCGCCGGGCCCTCCTCCGCCGCCCACCGGCGACGCCCCTCGTCACGCCACTCGCACTCGCTCGACTCTACACCTCTACTGCATGCATGCTGCATGTAGTGTAGTGTAGAGTGTACGCAACATGACACGACACGACGCACACACTAGGTACCCAGTGCGATACCAGTCGCCACTCGCCCGACACTTGTATACAGGCTTTTGGAAATATCCTTATTTAGATAAATTTTAACTAATCTGAATTCTAACTAATTATTTAGTCTTGAAAACGGATTAGGCTATAAAATACCTAATTGTTTTGATACCTAATTCTTGCAAACCAATACCTACCTACTTACATTATTCAATAAATTACAAAGTAGGTAAGTACCTACCTAAGTACCTACTTACCAGTAAGTAGCTATAAATACCTACCATCGGTTTTACAGCGAAAAATCGGTAACTCCACTTTGAACTAACCCCTGAACATTAAATAAATACCTACCTAAATACTTATCTATTCTGGGACATTTTTCACACGGCCAATCGGATTCCATAATAAGCTTCAGTGAGCTTGTGTTATGGTAACCAAATAGCTGATAAACTACATACCAACATATATACCTACATATGATATATATAAGTATGTAATAGGTAGGTACATTTAAATAATAATATGTACCTACTTATGTATTTGAAAGTATTAGGTATATGTAGTATATCAGCTATCAGGTTACCATATCACAAGCTCTGCTTAGTTTGGAATCAGATTGGCCGTGTGCAATGAAATAAATTTATTAATTCAACTAGCTGCCTCCCCGCGGTTTTACCCGCGTAGTTCCCGTTCCCGTGGGAATACAGGGATAAAATATAGCCTAAGTTACTCGGGGATAATGTAGCTTTCCAAAGGTGAAAGAATTTTTGAAATCGGTCCAGTAGTTTCGGAGCCTACTTATTCATTACAAACAAATCTTTCCTCTTTATAATATTAGTATAGATTATTATTATTATTATAGTATAGATTAGGCCTTCACAGGCACTTATGAAACGTCGACTCTAATGCTCGGTGTGTGTGAAAAATGTCCCAGGATATTTATTTATTTAAATACATAGGCCTACTTAAATATATCTACTTATAAGATAATTACATACAGACACAGAACAAACAGACGCATCTATTCATGCATACTAACAAATGTTTGTCCTGGTTGGGATTCGAACCCACGACCAGCGGTTTGGCAGTCAGGGTCACTAACCACAAAGCTATCCGGTCTGTCATTGACATTGACTCCTACTTAGATTGCGATCTTAGACTAACTAGAGAGTCACGTGGGCGAATATTAATTGTTCGCCGTACTTAGTAGATACTTATTGTACTTACAACCTACCTGTTACCTATTGTAACAGATAACGTAGGTGCCTACTGAATTGTTAGGTAGGTACCGTAGGTAGGACTAAGTAGCTAGGTTAAGTAAGAACCTACCTACTTACCTACAACATACCTACCTGTATGTATAAGTAAGTATAGATATCTAACTCTTGTCGCGTACCTACAGTAGGTCCTGTACGGGCTGAAAGGCTCCTAATTGTAGAATCGTAGAGTAATCCATAGATGCACTAAGCATACCTAGCTAGGTAAATATATATGTACCTACCTAGGAACCTATACATAGGTAATTGACATGAGTCAATAGGTAGATCATATCTAATGGCAGTCGAGCCTTAACGGTTGAAGTTAGCGAATATGGTCATTAGTGCTCTGCTTACCTACCTACTTACATGCTTTTGTGTAGGTATTCCTAAAAGTGACTGTTTTCTTTGTTTGGAGTAATTTCTATAGACATTTAGAGAAAAAACACACAAATTTCATCTAGGTAGGAAATGAATCTATCTGACACAGTAACACCTTAACGTTTGATGGGCTATTGGCAGATAACAACACGCAAATATCTACTAATAAACAGTAGGTACCTTACATTCATACATAGGCAGGAATGCGCAGACCAACACAAGGCTACTAAAGTAATTATATTGCGTTGAACTACAGTACTATTTATTTAATTTTATCCAAACTAAGTATATAATTTTGCCTAGATTATTTTTAGCATCCCAGAGCGGTATTAAAGTCTTTAATACCTCCAACACTGCTGCAAATGCGGATTAGATAAAAGGGGACTTTTTTTAGGTAGGTACATTAGTCTGTTACATAAGTTATTGAACAACCAAACAAAGTATTAAAATCAAAACCTTTTTTTATTCAAATAGGCCTCAATAAAGCACTTATGAATAGTCACTATTGTCAGCTTCAGTTTACATTTCACTTAATTTATTAATAACTCATTGACTATTAATTTAATTTTGAGGTTAGCAACATCGCTTGATGTTGCTTTCTGATGGTATAAATACTGCTCCGTCACAGAGAAACGCGCAGTCCGTCGTCGGCTGTCGGAGCGGTAACAACTATATTTGTGGTGTACCCTCGTAAATATATTTCTAAGGAATATTATGTAAGTGCTGTTGAAATGTAAGTATGTAAAAAGTATTTAAATAAAACCTGTATAAATAAATACATAGATCGACGCCCCGGCAATTTCATGATAATTTATATTTGTCATAAAACCACGGCCTCCTAACATTTCAGAAGTGGGATGAATTTATCGCTTGGTATTTCAATTATATATTATGTGATTTCTATGTTTTTTCTTTCTTTTTCTTTTCGTCTCATAAACGCATCATCTGATGTCGGGACAACTAGCTCGATCTACTTGACTAATTAGTTCGTGTATAAACATCATTTATCCGATTATCTTGAGCAGGTATTGTGCGAAATAATATTTTATAGTAACGACGCGATGGAACATGAATTTCAAGAAATGGTACAGTCAGTCGCGACCTCAGCTTCTCTAGCTGATCGGGACCGATAGGGGTTTTTTGCACTACGGCCGCACAGCCAGCCGAGTGAGTGATTGCCCAGCTCGTTGGGTAAGCCAACATCCAGCAGGCGTTCCGTACGGCCGCATAGCAGGCGGGCCGGACGATCCCGCGGCCGTCGTTCCAACGGTCCAGCAGCCGACGTTCCGGACGGTCCCGCGGCCGTCGTTCCAAACGGTCCCGCAGCCGACGTTCCGGACGGTCCCGCGGCCGTCGTTCCAAACGGTCCCGCAGCCGACGTTCCGGACGGTCCCGCGGCCGTCGTTCCAAACGGTCCCGCAGCCGACGTTCCGGACGGTCCCGCGGCCGTCGTTCCAAACGGTCCCGCAGCCGACGTTCCGGACGGTCCAGCGGCCGTCGTTCCAAACGGTCCCGCAGCCGACGTTCCGGACGGTCCCGCGGCCGTCGTTCCAAACGGTCCCGCAGCCGACGTTCCGGACGGTCCCGCGGCCGTCGTTCCAAACGGTCCCGCAGCCGACGTTCCGGACGGTCCCGCGGCCGTCGTTCCAAACGGTCCCGCAGCCGACGTTCCGGACGGTCCCGCGGCCGTCGTTCCAAACGGTCCCGCAGCCGACGTTCCGGACGGTCCCGCGGCCGTCATTTCAGACTGTCCCGCAGCCGGCGTTCCGGACAATCGTGTAGCAGGCATGATCGATCGCACTGCTAACTTATAAGAAAATCATCAAAGGTGCACATAGCACAGTCCGGCCAGCGTGATAGTATCCAGCAACCCATAGTTCGGGATAACAGTGAGTCAGTAAATATTTCTTATAGCTTTGAAAATATTGCTCAAATTGCTAAAAACTTTAAAACCTTAAACTGCTCAAAGCCTTAAAATGCTCGTTTCAATGTAAAACATGAAATGAACTATGTTACTCAAAAGTTCAAAACTCCCGACAAAAATATTCTACGGGTTGCCAGTAACAACTCTGACTTTTTATTTTGATAATTCTACTATTTCTAGTCTCAATCAAAATAATTTAAACTAGTTATTATTAATCAAAATAATTGCGTGCGTTCAATCACTCGATAGATGATACATCTGCCGATTTAGGTCTTATTATAGTTCTTGATATTGCATGCATGCTCCTCTAATAAATTGGCCATATATTTACCGAACAATCCCATATAGTTATTACGAAAACAAGTGACTCTTACAAATATTAAATATTATACTGGACCATTTCGCTCTCTAATACAGTTATTGCTGTAGATAAAAATAAGCCATGGCTGATTTTCAATAGACCACATATTAGGGTTGAATAATTTTTCTCTTTATTTTCAGTTACTAATAGAGTTTTTCTTACAGAATAAAGTTATGGACAGAAAGGTCCTATATTTATTTATTACTTGGACGGAAGGGTCCTATATTTATTACTTGGACGGAAGGGTCCTATATTTATTACTTGGACGGAAGGGTCCTATATTTATTACTTGGACGGAAGGGTCCTATATTTATTTATTACTTGGACGGAAGGGTCCTATATTTATTACTTGGACGGAAGGGTCCTATATTTATTTATTACTTGGACGGAAGGGTCCTATATTTATTAATACTTGCTAAATGATTAAACTTGACTTATGATTAAATCAAATGTATGGATTTGCTTATAAAATGATATAAGCTTGCGTAATCATAATAATACATAAACATTAGTTCAACTTTTTAAGGGTGATCTCTTAAATTAAAACATCTTGTGATTTATACTTTAAATTAATTGATTTATGTTTGAATAGGTATTTTTATGGTATAAAAACATGAGGTCATGCTTTATATAGGATGGCCGAATGTCAGCTTCAGTTTACATTTCACTTAATTTATTAATAACTCATTGACTATTAATTTAATTTTGAGGTTAGCAACATCGCTTGATGTTGCTTTCTGATGGTATAAATACTGCTCCGTCACAGAGAAACGCGCAGTCCGTCGTCGGCTGTCGGAGCGGTAACAACTATATTTGTGGTGTACCCTCGTAAATATATTTCTAAGGAATATTATGTAAGTGCTGTTGAAATGTAAGTATGTAAAAAGTATTTAAATAAAACCTGTATAAATAAATACATAGATCGACGCCCCGGCAATTTCATGATAATTTATATTTGTCATAAAACCACGGCCTCCTAACACTATTAATAATTACACATTTAGTATGAACCATTGAAATGTGCATACAAGGCAAGTGCCCTCTGTTGTATGAAACCTTTTTGTTGTTGAAACTTTATATTGTATCTCGTGTGGGGGCACATTCCAAACTATTTCACATATTATTCTAATAAAAACTGAGAATAAAATGTGAGCATGGAAATTATATTGCAGTACAGTGCAAAGATGACTTTTTCTGTTGGCTGATAGAAAGTGGGACACATTGGCTTTGTCTGCTGATCCAATCAATAATGAAAATAAATGTGCATGTAGTAAAATCTGTTTATTTTAATATTTCAATACATATTTTCCTCAGCTGTACCATGTTGTTTTATAATGTACACCATGTAACAAGTTAATTGTTACATGGTGTTATTTGTATATGAGAAAAGATACCATTTGGGCACTTTACAAAACGGTTAAGGGAGATATACTACTTGACAAGACGTGTTAAACAAATGGGATGTTTTTATATAATAAAATAGACATGCAAATAAAGACTAGGTAATGTGCATAGCGCAGTCCTGATATTTATAAACATAAATATATAGTCAGAAATTTTATATATCAATTTTATAACATCTATATCCATTATTGATGGAAAAATGTGTTGCTTGTACACAACTCATGTGTTTATGCAGTTCAAGTCCATATCTCATGTGTAAAAATCTTGTATCACAGTGTTTGTTATCAATTCCTTTGAAACAGCTTAACCAATTTTTGTGATCATTTTTTGTAAAGTATTTTTCACTCTTCTAGTTTAGTATTTCTTATATGGCCGAACAATGCATGCCAATTAATTATATGCAAATTAAATGTGTAGGTACTTTTGATGAGTTCAAATCATGAATTGTATCCTAAAAAGGACCAGCAGTTGCCTACCGGTCCCAGATTAATAGTAATAGATTTGTTTGGTGATATGGGTGACACTGAACCATCAATTTCATTAAAAGTGTTCAGGTCTACTCTTAATTTCAGAGATAAGGCCCCGTTCTATTAAAGGTATGGTGAATCTATCGAAAGCAGTTCCGGCACACACGTAAACCGGATACGCGAACTTGACTGCCAAGCGTCGCGCCAGGGCCACTGCAGTGCCCTCGGTGCCCAGCAGGGTGGTCGCGAGCCCCGCGCCGGCCGAGCCCGACCCCCGCTCGTCAGCCAGCCTCGGCTCTGGCGCCGGCACGCCCAGCGCTATCTCGCCGAGCTGCGGCTCCCCGGCGCCGCCGACCCACAGCAACAGTCCTCCGTTCACGCGCAGTGCGGCAACTCGACACGACACCTCTCCACCACGAATTACGAATTCGTGCACTCGCCACGAACTGGGTCGGTACGTTATCCTTTTGCGAGAAGTTACAATCCGTGGATGATTTGCACTCCCGTTGATTTGTACTTCCATTGTTGTCTCTTCTCAGGCTTTCTTTGCTTTGCTCAATTTCTGTGTTACAATAAATTTGAATTAATAACAAAGCAATTACTCTATCATTGTAATTAGATTTTGAGTTGAAATTTGAGAAAATATATTCGTTTCGTTTGTCTCAGACCATGATCAGACTCAAATTTCTACAAACTTAGCAATCTGAACGAACGAAACGCTACTGACTGACAGACAAATTGACAATACTGACAGACAGCTAGCATGTCTATGGCGAAATCATAGAATGTTCAATCGAGCCATAGACATGACATTGGATTTTGACGAAATAAAAGAAACTATTAAACCAAAGACAATAATACTAAAAAAGAAATATTTACGTTTAGGAACTGCACTACCTTCAAAAATTATTTAGTTCCGGTATGTGTGTGCTATAAAGGAAACGAGAGTAGACTTCCTGTAAGGAGAATAATTTAATTAATTCGATGAATACAATACTGGTATATTACTTGAAATGACCCCGAACCAGTACCAACATTCTATATGTTATTATTTTTTGAAAAATTATTTATGTTAAACACCCACACAAATAATTTTATTATGTATCATCGTCATCATCATCATAAAATTCAATTCATTATGTAGTTTCAGCCTGCAAAATTCGTGTTATGATACTAGTGTTACTGACGGACTCGATTTAGTTTGACTAAACTCGTAGGGACATCTCTAGCAAACGTTATTTCATTCGACCCGAAGCGTTTGTTCTTTTTATCTTTGTCTCAGCCAATAGCAATGAGACATTTGTATTTACTTATCTGTTATTTGCCGAAATTTATGTCGTGGTTTCTTGTGATTCGTCCAGCAGAGCACTTCATTTCCAGCTACGCCAATAGGATGGATTATCGGTTTAGAACAAAACGTCAAGTCAAAAGCTAGTTCATTCAAGTTCAATCAAAGTGGTGGTAATGCTAAGTGTGGGTTGAATAAAGTTAAGAACGCGTTGTCAGTTGGTAATTTCGCATTCGCCGTAACATAAACATAATTTAGGATAAGTAGAATAAATTCCATATAAATTTGCTGCATCAGCAGGCACAAATATGAAGTACTTTATATTGATGGGAATTGGCGTCCTGCTACTTTCAGGTAAGTTGTCTACGTTGACATTTTCCTATATCTTCATTGATTTCTTTCGATAAATTTGTTTTTTATCAAAGGAAGTTAGCTTAGTTTGTGTTGCATTATGCTAAAATCACGTTCGAGTATTAAATAACTCTTTCATTTTTGTAAATGATTGTGAGTACGCCTACCGGCGCCGGCGGCGCGGCATGGTGTGTTGACAAGACTGACTAGCTAGAACATTCGATTCGCTCGTCATTTAAATTTAATGTATAATAGTTTCGTTTTATACCTTTTCCTAATTGTGAGTTTATAAGCATATTGATAAACTTCAGTTTTTAACCTTGCCATACCCACATTCAACAATCTTCATTCAATCTTCATCTTCAAGTTTATCAAAATAATTGCGTCTATGCATCTTAACCATATATATTTCCAGGATGGACATCTGCTCAAGATGTTGCGGGCAGTGTGGAGGAAGTCACACTTGATGCTGATCTTGGGGCATCAAGAGAGGGTTCCCGAACCGGTATGATGCATTTTATTTATCTTCTACAGAGACTGCGTATGAGATAAGTTTTAAATTGTACTTTTGCTTTTGTGTGATTTTTAGAAATGTCAAAGAGCACCCTGTCTCAGTGTCAATAGGTTTGTGTAGCATAACTCTACACACAAAGTAAATATAATATGTACAAAGAAAATGTGTTACCATAAAATAAACTTATGTATAACAGAGATGTCATAATTAAAGGCATATGAAGTCTCCAATCCTCATTAGACCCACATGATGGTCTATGGAATAGTCCCCCTTATTGTTAGAGGAGGCTCATGCTCCTTGGTGGAGATGTATATGAGCTGAAGATGATGATCAAATATAATGTGTATAGGTGTATGTTTTAAAACAAAGTACAGTAGTCTTGGGATTAGTTAAGCACAAATTATTCAAGAGGTAGACTACGGTAGTATTTAATAATACCATCATGCTGATTATCTTTGGGCTTATGAATTTAATTTTATCATTTTTATCACAATTATCATTTTAATACAAGTTACCTAACTACATGATAAAGAAACAGGTTAATAAGACTCTTTAATTGTCTATATTGCAATAAGAAATAATTTTGAACAAGGTTTTTGATATGGTTTATTTAAATATTAACCAAACAATGTATGTTTTAATAATTTAAGCCAATAAACAACAACATCAATATTAGTTAATGTGAATAAGATTCTGGCATTAATACTAATGCTGGGATTACTTCTCAATATCAAACATAAATATAATTCAAAGATGCATACATACAAGTGCTATATATTATTATTCAAATGGTGTGTATTAGAGTAGGTGCGTGTATGTAGGTATGGTATGTGTGTGTGTTTGTGAGTTGTTCATCGGTGTTTGAGCTTGTGGTCGGCGGCGAGCACGAGCAGGCGCGCCTTGAGCCACGCGGAGTCGCGGATGTGGTGCTGCAGCCGCCGGTCGCCGCGCGCCGCCCCTCCCTCGCAGCCCTCGCGCCACCACCACCCGTACCTGGCCACGACACGCATTAGCGCTTCATACCATTCTACATTCGTGTAGCTTGAAACTAGTTATCGAGGAGCATTTGGGATCTCATAGACGTGCCCGCCCATACTCTGTTATGCAATAAATATGCGCGCCAGTCATTCTGTTTTAATTGAATTAAGCTTAGGAAAACTATCTCCGGTAGACTTATTTGTGGAGTAGTGCACTCTATCGTCGGAGGAGGGGGTGGAGGGCGTGGAGTAGACAAGGGATGGGACTCACTCGTGCGAGGTGGTGACGGGCGCGAGGTAGACGTCCCGCGGCGCGCGCGCGAACATGTCCTCGATGCGGCGGCGGGCGCGCGCGCACCGCTCCTCGTCCAGCGCCTCGCCCACCGACCGGCTGTAGAACTTGTGCGTCACCGTCGCCGCTGCGCCCCGGGAACACACAATGCAACATTACCGTACACGACTGCACCTCCCGCTACTGCCACTACTGGTACTCACGCAATGCGAGCGGCTTGACGAGCGACACGTAGGAGCGGCCCTGCTCGCGGTTGGCGGCGAACCGCAGCTTGAAGGAGCGCGCGTGCACCACGCGCCCGGCCTCGCCACCGCCGCCCGCGTCGGCCCCGGCCCCGGCCCCCGCCCCGGCCCCGGCCCCGGCCCCGGCCCCCGCCCCGGCCCCGGCCCCGGCCCCCGCCCCGGCCCCGGCCCCGGCCGCGCCCGCCTCGCTGCCCGCTCCCGACATGGTGGCCGGCTCGAGTGTCGCACGGACGCGACCCGCCGCCGATGACGCGTCTATTTAATCGATGGCGTAGCCCCCGGCGACGAGAACGCTCGCGTGTCGTGGACTCGGCGACTCCGAGCGATGTTACGGTCACGAACACTGCGATCTTAATTTATGGTCGGCATTAATATGACTTCGATTTGAGTATCGAGTGTAGTACCTCCCGCCCCGCCGATTGACATCTCTTACCGAAATAAATTAATAATTCTTTGGACGAAATAACCAAACGACAAAACATACTCGTAAGCGAGGGGTATTTTTAATTCCATATTTATTTAAGTAGGTCCATAGCCTGTAAGTTTTATCGAGATCTCCCTGGTCTGGTTGCAGACGCGGAGGCGGTGCTGCGCGAGGAGGAGGCCATCTCGCCGGACTCGCTGAGCGTGGCGCAGATGCGTGAGCTGCGCGAGCGCGGACAGAACTACACCTTCCAGACCGAGGTCAACCGCATGATGAAGCTCATCATCAACTCGCTCTACAGGAACAAGGAGGTACACACTTGACCGACTACCACATTACTAATCGCTATTATCTATGACACGAGGTTTTTACTGCAGTCATAATTATTTCAACCGAAAGAAAACGTGATTGTTTGTAATTGTGATGACCTAAAAAATTTACGCTACTTTTTACATGGTTCGATAATATGTAAATCGTATAATGTGGTATGTCCATCAGATATTCCTTCGCGAGTTGATCTCGAACGGGTCCGACGCGCTGGACAAGATCCGGCTGCTGTCGCTGACGGAGCGCGGCGTGCTGGACTCGAACCCCGACCTGAGCGTGCGCATCAAGGCCGACCCCGAGCGCCGCGAGTTGCACATCATCGACTCCGGCGTCGGCATGACCAAAGACGAGCTCGTCAACAATCTCGGCACCATCGCCAAGTCCGGCACCGCCGACTTCCTCTCCAAGATGCAGGACAACGAAAAGGTAACACCGCCAAAGTCTATTCATCAGATGTATAGAATCTTTGAACATATGTAATTTTTTCGAAATTATTATCCCAGAACATTCGTACCGAGTAGCCACCGGTATCACCGGCGTAGTTACGTTTTCGACGCCAGAGATCACGATTCGTGTGCCGTTGGTTTGCAGCAGAGCGAGTCGCAGGACATGAACGACATGATCGGTCAGTTCGGCGTGGGATTCTACTCGGCGTTCCTGGTGGCGGACGCGGTGACCGTGGCCTCCAAGCACAACGCGGACGCGCAGCACGTGTGGCACAGCGACGCCGCCTCCTTCCGCGTCGCCGAGGACCCGCGCGGGGACACGCTCAAGCGCGGCACCCACATCACGTACGTACCGGCCCTGTAGCCTCTAGCCCGCCCCCTGCGCAACTAGTACACGACCCCCCTCCCGCAGGCTGCACATGAAGGAGGAGGCGGCCGACTACCTGCAGCCGGACACCATCCGCGCGCTCGTCAAGAAGTACTCGCAGTTCATCAACTTCCCCATCTACCTGTGGGCCTCGCGCACCGAGACCGTGGACGAGCCGCTGGACGAGCCCGCCGACGCGCCCGCCCAGGGGGGGGACGACGACGATGCGCAGGTGCGTAGCGTACACTCGACTCCTCTAAAAGATATGTATATAAAAATTAAAACCCATTCCGAGTCTATTTTGTTCCGCTGCCCAAATCCGATGGTATGCATTTTATAATATGTATATCGTTTGATGTTTTTCAAAATAAACATTGTGGTCGTGCGTGCAGGTGGAGGACGCCGCGGACGAGAAGCCCGCCACCAAGAAGACTGAGAAGACCGTGTGGGATTGGGAGCTGATGAACGACAACAAGCCCATCTGGACGCGCAAGCCCACCGAGGTCAAGGACGAGGAGTACGACCAGTTCTACAAGACGCTCACCAAGGACAACTCGCCGCCGCTCGCCAAGTACGTCACCTTACCTGCTATCGCAAACCTTATACTATGCCAAACGACAGAGGTCGTTACCAATTAAGTGTGGACTTCTATGTCAAATCTCCAGTATTCAGTATAGTAATTAACATTTTCTTTGATGTTTTTATATAATCACTTGTTATATTGACTTAGTAAAGACGACGATGTTGTAGTAGTGTAGTGTAGATGTTGTGTTGTGGCAGGGCGCACTTCGTGGCGGAGGGCGAGGTGACGTTCCGCGCGCTGCTGTTCGTGCCGCGCGCGCAGCCCGGCGACTCGTTCAACCGCTACGGCACCAAGACCGACCACATCAAGCTGTACGTGCGCCGCGTCTTCATCACCGACGAGTTCAACGACCTCATGCCCAACTACCTCGCCTTCGTGCAGGGGCTCGTCGACAGCGACGACCTGCCGCTCAACGTCTCGCGAGAGACGCTGCAGCAGCACAAACTCATCAAGATCATCAAGAAGAAACTCGTGCGGAAGGCGCTCGACATGTTCAAGAAGATACCCGACGACGAGTACCAGCACTTCTGGAAGGAATACTCCACCAAGTCGGTATTCGCTACTCACCGCTAACTCTTTAGTCGTTCGTATTCAGTCTAACCGATCTCTCTCGTGGTGCAGCATCAAGCTGGGCGTGATGGAGGACCCGAGCAACCGATCCCGGCTCGCCAAGCTGCTGCGGTTCCAGTCGTCCCGGAGCGGCGAAGGCATGACCTTCCTCGCCGACTACGTGGCGCGCATGAAGCCCGGCCAGAACCACATCTACTACATCGCCGGCGCCAGCCGCGCCGAGGTAAGTCCGCGCCCGCCCCCGAGTGCCCGTACGGTACGGTACGACTGGCGCATCGCAGCGACTCTAACCCGGATCGTCGCGTCTCCCGCAGGTCGAGAAGTCGCCGTTCGCGGAGCGTCTCATCAAGCGCGGCTACGAGGTGCTGTTCCTGACGGAGGCGGTCGACGAGTACTGCCTGTCGTCTCTGCCCGAGTACGACGGCAAGAAGTTCCAGAACATCGCCAAGGAGATCTTCGAGCTGGAGGAGAGCGAGCGCGAGCGCGAGGACCTGGAGGCGCAGCGCAAGCGGCTGGAGCCGCTGACCACATGGCTGGGCGCGCGGCTGGGCGACTGGGTCACGCGCTGCACCGTGTCGCGGCGGCTGGCGCGCTCGCCCGCCGCGCTGGCCGCCACGGCGTTCGGCTGGACCGGCAACATGGAGCGGCTCGCGCTCTCCAACGCGCACCAGAAGGCGGACGACGCGCAGCGCCGCCACCACCTCACGCAGAAGAAGCTGCTCGAGATCAACCCGCGCCACCCGGTCGTCAACGAGCTGCTGCGCCGCGTGCTGGACGACCCCGACCACCCGGACACGGTGCTGGCCGCCAACACGCTCTACCGCACCGCCGCCGTGCGCTCCGGCTACATGCTGCAGGAGGGGCAGGCCATCGAGTTCGCCGAGACGGTGGAGCGCATGCTGCAGCAGTCGCTCGGCCTGCCCGCCGACGCCGCGGTGGACGACGACGACGACGTGTTCGCCGAGCCCGAGCCGACCGAGGAGCTGGACGCTGACGCCGACGCCGAGGTGCCCGCCGACGACCACGACGAGCTGTAGGCGCCGCCCGAGCCGACCTGAGCCTCCTGCATTTATTTTTAATTACCTAGATTATGCGAAGGCGACTACACTTTAGCGCCGGAGCCGACTGCGGTGTGCGACCACCCGAGTCCTCGGTGGAGTGCATGACCGGGTCTATGTGTGTGTGAGTCTTTGGAATGATAGTTTTATCCAGTTGTATGTGTGACGAGGACTCGTAATAGTGTAATGTAAATAAACTATATATTTATTAATACTATCGACTCTCGTTTTGTTCTCTTTAACTAGGAATTGACTTGAAATCAAAAACATAGAAAAACAATTTACAAAATCGTCTTTATTGAGTCACAAAAATTATACAAATTTATTTAGTTGGCTTAGCCATTGCTCTTTATTTTATTTTAATATAAATAATACCATAATTTATAACATTTCATTTATGTTCATAACAAAGATGTACCTATATGTTTCGTTGTATGGGATCTCCGAAACTACCTTACTTACTTAAAAAACTATTTGATTGCTTGAAAACTGCACTTAATGCATGTATGTTTCATAAAGTTTTATGTATCATATTATATATTACATTTCTGTTATTAGTTGTATCACATAATAATGATGCAATCTGGTTGTGGTTCCCTGCCCTAGTAAAAATATTAAAAGGATCATTAATAAATGAAATGTTACCAATTACGTTAATATCGTTCTACGCAATTTAGTAGACAGAATATAGTTCTGGCAGGCGCCGCGCCCCACCCTACACCCACACCCACACCCACACCCCACCCACACCGGCACTACCCGAGCACGAGCAGGCGCAGGCGCAGGTGCAGTGTAGGTAGACCACGACTTTGATATATCACAGACAAACATATTTTTACTAATATATTACTATTTCGCCTTTTAGTTCCAAACCGCGTAATGAAGACAACAAAATGTTTCCCTGAATAGTAAAACCATCTAAAATGGACATTTTCTTCATGTCATTGAGTAAAAGTGATAATTAAGTATGGTGATATAATATTGAGACGTCCAACTGGACTGGTCGTTGAAGAACTGATAATAATCATCATCTCTTGACAAACATATTTTCAGGTAGCAGATCGTACCGTCAGTACATACTGAAAATCTGATTTCACCTTTACTTAATCTATGTGACACTGCATTACTCACTCCTTATGGTATACAGCTAACCAGCGTGGCCAGATTACAAACTGATTGGGCGATTGGTCTTCAAAGAAGCAATCTATAGCCAATCGTAAATAAGAATTTAATTTCACAAAAGCATAAAATTATGTAAAGTAGGTATATCTAAAATAAGTACATAAATTATACCAAATCATATGCAACAGTTCACTAATAAATAAAACATACCTTCAGATTGGCTTTCAATACAGTGGAATATCTTATCTCAATTGAACTATTTAATTCGTCTATACATTTTACTAGTGACTCGACAATAAGTCGCCGTGTTATATTAACAACTCTCACACATTGGAAAACTGTCTATTTAGATACATAAAGTAAAACTGCCTTAATACTTGTCATTGTTTGCAACATAAATAGCAGAATGTAAATTATCCTATATAGTCATATAGAATGAACAGTCGTAAATATTGAATAATAATCTCTCAATCACTATTAAAAAATTAACAGATACATGAAACAGATTTCTTTGAACAAAAATCGACAAATTACGACTATTACAATCCTGTTGGTGTAATGAGAGACATAATAGGAACTAGTTATTTCCTCTTATACATATTGCAAACTCGCCTAGCCAACCGTCGCTATTGCCCGTCCGTACCAGCGGGGCGGAGTCACTTCCGAGTGAAAATAATAATATGGCTCATGGAGACCTGGCTGGCACAATACCAGGACGGTACGATCCGGTACAAAAACTCACGAGCCGCTAGTGCAGTGGAAGATAACGGTGAGGTAGTTCGGTCAGACCGGCAGTAGCGGTGGGGGCAGGTCGGCGGTGCGCGCGCGAGCCAGCTTGGCACGGTTGTAGGCGAGCACGCCGAGCAGCGCCAGCGCCATGCCGGCCAGGTTGAG
Organism: Thyatira batis; assembly: GCA_905147785.2. Lineage (NCBI taxonomy): Eukaryota > Metazoa > Arthropoda > Insecta > Lepidoptera > Drepanidae > Thyatira > Thyatira batis. The sequence continues at coordinate 12,010,442 of LR990491.1, forward strand.
CGGCGGCGCCGGGTTGCGCAGCACCAGCAGCGAGGCGGCCACCACGGCGGCGCGCTTGGCCGCCGACGCCACGGCGTACGTGAGCGGCGTCACGCGCCACAGCACGCTGAAGGCCACCACGGCCTGCAGCCAGGCCAGCGCGCCGTCCGCCGCCAGCAGCGCGGCGCCGCGGCCCCAGCCCGTGAGCGGCGCGGCGCCGGCCCACAGCGCGCCGCCGTCGCGCCACGCCCACGCCGGCAGCAGCAGCGCCAGCGCCAGCCGGCCCAGCGCCTGCAGCAGCCGCAGCGGGTGCACGCCCGTGTCGCGCATCACGCGCTTGGAGTAGAGGTGCTGCAGCGAGAGCAGCGCGGCGGCGGCCAGCGCGGCGCCCAGCCCCAGCGCGTCGAAGTGCAGCTCGGTGGCGGAGGCGACGCCCACGCCGGCCGCGATCACCACCAGCGCCGCCTGCACGCCGCGCGGCTGCCGCTCGCCGAACAGCACGCGCGCCAGCCCCGCGGTCCACAGCGGTGTCGTCGCCTTTACTGCACCACACACCGCATACCACACATCACACATCACACACCACACACCATGCATCACATGACAAACACAGATACAGTTGCATACATTATAAATTAATTTGCTCATTGTTCATTAATATGATGCATTACTTGACTTGTAAGTTTTTAATACTTTAAGTGAGGATTGATTTACTAAGTAATCTTAATCATGAGAGTACCTCTCTAGAGGAACCTTTCACCTTCAAATAGAGGGGTTCTTGCTAATAATAGAAAAAAAAACAAAAAATTAAAATTAATTATAAAGTAACACTATAATTAATTTTAATTTTTTGTGATTTATTTACAAATTTTATAAAAAACAATTGAATGTATTGTAAAACTGATATCCATGTAGAGTAAGAAATGGAATTAAGCTCTTTAATAAAGAATAAAAAAAATGTATTTCAGTTCTAAGGGCACACTGATTTGCCCTTCATAATTTCTTTTTTTTTATAATGCTAAGGTGGCAAACAGGCATACCCTGACTGCCACTACAGTGTCTCCTAATGGAGCTGGCTATCATTCCTTTGACTTATCCATAGCCACTGATTTGGAAGTTAAAATATATTCTTTCGGTTTTAAAACTTACCTGTATGGGCATATGATATGGGGACCTTCCATATTGATATTTGCGAACAAACAGTGGTCAGGAATTTTGCAAATGCTAGAGGCACCAGTACCCGCCAGTAGTAGCGGCGCGGGAAATCCGTCTCACGCCGGACACCGAATGCTGCGAAGGCGGGCGCACTGTAGACCACAATCGAGAGCAGCTGCACCATCGTCACCGTCATCGGATACGGGAACTCCGTCAGCGTCACCTTGCCCACCACGTTGCTGGCCGAGCTGACCGCATACCACACCAGGCACAACCCTACCACTATCAACGTATCGCGCCGCGGCACTTCCAACCCCATCGCAGCTACAGACTTTACTATCTGCAATCTGACTCAAGAAAACGCCACATCACCACACCATTATACTAAGACTTGCACCCTGGCAATGCTCGCTCCACGCACCTACACACTACACTATTCTACTCAGTTGCGTTGACGTCATTATCTTATAGACAGACAGGTTTGGGTTTGATTACCTCAGGGTTTCGTTTATACGAAGGTTATGTCTACAAAAATAGTATTGTACTATGAATATAACAGACAATATTCATATTTTATTTACGACATTAAAGAAGACAAATACTAGGTCATAGAGTAGCGCACTAGTACGAGATTTTAATGAGTTATAAATAATATGGTTTTTAACTCACGCTGAGCCTACCCTATAATATTATTATTTGGGGCCAACTGAGCAATCATATTCATACATATTTATTTAACATTACCAGTTACCACATATCGTCACGTATAACTAACCAACCATAAAATCTCGTATGTGATGTCAATTGTCAGATGTGAAGTGACATTGACAAACAGACTTGTGTATGACAATAGTAATGTGTTTCAGTTTTTCTTAACCTTGACACTGGCAGAGCCGTCGGTCATGCTATAGAGCCATAAAGAATTAATTTGAATTAGTATTATACAATTATAAAAAAAAATGCCCGTATCTCAGAGCATTTCGAAAAGCTTGCGATAATACTTTTCAAAGGAGCATTCTGTCCGTATGTTTACGTAAAGTTGTAGTAGTACTGTGGTACTCTCCTCTCGTCTCGTTGTATATTGATTTGTGGTAGTAGGGTAGTGTACCTAGGTAAATAAAGAATATCGTACCTATTATTTAAATAACATAGGCAGATAGACAGATTATATTCCATTGTAGAACCATCAAATTGTTAATAGTCAAATATCACTTAAATTTTAATATAGTTATCAGTATAAAGTTGGGGCTTGTGGTCTTAAATTAACACAAAAAGCATTTTACTCATAAATAGATTGAATTGCTTTTATTTTATTTACCACGCGAAGTTTACTTAATTAACTCGACTAGTTAAGTAAGTTTACTCGCCTAGTGCGTGTAGTGACAGCGGGTTAACTCGACTCGACCTGAGGCGAATGTCTGCTGCCAAGCTGAATTTTCAAAAAAAAACATTTAAGTAACACTAATGTCAAGAATCAAGATATATGGTCTGTCAAAAAACAAGAAAGTTTTGTTGGACAGTTTCCTAGAGTTTCTATAAAAATAATAATTGATTTAGATAGCTTCGAAAGAAGATAAGATAAGATAATTTGATGACCAAAAAGTAATTTCAATTGATTGTTCTTTATAAAGATCACTCAACAATCTACTGCTCGATTTTTATAGTATCAATGTAAGAGTTGGTTTTCATTTAAGTTTCTAGTTTCCCTATGGAATTAAGGAACGATCGTGTTTTAATCAATGAGTTTGTTTTTGGGTAGTTCGTGTCCAATTTTTAAACCTATTCCATATTGCTGTGGCCACAGGTAAGTACCACACCAGTCTATCATACTTTCTCACAATGAGCTCCACCCAACACCCAAGGACTAACTAAGAAGTTCCGATTGATAACTTTTCCACATACTGATAAATATGGTAAAGCTATAGGTGGTTCTTATTTCTGCTAGTTAATGTGTATCTTTAATCACTTTAACAATATGTTCTATGATGTGTGTGTTCCCTTCCATAACATTCTATTTTCCTGTTGGAACGTCGTGTAGGTTAGACTGCCTTTTTTCTTCTGGCATGCTTGGCCATTTTACTTAAATGTTATTTAGCAGTCAATAGGTACATCTCTGAAGACATTATCTGTGGGACCTTGTACTTGAAACAGATGCTACACTATATTAGCGAAACAGTATTTATGTATCCCATGCTTGTATGTTCAATTAGGGCAGGGTGATGAACTCCATGTGGCCTCATTTGCTTATTGTATTACTGTGCTACAAATTTAAACATTAAATTTACTGGCATAACATGGTGAGACATACAAGATCTGGGACAAGTCAGATACAAGTGAATTCATTCCAACAGACTCCTCTTACCCCTCTAGCTGTTGTCTGGCCACACATACACACACATGGACTACCTACTACTTTATGGTAGAATCATCAGAGTTTGATGGTTATAACAATGGGTGTGGACATGCAAAAGCTTATAAATATCCTATGAACATAATTTGATATAATAAATGACTCACACTTGCCATATTATTTTAAATGACATCATTTAACAAATTCCTGGATTGTTAACTAAATCATGTGTGTGTGTGGGAGCAGGGATGCTTCTTGAGTAATATATATGCATAGTAACTGAATGGAGTTACGGTTGTGGTGCTCTGGTATTATAATTATGTTGTTTAATTAGATATCCTTCTTCTACTAGCTTCCACCCAGCTGTTTCACGTGTGATGCAAATAAACCCGCTGTAATATACAAACTTGACAAATCTTTGAAAACCTTGAAAATTGGGTTGCTACAAGATATGTAATAATAAATAAATAAAACTACTTTTTTTCCTTGAGGATAACATTTGGTCACTTACTATGTATAGACCTACATCCTCATTTGTACCAGTTGTTTGAAAACCATTAAACTACTCTAATAGCTAATGACATGAAGTTTGTTAGTGGTGATCCACTAAATCCTTACAGATAATACCTGATGGATACTAATATGGATACTAAGTCCTTGTAGATAATATTTGCTTAGTTATTGCATGAACTCAGCAGTACCAGGCAAGGGTGGAGGTATTTTCTATGTAGTTTACAGATTAGTGCATTTTTAAGTGCATACATCGAAATATATACATAGAGAAATATATATATATATATACAGTTACTTAGAATTGCATATAAATAAATTTTAGGAGCGAGTTAAGTCAGCTTTGGTACAAAATGCTTATATATAAATTGATTGTATTAATGATGACAGCAAGTGATCACTTACCATCGTAGCACCTTCAATAAATTCCAAACACATTTAAGGCATCATATTTTAAATGTCATGAATTTGCAGGTGAATAAGGTGGTGCACTCTGCAGACGCTGCGGTGGTAGCGGTGGTAGCGGCGGTAGCGGGCGGCGGTGGAGGCGGTGGAGGCGGTGGAGGCGGCGGTAGGGGTGGCGGGGGCGGCGCGGCCGGGGATGGTACGATGGCGTCGCGTCGCGTGACGCGCAAGTGGGAGGTGTTCGCCGGCCGCAACCGGTTCTGGTGCGACGGCCGGCTGATGACGGCGCCGCACCCCGGCGTGTTCGCGCTCACGCTGGCGCTCATCTGCGGCACGTGCGCGCTGCACTTCGCGTTCGACTGCCCCTACCTGGCGGCCAACCTCACCGCCGCCGTGCCCTGCGTGGGCGGCGCGCTGTTCGTGTTCACGCTGGCGGCCCTGCTGCGCACCGCGCTCTCCGACCCCGGCATCATCCCGCGCGCGCCGCCCAGCGAGGCCGAGGGCGAGGCGGACCCCGGCGGCCCCGGCGGCCCCGGTGGCCCCGGTGGCCCCGGCCCCGCCGCCGCCCGCCCGCCGCCCCGCGCGCGCGAGGTGCTCGTGCGCGGCCGCCCCGTCAAGCTCAAGTACTGCTTCACGTGCAAGATGTTCCGCCCGCCGCGCGCCAGCCACTGCTCGCTGTGCGACAACTGCGTCGACCGGTTCGACCACCACTGTCCCTGGGTGGGCAACTGCGTGGGCAAGCGCAACTACCGCTACTTCTACACGTTCGTCGTGTCGCTGTCCTTCCTGGCGGTGTGGGTGTTCGCGTGCGCCGTGACGCACCTCACGATGGCGGCCCGCGACGGCGGCCTCGCGGCGGCCCTGCGCGCCTCGCCCGCCTCCGCGCTGGCCGCCGCCGTCTGCTTCCTGTCCGTGTGGTCCGTGCTCGGCCTGGCCGGCTTCCACACCTACCTCGCCTCCACCGACCAGACCACCAACGAGGACGTGAGTGTCTCCCTCCCCGCCCATCCGCGCGGTGCCGACCCCGGCCGGTGTCCACTCACGTGTTCGCTCTCTGTTGCAGATCAAGGGCTCGTTCTCGACACGTCGCGGCGTGTCGAACCCGAACCCGTACTCGCGCGGCAACGCGTGCGCCAACTGCTGGAACGTGCTGTGCGGCCCCCTCGCCCCCAGCCTCATCGACCGGTGCGTGTCGTCCTCCCTGCCGCCCCCTGCCGCCCCCGCCCCGCCATGTCCTCCGCCCGCTCACCCGCTCACCCGCTCACCCGCTCCTGCACGCGTGTTACAGGCGCGGCGTGTTCACCATCGACGTGAAGGACGAGCTGCCGCCGAGCTTCGTCCGAGCGCTGTCCGCCGAGCCGGTCCAGACGCCGCCCGCCCCGGCCGCCGGCCCCGGCCCCGCGCCGGCCCCCGCCCCGGCCCCGGCCCCCGCCCCCGCCCCGGCCCCCGGCGCGGACGAGCACTGGCGCGGGGCGGCGGCGGGCGCGCTGGGCGGCAGCTACACCAACCTGTTCGAGGGCGGGGAGCCGGCGCGACACGCCTACATGAACCGCTCTCTCGATCTCGACCCGGTGCCGCTGCGAGGTGACGCTACACCCTTATTTCTTGTTTTATTTGGATTTGCAAAATATGTCGTGTGTCGAATGGGCGTTACGGTCGGGGTTATAGTAAAACGTTCCGTTCTTTGACAGAAGTATGCATCGGTCTGGGGCCGCACTCGGCGGGGTCCGGCGGCGCGGCGGTGGGGGTCGGGGGCGGGCTGAGCGCGTCGCGGCTGCGGCTCCTGCACGACACCACCATGATCGACGCGGCGCTCGACCTGGACGAGCCCGACCCGCCGCCGCACTTGCCGCGCCTGCACGCGCCCGCCCCGCCGCCGCCGCACGCGCACGCGCTCGCGGCGCTCTGACCCCGCGCCCGCCGCCCGCCCCGGCCCCGGCCCCGGCCCCGGCCCCGGCCCCCGCGTGACCCCCGGCCCCGGCCCCCGCGCGACCCCCGACCCCGGCGCCGCCGGCCCCGCGTCCGCGTCGCGCGCCGTCGGACGCGTCGCGCCGCGCCCGCCCTGTACATAAATAATACAATTTATATTAAATAAATAGGTGATATTGTAGACTCTAATCTGTGCTTTATTCCCCGAAGTCCGGAATTCCGGTAAAAATGGTTGTGTGGTGGTTTGTGTCTCTCCCACAAAAAATAAGGGACAGGATTACCGTAACGGAGTTATTTGTGTGAATAATGATGGAACTGACGGTAATTTCCATTACCGAAGCATTGCATTTCTAGTTTCTGATTCGATTGTGACTAATAAATACATTGAAATGCACTATTTTTACTTATTCCAATAGAACACGCACGACTCTACTTAATAAACTCTATTCTAGATCGTAAAAAGAATTACAAATAACGATATTTGTCCAATAATACGAGATAAGGGATAAGCATCAAAATCTATTACAGAAAATATAAATATATAGTCTCACAAAAGCTACCTTACCGTTATTTATTAATTTAATTTCTTTTATCTATAAATTATACAACCATCAACAAAATTTTCTGATTATGGTAGCGCCATCTACTATCGAATAGTTTGACTATTTATTTGTTAAATAGGTAGCAAAATTGTGAAATAAAGGAATTGCAAATACAAGAACAAAAATGAATACCTATCTTAACATAATATATTTTTATTGAATGAGTATTACCTATTTAGTGAATTACAAAACTACATTCATTTTTGAGTAACGTGGCGTCATCTAATATTGAATAGCAGAACTAATTATTTTGTGAGTTCGTAGTATAAATAAGCGCTAATCAACAGAATGGTTATAGAAAAAATATAAATATGTGGCATCACAAAATGTAGTTAATACAGTTAAATCAACATAACATTTTTATCTAGACATTGAAAAATAAATTAGATTTTCTGGGAGTGGTAGCGTCATCTAGTATCCAATAGCAGAACTGATTAAAATAAAGAAAATGTAAATATAAGAACAAGAATGACTATATTGACATAACATATTTTTATTTGTGAATATATAAAACTACATTACATGAAACATGTACACAGGATATAGGTATATATAATACAAATAGATCAATGTATAACAAGTAATATCATATATTACATAGAATAAACTGAATGTGTTAGACATGCATGGATTATAAGAAAAGTAATGTGGAAATATACGCATGATTATATATGTACTCAATGCGTTAATGCGTATATTACATTATGAAAAATAGTCCGAACGCGGCTCGCCTTGATAATATTAGTTAATTTAAGGTGGCATCTAGTGCCATCTGCTGATGGAAGGTTTACATAAAATCACAAAACAAACAAAACTAAGTACATGGCCCAAAAAGTGTAAAAAAATTCAATGAGATGGCGCTGCCGACATATGCGATTTATTTATTTTTTTATTTGCTACGTAATATTGGGTTTTAAAACTATGACTTAACTGAAAACTAAATCTAAAGGAAATATGCTTAAGTAAACGAAAATGTATGATTTCTTTTATTAACCTATAACTATAAACCTATTAATAATTGTTAAATGAAATTTTACATATTACCTAAAGGAAATTTAGAGATTTAACTTCACTTAATAACTAACTTATTAATCTGTTTTTTTTTTATGAAGACATAGCTTCTGTCCGCGACTCCGTCCGCGTGGAATAGTTACTTTGGGCTATCGCTAACTTCCAACCCCCTTCGTTTACGTAGAAGGATGATCTCGCAGAGCTACATAAATAAATATATAAATATTCTGGGACATTGTTTACAATGTTTCCAATGTTATTTTAAATTTGCGATATCTCCTAAGATATTCATTGAAATCGAATGATGTAAAAGGAAATTTTGTTTAAAATAAAATACTTGTGATGAATAACGTATTCATTTGGATAAGGATTAATATCATCTTACAAATAATGCTTAGTTTTAAGTAAAATTTGGTAAGTATAAAAATGGTCACAGTGAGCCAGTCTATCTGTTAAGACATATGCTATCGCGGACTTTTTTTGAGAACTTTTGAAGTGGAACAGTTCTGTAATACATCATTTTAGCGTCACTTTAACCATTTACGCAACGTACGCAGCGGAAGCCGATTTTGAAACAGGTGCTCCGCTCCTATTGGTCATAGCGTGATGATATATAGCCTTCCTCGATAAATGGACTATCTAATGGCGAAAGAATTTTTCAAATCGGACCAGTAGTTCCTGAGATTAGCGCGTTCAACCAAACAAACAAACTCTACTCCTTTATAATATTAGTATAGATACATTTTCCCAAAGTATTCAAACTCCGAAATAAAGATGATCCATGAAGTTAATAAGAGTTGAAAATTTCTATTAAATAAAAAAAAATTAAAATGTCCACACACATAAAATCTAAATAACTATAGATGCATATTTTAATATATGTATCTTTAAATTGAAAAATAAATTAAATTTTCTGTTGGCGGTAGCGCCATCTTGAGTCGAAAAGTAGGACTACTAATGTAATAAATCTCTGATAGATATGCGATAGACTATCAAATCTATAGTAGATAACGTAGAATACGTAAAAGTAAAACGTACGTAAAAGTAGATAACGTAAAAAGGTAGATAATATAAATATGTAGACTCGCAATGGGTGTCTTACTATAATTTATATCTTTATTTATCAATTATAAAACAACATTAGCTTTTCTTTTCTCAGGGTGGTAGCGTCATCTTGTATCAAATAGCATAACTATGAGTACTTGGTTGGTCAATCTTGAACTATAGTTATAGATGAATAGTGCACTCACGATATACTAGCGGAACCACGCGGGTTTGCTTATTGATTAATTATATTATAGAGGTATAGATATTAATACATATTATATTGTATGTAAAGTGTAATATAAATATGTTGCATGTGTTTAATATGTGGCTAAATTGAATTGAATTAAAGTGAATTAAATAATATAGCGATTATATATATTAGCGATTTGGGACATATTTTATATTCATGATCCTTTTATTGTATGTTTATTATTTTTTTTATGATTAAGGTGTATGTAATTAAATTTAATAATGGTTGTACATATATTGAACAATATTCATTCATTTAAACAAGCTTTAACATGATAAATGGCCTCTATTTTATGAACAAACGTACAAATGGATATATCTCTCATAGACTTTTGCATCTGGTTCGGACAGCTGACTTGTATACATTACTTCATTGTATTTACGATGTAAAGTCGTCAAGAGGGTGCGAATGAAACTAACGTTATAGACATGTATGATATCTTATGTTCTATTGAAATAAAGTGACCGTTAATGCTGTGCGAATGTAATTTCTTTTGTTGTTATATATACTATTTTTTTCCTTTATCTGCGATCTGTCTGTAGATGACCGGAACAAATGTTTATAACTACTCAACAACAGATGGCGCTTTAACGGTGCCATCTGACGGTGAATGACCAAAACAAATCGACACCAGCAATTAATACTACGCTAACTCGATTTTTGCCAAAATCCTTTTTTATGCCAAGTTTCTTAAATGTGGTATTTTGCTATTGCTAAAAAAATAACGTTTAAAAAATATACAAATAAAACGAAGATACAAATTTTAAATAACGCTAAGTGGAGGTACTATTTGAAATGACTCGAATTAAACTATACCAACTAGTATTACGTAAAAATAACAATATTATGAGCTATATTGAACAAAATAGCTAAAGTTAGCTATATTAAATAAATATACAAATAGCAACTTATTTTATAAAAGTATATCTTACGGCTATATATATTTAACCCTTAAGGTTATAAATAATGCATGATTTATTTAAACATTATCATAGAAACCCAGCAAAAAAAAAACAAAATAAACATCATTATCAATAATGCATGATTTATTTAAACATTATCATAGCAACACAGCAAAAAAACAAAATAAACATCATTATCACTATGATATCCCGAAATACACAACGCTTACGTAAGTGAGACTAAAATGAATGAATGTAAAGAATAACATTTACATTCGGCTAAGTAGACACTAAATAAAAATGAGAATAATAACCATAAATGTCAAATATGTTAATTAATGTGAAAGCAATATTTTATTAATTTTATAATATTTTTTTTTTGTTTTTGGAGTTAGCCTTGTATTAATAGGTGGTGTCAAAAATGTAATAACTACTCACCAACAGATGGCACTGACCGATCCTGCATCGCACAATAGAGATTTTCTCAGGATTTAGTATATATACAACTTAAGAAGTAGGTCTGTTAGGACGCGAAGGGTAGGTAGGTAGGTAGGTAGGTAGGTAGGTAGGTAGGTAGGTAGGTAGGTAGGTAGGTAGGTAGGTAGGTAGGTAGGTAGGTAGGTAGGTAGGTAGGTAGGTAGGTAGGTAGGTAGGTAGGTAGGTAGGTAGGTAGGTAGGTAGGTAGGTAGGTAGGTAGGTAGGTAGGTAGGTAGGTAGGTAGGTAGGTAGGTAGGTAGGTAGGTAGGTAGGTAGGTAGGTAGGTAGGTAGGTAGGTAGGTAGGTAGGTAGGTAGGTAGGTAGGTAGGTAGGTAGGTAGGTAGGTAGGTAGGTAGGTAGGTAGGTAGGTAGGTAGGTAGGTAGGTAGGTAGGTAGGTAGGTAGGTAGGTAGGTAGGTAGGTAGGTAGGTAGGTAGGTAGGTAGGTAGGTAGGTAGGTAGGTAGGTAGGTAGGTAGGTTTTTTTTTTTTTTTTTTTTTTTTTTTTTTTTTTTTTTTTTTCTCTTTGGCCATCTGCGTTGCGGATGCCTTTGCTTAGCTATTTACTCTTTCATACCAGTTCTCGCTTTTATTCCTCTCGCACTTTCATTCTGCATACTTGTTCTTTCTTTCATTCATCATCTCTCTTTCGCTTTAAGGGTGGGACTCCCTTCTAACTATTTGCTAATGATCTAACTATATATATTTATCTTTATTTCTATTTCTATCGGGTTAGGTTAGGTTAGGTTAGGTTAGGTTAGGTTAGGTTAGGTTAGGTTAGGTTAGGTTAGGTTAGGTTAGGTTAGGTTAGGTTAGGTTAGGTTAGGTTAGGTTAGGTTAGGTTAGGTTAGGTTAGGTTAGGTTAGGTTAGGTTAGGTTAGGTTAGGTTAGGTTAGGTTAGGTTAGGTTAGGTTAGGTTAGGTTAGGTTAGGTTAGGTTAGGTTAGGTTAGGTTAGGTTAGGTTAGGTTAGGTTAGGTTAGGTTAGGTTAGGTTAGGTTAGGTTAGGTTAGGTTAGGTTAGGTTAGGTTAGGTTAGGTTAGGTTAGGTTAGGTTAGGTTAGGTTAGGTTAGGTTAGGTTAGGTTAGGTTAGGTTAGGTTAGGTTAGGTTAGGTTAGGTTAGGTTAGGTTAGGTTAGGTTAGGTTAGGTTAGGTTAGGTTAGGTTAGGTTAGGTTAGGTTAGGTTAGGTTAGGTTAGGTTAGGTTAGGTTAGGTTAGGTTAGGTTAGGTTAGGTTAGGTTAGGTTAGGTTAGGTTAGGTTAGGTTAGGTTAGGTTAGGTTAGGTTAGGTTAGGTTAGGTTAGGTTAGGTTAGGTTAGGTTAGGTTAGGTTAGGTTAGGTTAGGTTAGGTTAGGTTAGGTTAGGTTAGGTTAGGTTAGGTTAGGTTAGGTTAGGTTAGGTTAGGTTAGGTTAGGTTAGGTTAGGTTAGGTTAGGTTAGGTTAGGTTAGGTTAGGTTAGGTTAGGTTAGGTTAGGTTAGGTTAGGTTAGGTTAGGTTTTTTTTTTTTTTTTTTTTCTTAAGAATCTCCTATGCTAGAGAGAGATTCATCTTATTCCTCCAACGTTATCGGAGTTTGTTGGCCTGTCGTTTAATAAATGTCTACTTTTTAATTGTGATTCTTATTTAGGGTATTTAGTTTTTACCATTAGTCGTTTTTGTCATCTTTATTTATTGTCTATATTTTATGTCTATTTATTGTCTATGTTTTATGTCTATGTTTTACATCTATTTATTGTCTATGTTTTATGTCTATTTATCGTCTATTTTAAAATCTATTTATTGTCTATTGATTGTCTATTTTCTTATTATCTACTTATTGTCTATTTTAAAAACTATTTATTTATTATCTATTTGTTGTCTATTAGTTGTCTATATTTTTCATTATTGCCTATCTATCGTCTTCAATTTTTCTTATCATCTATTTATTCTTGCTTATTTTACATATACGATTAACTTATTTATCTATGTTTCTATATGTAATTGTTTCACTTAATCTAGTAATAATCAGATTTATGTACAGTTTTTCATTGGCACATTCTTAGATTATTCCTATTCTATTATTTTTGTAATTTTCTGCCAACCCACTTATAGGTTAGGGTTTTTTTTTTTTTTTTTTTTTTTTTTTTTTTTTTTTTTTTTTTTTTTTAAATCAAATATTTACAATCATTTATTTGTTTTTCTTTATAACTCTTTCCGCTATGTCCGTGCAGTATTTAATGAATATTTCTTGTGTTTTTTTGTTACAGATTAGGTCTTTAAATTCCTCCACAGTCACTTTCTTGTTTAATTGCTGCTGGGCCTCGAAGCGCTCCCTCCCGAACGCTGGGCACTCGGCCAAGAGGTGACCGATTGACTGGCTCACGCCCGGCTCGCAGAAGCACGATGGGTCGTCCTTACACTTAAAACGGTGTAAGTATTCGGAGAACCCACCGTGCCCCGTCAAAATCTGCGTCAGAACACCAGCCGGGCGGAGCTTTCGGATCACCCCGTAGGCCTCCACTGCGTCCGGGAAGAAGAGCCTCGTTGTCCCAGCAGTGTTGCCGTCCTTGTATCTCCGGTTCCATTTGTCAAGCGAGAGCATCCGCAATTCTCGCTTGACAAATGAGACCGGGCATGGGTCATATTTGGGTTTGGTTTTAATCTTTAGTGCAGCCTCTTTTGCCAATTCATCCGCTCGCTCGTTGCCTTCGAGCCCAACATGTGCCTTGATCCAGAACAGGGATATCTCCCTGTTCTGGAGCCGGCTCGCCCTGATGTGGGCTCTGGCTTCAACGGCGAGCGGATGAGGACTCTCTGGGTTTATCACACAATCGAGGGCTGAGCGCGAGTCGCTTAATATTGCGCAGCTGTCGGCCCCGCATTTTAGGGCGAACCTCGTGGCCTCGCAGATGGCCAGGAGCTCAGCCTGATAGACGGTGCTGTGAGATGGCAGCTTAAATTTGAGGGCTCGGGTCTCAGTCCCGCTTCTCCAGACGGATAAGGCGGACCCGACTTTGCCCTCGATTTTGCTGCCATCTGTGTAGATACGGACCGAGTGGTGAACTCGGTCCTCTACCTGCTCCCGGTCTATCAGGCTGGCATATTCCAGGCCAATCTGCTCGGCCGGATGCGGGGCCTCTGTGGGGTGTACGCTGCGTTCCATCTCCCTGTCGCCTAGCACTTCCTGGGATAACCCTCTCTTCGCCTCGAATAGGGCGGCTGCCTCCTGGATTCGGAGGTCGAGAGGCAGTATCCCAGAAAGCACCAGTGCCGCGTTCAGGGAGACTGTGCGATACGCCCCACAGATTTTCTGCGCGAAACCCCTCTGGACTGCGCCCAGCTGGCGTTGTATGCCAAGTTTTAATGATGCCGGTGCCCATGCGCTCGCTGCATACAGCACGATCGGTTCGACTACGGCCATGTATATAGTCCTGATGATTTCCGGGTTCAGGCCCCATTGTATTTTTGCTGCCCTCGACAATTGTTGGTAGATGCCGAGGGCCTTACGACAGGTGTTGGTCACGTGGGTGTTGAATGTGAGCTTTTGGTCGATAGTGAGGCCTAAGACTTTTATCTCGCCGGACATCGGGATATCGACTCCGCCCATGCTCAGACGTGGGGAGTCATATTTTAGCTTCTTGGTGAGTACCATTGCCTGGGTTTTGTGTGGCGCAAAGTTGAGTTTATTTTCGACTCCCCACGCCCGGACACGGGCAAGAGTGGAGTTGGCCTTTGACTCTATTTCTGCTCCCGAGTGTCCGGCGAAAACCAGGACTACATCGTCGGCGTATGCTTGGCAGTAGACACCGGCATCTTCCATTGATTTTAGTAGGGGGTCTAGAAGGAGGTTCCAGAATGTGGGACCCCCTATGGAACCCTGAACACAACCCTTGTTGGTATGTCGAGTTGTCTCCTTGTCTGCGTACCTTAATTTAATTTTTCTGTTTTCCAGATAACTGTGGACCATCTTTCTAAGATTCCATGGGCATTGGGTTTCCTTTAATCTGGCTTTGATGGCGGGCCACCAGGCGTTATCAAATGCACCCTCTATGTCCAATGACACTAATGCGACCATTTTCTTATTATTTATTTCAGTGTTAATCTTTTTCATTAGGACATAGAGGGCGTCTTCGGTGGATTTCTGCGGCATGAATCCATATTGGCTGCTGCTCAGCTTGGGGAGAACGTGCCACTTGATTCTTTTCATCATCATTTTTTCAACTATTTTCCCCAAGACTGGCAGCAGTCCTATCGGTCGATATGACTTCGATGCCGCATAGTCGTCTTTGCCCGGTTTTCTCAGTACCACTATTGTAGCCTCCTTCCAAGCTTCTGGAAAGTACCCTATTTCCAAGCATTTGTTGGCAAGATTCAGGTATAGCTGTGGGTTTTCCGAGATCGCACGTTGACAGATGTCCGCTGTGAAGCCGTCTGAGCCTGGGGCCTTTTTTACGTTGAAACTGTCAACGGCGGTCTCGAGTTCCAGCATTGTGAATGGTGGATCTGGTTTTGTTCCGTCGTTCTCGTCTTCCTTGTCGCTCTGTACTCTAATTTCGGCGTGTTTGTCGTTATCCGTTGAGGGGTCGTCTTGTGGGAAGAAAGTGTCCGCGAGATGGTTTGCGGACTCTTCCGGGCTCAGGGTTTTTCCGTCCTTTACGAGTGGTACATCTTCTTTTCGTGTGGCTGTTCTTCCGATTACCCTGTAGATGCCTTCCCACATCCCTTCTCGGTCTTGTTTCGTACAGAACTCCTTCCAGCTCTGAGTCTGTGCTTTTACCGCTTCGGTTTCATAGTTTTCTTTCTCCTTCAGGTATTCTTCCACTACCATGTCTCTTCGGACTGAGTTTGCGCATCTGATCCTCCGTTTTTTGGTGGCGACTCTCTTCTTTAGTTCCTCGAGGTTTTCCGACCACCACGGCAGGGTAAGCTTCTCATCTTGCTTTTTCGGTGGTATTGCCAAGGTGCATGCTTCGGTGATAGTTTCGGTGTATTGGGCTATTGTTGACTCTAATTGGGTGGCTGATGTGATATTATCTATTTTTGTTGTGATCTGTTTTTCCATGAGTGATTGGCTAAGGTTGTCACGAAACTTGGTCCAGTCCGCTTTTCTGGTGTTGTACTTTCTTGTGGTTCGGTTTATTTGGATGCCCTTGGACTTTTCAAGTTGGATGGAGAAGCTTATCCCATTGTGGTCGGAGCTTGTGAGGCCCTCGTCGACTTCCCAGTCGTCCACAAACTGGAGGATTTCTGTCGAGCATGCTGTTACGTCGACGAAACTGCTGTAGCGCTGCCCTCCCCTTATCGTGTCAAACGTTGGAGTATGTCCCTTGTTCAAGATTTCGAGGTCCAACTCCTGAATGGTGTCGAACATGTCGTCTCCTCTGTTGTCTATGATCGGGCTGCCCCACCACGTGCTTTTGGCGTTTGCGTCACCTCCTAGGATCAGCTTTGGGCTGACGACTTTCTCTCCTATCACTTTTAGCTGGTCAAGGTACGGTTCGATTGGCTGGTCGGGCTCAAAGTAAAAGGAGACTAGTGTGATCTCCCAGGCACTGGTTTGGATCCCCACCACGACGATGTTGTTCGTGGTGAGTTCTGGGTACTGTCTGACATTAAAGTCCGCGTTGAAAACGGCGATTGCCGCTTTGACAGTACCCGCCCCTGTGCCAGTGTTCTGGAAGATCCGCACTCCCCTATGGCTCCTCATGCTCTGAGCCCCACCCACGTATGGTTCTTGTAGAAGCGCCATCGCAACTCCGCGCTTCTGTGCCTCGACCAGCAATTCGTTAGTCGCCAGCCTTTTCCTCTGGAGGTTCGCTTGTAGTAGGCCGTAGTGGTGGGGGGTGGTTTTGGAGCTGTGGTCCCTATGGCTGCCCTTAGCAATAAGCTATAGTGAGGCGAGCTAACTCATCCCACTTTTGCCTTGTGGGGCAGTGGACGCTGAAGGTGTTGTGATCTGTTCCGACTGTCTTCCCGGCTTTCTTGCAGTTCTGGCAGCAGGGCGGCGCATTTGCTACTCGGCTCGGACACTCTGCTCTCATATGCGTGCCACCACAGTGGCTGCAGAGGTCCGCCGGCTCCTTGCAAAAACGCCTTCCGTGGCCGAATCCAAGGCAGCGCGTGCATTGGACCAGCGGGGACTGGTCCTCAACCCGGACGCGCTGCAAGTCCACGTGCATGGATCCGGCCTCGAGTGCCCTGCGCCAGATCACCGGTGAGACAGCCAGAACTATATGTGCCGTGTGGGGGTTTCGGGCTCTACGTCTGTACTTAATTTGGAGGCGGTTCTCCTCATCGTCGAGGCCGCAAAAGATTCCCTTATTCTGATTTCTCAGGGCTTTCAGAATATCCTCGTCGGTGTTAACCTCGAGGACATTCAAGAGGATCAGGAGCGGGTCTTTATTTTTCACTTCCTCGACGGTGAGGTTAACCGCCTCTTTTTGCAGCTTTTCCTTTATTTTGCTCCGTTCTGCCATGGAGCTGAAGCTCATGATGACCTTTCGGTCCTTGGTCTTTCTTATATTGTCGATTTGAGTCCCTTCTTCCCTTGCGTTGACCGCCGTCCGGATCTTTTCCATGACCTGGTCGCCGGTCTCTTTTTCGTCTCCGGACTTGACAATTACGGAGTGTAGGGCGGCCGGTTGTGGGGATTTCTTCTCGCCACCACTCGCCACTACACTCGCGTAACTTGCCTTCGTCCCTAATGTTTCGACGGCGGTCTGCAGTTCTTTAAGGCGTTCATTGCTCTCCTTTACCATGCGGGTATGGTCCTCCAGTATCGGTTTTTGAAGGGCGGCTTTGTGCTCCTCCATTTTCTCCTTCAAATTTACCATCCGGTCGGTATTTTCTTGGATGAGTTTAGTGTGCTCTTCTAATTTTTTCAGCAGGTTAGGTTAGGTTAGGTTAGGTTAGGTTAGGTTAGGTTAGGTTAGGTTAGGTTAGGTTAGGTTAGGTTAGGTTAGGTTAGGTTAGGTTAGGTTAGGTTGTGTCGTCACCTTGTCGTGGTGGGGGGGCTTGCGTGTCCCAATGATCCACTGAGGCTATACCGGACAGGTTCAACCATACCGGGCAGGCTCGTGGTGAGGGGCATTACTAAGCACGACACTCCCTTCTTTTCCCCTTCCTTCCTTCCCCTTTCCCCATTCCCAAAGCAGCTCCGCGAAGTCGCGGTTCTGCATCCTTCCCATTTCCCTTCCCTTCCCCTTTCCTATTTCCGTGGAGAGAGCGGCGGGTCCGGTGTGCACTCGCACTGCCTCCGGACACGGCCTTTTTCAAGGCCACCGTCGGTCAAACCGTAAGCCGCAACGAGGGGGGTTTCTCCCCCCCCTACGTGGCCCGGGGGCCTGGGCTTCACCGCCTGGGTCGCGAGGAAGAAAACCTCTCTAAAAAATTACCCGAATCTCAAGCGGCGCCGCACCGCGAGGAGATGAATGGTCGGACGGAATTCCGGCCACTAGTGCGTGTCCCCGGTGGGGTACTTGCCGACCCCCCACTGGGTTATGTTTAGGCTTATCCGTGCACATGGCTCTGGCGGATGGACATATATTTCCTAAATACTCGTGGGACTAACTATGGACACTAAACTTAAAAAACAAAAACAAAAAGCGGTAGAGGAGAGGAGCAGCGAAGAAGATGAGGTAGAGATGGAAGAGGTACCGGACGTTGAAACAGTAGGAGCTATACAGGACAGGAGAGAGACGAGGAGCTGGCGCAACATTGCGTCTTCTCCTTTTATGAAGGAATTGCGTGTGTCCGTGTCGCGGTTATCTGACACGGACTCGGAGTGTAGCTCCGTGTCAATTGGCACGGCAGGAAGCCGACTTTGGAGGAAAAGGAGCTTTTCGGACGATGACCCGGAGATGTCAGAGCCGCCAAAAGGGGCGGCTCACAAGTCAAAGAGAGGACGTGGCCGACCGCCCACCACGGGCGAGTTCGTCGGTCTGGCAGAGGCGAAGGCGCAGCTAAATGCCGCTAAGGCGGAGGAGCTGCGCCTCGAAGCGGAGGCGAGTGTCGCCGAAATGTCCAAAACACTCCGGGACAGCAGACACTCATGCCGGAGTGCGCTCAACCCGCCGACCGACAACGAAGACACAGCGCAGTCACTGGCTGCGCTGTACCAATTGATGGTGGACGCGGCTGCCACGGTAGAGGGGGTGGCAGTGCGTTCGAAGAACTTGAAGGGCACGTCGGTGAAGGCCCTCAAGGATGCAGCGGGCCTGGTTAAGGAGGCTGCTGCGGGCATGAGGGCCCGCACAATTAATGAAGAAGTCGCCAAGCTGGAGATGGCAAACCGCCAGCTGACCGCTAAGCTGGCGGAGCTCAGCCGGGAGGTGGCTGAGCTGCGGCGCCAACCAGCCGCACCACCTGCACCAGCTGCACCGACGACATCGGACACCATCAAGGAACTCCTGGAAGAGGCGACCCGGGCGAGCATCGCACAATTTAGTGCGATGCTAAACGCCAGATTTGATGGAATCCAGGACCGGCTTTTGCCGGAACCTCGGTTGAGGCCGCCCCTAGCGGCCGACAGACGAAGGGCGGAAGCCGAAGTCGCGGCTGTGGCTCCACCACCGCCACAAGCATGGGGGCCGCGACCATCAGCGGCCCCTTCAGCTCCGTCTGCCCCCCCTGCAGCCTCGAAGGGCAAAGGGAAGGGTAGGATGAGCATGGCGGCAAGAGAGGCGCGCGCCAAGTCCCTGGACCGCGATTTCCCGGAGCTTCCTGCCCCGGCACCGCCACCACCGCCGACGGCCAATAGGCCAAATAAGAAGAAGGCTGGGCAGCAACCCAAGCCGCAGGCCGCCAAAGACAACTGGCAGGTGGTCGGCGAAGCCAAAAGGGGCAAGAAGCGCCGGAAGAAGAGGAGCGCGCTCAAAAGAAGAGAGGCAGCAAGGCTGCGACCGCCTACCACCACGGCGGTCGTAATAACCCTGCAGAGCGACGCCGAGGCGAGGGGGGTGTCCTACAATGACGTTATGAAGAAGGCCAAAACCTTCGATCTAACTGAGCTGGACATCCCCGAGGTGCGCTGCAGGATCACGGCCACTGGCGCGCGACTCCTAGAGCTAGATGGCGAGACGAGCGGCCCGAAGGCAGACGCTCTGGCCGAGCGGCTGAGGACCATGCTCCCGGCCGATGACGTCAGGATCTCCAGGCCATGCAAGACGCTGGATTTGAGAGTCATTGGCCTGGACGACGCCGTGACGTCTGAAGAGTTGAAAGCTGCTGTCGCTCGGGCGGGTGCCTGCTCCCCGGACAACGTAAAGGCGGGTGTTATCCGGAGGGGCCCATCAAGCCTTGGCACGGCAGTTGTAAGCTGCCCTGTCGAGGCCGCTCAAAAGCTCGCCGAAAAGGGCAGGCTACTCGTGGGATGGGTTTCAGCCCAAGTAAGGCTTTTGAAACCCAGGCCGGTAAGATGCTTCCGGTGCCTGCTAAACGGCCATGTAGGTGCGCGCTGCGCGTCAGGGGTAGACTGCAGTAGCAGGTGCTTCAGGTGCGGAAACCCGGGCCACCAGGCAAGCACCTGCTCTGCCGAGCCTCACTGCCCCGCGTGCGTAGCGATCAATAAGGATCCGAACCACTGGACAGGAAGCAAAGAGTGCGCGGCCAACAAGCCGCAGGCCAAAAAGGGCAAACCATCGGCCAAGAAGCCAACCGCACCACCGGAACCGACACAGGCTCCAGCGGCCGCCCAGGAGGAGCCGTTCGAAATGGAGTGTCTGTAATGCACGACCTCCATTTCGTTCAGGCGAACCTCAACCACTCTGCCAGGGCACAGGATCTCCTGTACCAAACCCTGACAGAGTGGGCGACGAACTTTGCGGTGATCGGGGAACCATACTTTGTCCCCCCTAGGGACGACTGGGCGGGAGACCTGGACGGCACGGTGGCGATGATGACGGCGCCAGCGTCCGGCTCACCGCCACTCGAGAATGTGACGCGAGGACATGGCTGGGTGGCGGCTCGAGTCGGACGCCTAGCACTTGTAGGCGCCTACATCTCGCCAAACAAGCCACTGGCCGACTTCGAGGACTTTTTAGCGTCCTTGGAGTCGGTCGTGTCCCGTGCCGGGTCCTTACCGGTCGTCCTGCTGGGGGACTTCAATGCGAAGTCCTCCGCATGGGGATCCCCGATCACCGACGCGAGAGGGCGGCTGCTGGAGGAGTGGTCGGTCGAGGTAGGACTGACCGTCCTCAACAGAGGCGCAGCACTGACGTGTGTCCGGCACAACGGGGGGTCCATCGTGGACATCTCGCTGGCGAGTCCGACCCTGGCCAGCAGGGTGTCGAATTGGCGGGTCGTCGAGGAGGTCGAGACGCTTTCTGATCACAGGTACATCAGATTTAGCGTCTCGGCCCAAACCTCAGATCGGCCGCCGTCGACTGATGGCCAGGGTCCAAACCCACGGTGGGCCCTCTCCCGATTCGACCGGGAGCTGGCCGCTGAGGCTGCCATTGTGCAGGCGTGGCAACCGGCCCCGGATCGGATCGGGGACGTTGATGCGGAGGTGGCATGGCTGCGTGGCGCTCTGACCGCCATCTGCGACGCCTCAATGCCGAGGGTGCGCCGTAGGCCTCGTAAGCGCCAGGTGTACTGGTGGTCGCCGGAGATCGCACAATTGCGACGCGAGTGTATCGCAAGGCGCCGCCGGTACACCAGGCACCGTCGAAGGCGCCGAGTGCCAAACTACTCGGTTGCCGACGAGCAAGCGCTCTACGAGGCCTACAGGCAGGCGAAAAAGGCGTTGCAGATCGCCATTAAGAGCGCCAAACTCCAGTCGTGGAGGGAACTGCTCGAGACACTGGAGCGGGACCCGTGGGGACGCCCCTACCTTATGGTACGGGGCAAACTCCGCGCGTGGTCCCCTCCCCTGACGTTGAACCTCCGGCCACAGTTCGTCGAGGAGATTGTCTGCGCACTGTTCCCGAACGGGGACGACGACTTCCGTCCTCCCCCCATGGGTGGTGCGCAGCAACTGCAGAGACCCGACGACACTGTGGCCAGGATGGATATCCCGGACGTGACGGAAGAGGAGCTCCAGGCAGCGGTGAGACGCCTTCAGGCGAAGAACACTGCTCCGGGACCAGACGGCATACCGGGAAGGGCCCTAGTCGTGGCCCTGAAGGAGCTGGAGCCACGATTTAGGAGGCTCCTGTGTGCCTGTCTGGGGAGCGGTGTCTTCCCTAAGGCGTGGAAGACCGGCAGGCTGGTGCTCCTCAGGAAAGAGGGCCGACCTGCGGAGTCCCCCTCGGCCCATCGGCCTTTGGCGCTGCTCGACGAGGTGGGCAAAATCTTCGAGAAGATAATTGCAGACCGCCTTGTCGAGCACATGGACCGGGTGGGGCCAAATCTGGCCGACAACCAGTACGGCTTTCGACGGGGCCGCTCCACGATAGACGCCGTCCAGCGGGTGAGGGCCCTTGCAGATAGCGAGGTGTCCCGGGGCGGGGTGGTGCTGGCAGTGTCTTTAGACATTGCCAACGCGTTCAACACCCTGCCCTGGAGCTGCATACTGGGGGCTCTCAAATTCCACGGCGTGCCAGGGTACCTGTACGATATCGTACAGGACTACCTGAGGGAGAGGGCCGTGGAATACCCCACGCAGGACGGCTGGACGCGCAGGGCGGTGACGCGCGGTGTTCCGCAGGGGTCGGTGCTTGGGCCGCTCCTGTGGAACATCGGGTATGACTGGGTCCTGCGCGGTGCCCTGTTACGAGGTGTGTCGGTGTTTTGCTACGCGGACGACACCCTCGTAACGGCACGCGGCGAGTCGTACAGACGGGCGACCATACTCGCTACGGCGGGAGTCGCCCAGGTTGTCGGTCGGATCCGTAGGCTCGGCCTCAAGGTGGCATTGGAGAAGTCGGAGGCCCTGTGGTTCCACGGACCGCGGAACAGGCCTCCGGCTGGCTCCCAAATTGTCGTCGGCGGCGTCGGCATTGCAGTCGGCCACTCGTTGAAATACCTCGGCCTTCATTTAGATGGCCGATGGGACTTCGGGCGCCACTTCCATCTCTTGGCGCCCAAACTGACGCGAGCGGCCGCTGCATTGTCCCGACTGCTGCCGAATTTAGAAGGACCCAATCAGACCTGTAGGCGTCTGTACCACGGGGTCGTGCGGTCTATGGCCCTCTACGGCGCCCCTATCTGGGCAGAAAGACTGTCGGCCGTCAACGCTGCGGTCCTGCGAAGGTCGCAGCGTGTGATGGCCATAAGGGCGTCGCGGGGGTACCGCACGATCTCGTCGGAGGCCGCGTGCCTCATTGCGGGAACGCCACCCTGGACGGTGGAGGCGAAGGCCCTGGCTCGAATGTACCATTGGTACAAAGAGCAGCAGGAGCAGGGCCGAGTCGAGATCGACACCGTCCAGCGGAAGAGGCGAGAGCTTCGTGCAGCCGTCCTCGCGGAGTGGGACGAGTTACTCGCACACCCCACCGCGGGACGGCTCACGATAGCGGCCATACGTCCCGCAATGGGCACGTGGCTGAAGAGGCGACACGGCAGCCTGACCTACAGGCTGACACAAGTCCTGACGGGCCACGGCTGTTTCGGCCACTATCTATGCCGAATCGGCCGTGAGCAGGACGAGCGGTGCCACCACTGCCAAGATCCATCGGACACGGCTGCGCACACCTTGCAGTCGTGTCCGGCGTGGTCGGCACCGCGTCAGGCGTTGAGGGCCGCGCTGGGAGCGACCAACATCACGCTCCCGGCAATCGTCAGACGC
Organism: Thyatira batis; assembly: GCA_905147785.2. Classification (NCBI taxonomy): domain Eukaryota; kingdom Metazoa; phylum Arthropoda; class Insecta; order Lepidoptera; family Drepanidae; genus Thyatira; species Thyatira batis. The sequence continues at coordinate 12,033,759 of LR990491.1, forward strand.
ATGTCTGCTGACGAAGCGGCCTGGGAAGCCGTCATCACCTTCTGTGAGGAGGTGATGGCGGCCAAAGAGGAGGCGGAGAGGGTGCGAGAGGCGGAAAGCCAGCTCGCATCCCGTCGCAGGCGCGCCGGTTACCGTCGCCGGCGCGACAATATGCGACCGCCCTAGAAGTGGCCTGCGGGTGATGGGTAGGGCAACCCACCACCCGCGCAGAAACAGGCCCAAGAAGGAGACGGACGCGCCTTGTCCGACGCGTCCGTCCAGACGGAGGTAGGGGGGCAGAGGCCCCCCGAAGAAGTGGTCTCTAAGACCGATGCCGGCCGGAGTTGCGTGTAGAATGCGAAAGCGAACCCGCAACTCCGGCACAACGGCCAGAAGGACACGGGGAGGTTTTAGTCCGTGCAAGTCGGACATAACCCGTCGCTGTGCCCTCAGCGGCGGGTATGCGAAGGCATTTCCTCCCCGAAAACAAAAAAAAAAAAAAAAAAAAAAAAAAAGGTTAGGTTAGGTTAGGTTAGGTTAGGTTAGGTTAGGTTAGGTTAGGTTAGGTTAGGTTAGGTTAGGTTAGGTTAGGTTAGGTTAGGTTAGGTTAGGTTTTTTTTTTTTTTTTTTTTTTTTTTTCTTAAGAATCTCTATGTGATAGAGATTCATCTTATTCCTCCAACATTATCGGAGTTTGTTTGCTTGGTTTTTAATAATTGTCTATTCTTTAATTGTCAGTCTTATTTAGGGTATTTAGTTTTTACCATTAGTCTTTTTATCTTCTTTATTTATTGTCTATATTTTATGTCTATTTATTGTCTATGTTTTATGTCTATGTTTTACATCTATTTATTGTCTATGTTTTATGTCTATTTATTGTCTATTTTAAAATCTATTTATTGTCTATTGATTGTCTATTTTCTTATTATCTACTTAGTGTCTATTTTAAAATCTATTTATTTATTATCTATTTATTATCTATTTGTTGTCTATTAATTGTCTATATTTTCTATTATTGCCTATCTATCGTCTTCAATTTTTCTTATCATCTATTTATTCTTACTTATTTTACATATATTATTAACTTATTTGTCTATGATTCTATATGTAATTGTTTCACTTAATCTAGTAATAATCAATTTATGTACATTTTGTCATTGGCACATTCTTAAATTATTCCTATTCTATGTATTTTTGTATTTTTCTGCCAACCCACTTATAGGTTAGGGTTTTTTTTTTTTTTTTTTTTTAAATCAAGTATTTACAATCATTTATTTGTTTTTCTTTATAACTCTTTCCGCTATGTCCGTGCAGTATTTAATGAATATTTCTTGTGTTTTTTTGTTACAGATTAGGTCTTTAAATTCCTCCACAGTCACGTTCTTGTTTAATTGCTGCTGGGCCTCGAAGCGCTCCCTCCCGAACGCTGGGCACTCGGCCAAGAGGTGACCGACAGACTGGCTCACGCCCGGCTCGCAGAAGCACGATGGGTCGTCCTTACACTTGAAACGGTGCAAGTATTCGGAGAACCCACCGTGCCCCGTCAAAATCTGCGTCAGAACGCCAGCCGGGCGGAGCTTTCGGATCACCCCGTAGGCCTCCACTGCGTCCGGGAAGAAGAGCCTGGTGGTCCCAGCAGTGTTGCCGTCCTTGTATCTCCGGTTCCATTTGTCAAGCGAGAGTATCCGCAATTCTCGCTTGACAAATGAAACCGGGCATGCGTCATATTTGGGTTTTGTTTTCACCTTTAGTGCAGCCTCCTTTGCCAATTCATCCGCTCGCTCGTTGCCTTCGAGCCCAACATGTGCCTTGATCCAGAACAGGGATATCTCTCTGTTCTGGATCCGGCTCGCCCTGATGTGGGCTCTGGCTTCAACGGCGAGCGGATGAGGGCTTTCTGTATTAACGACGCAATCGAGGGCTGAGCGCGAGTCGCTTAATATCGCGCAGCTGTCGGCCCCGCATTTTAGGGCGAACCTCGTGGCCTCGCAGATGGCCAGGAGCTCAGCCTGATAGACGGTGCTGTGAGATGGCAGCTTCAATTTGAGGGCTCGGGTCTCAGTCCCGCTTCTCCATACGGATAAGGCGGACCCGACTTTGCCCTCGATTTTGCTGCCATCTGTGTAGATACGGACCGAGTGGTGAACTCGGTCTTCTACCTGCTCCCGGTCTATCAGGCTGGCGTATTCCAGGCCAATCTGCTCGGCTGGATGCGGGGCCTCTGTGGGGTGTACGCTGCGCTCCATCTCCCTGTCGCCTAGCACTTCCTGGGATAACCCTCTCTTCGCCTCGAATAGGGCGGCTGCCTCCTGGATTCGGAGGTCGAGAGGCAGTATCCCAGAAAGCACCAGTGCCGCGTTCAGGGAGACTGTGCGATACGCCCCACAGATTTTCTGCGCGAAACCCCTCTGTACGGTGCCCAGCTGGCGTTGTATGCCGAGTTTTGATGCTGCCGGTGCCCATGCGCTCGCTGCATACAGCACGATAGGTTCGACTACGGCCATGTATATAGTCCTGATGATTTCCGGGTTTAGGCCCCACTGTATTTTGGCTGCCCTCGACAGCTGATGGTAAATGCCGAGGGCTTTTCTGCACGTATTAGCCACGTGGGCGTTGAATGTCAACTTATCGTCTACAGTGAGGCCTAAGATCTTGATTTCGCCGGACATCGGGATGACGACTCCGCCCATGCTCAGGCGCGGGGAGTCAAACTTGAGCTTTTTGGTTAAAACCATCGCCTGGGTCTTATGCGGCGCAAAGTTTAGTTTGTTTTCGACTCCCCACGCCCGGACACGGGCAAGAGTGGAGTTGGCCTTTGACTCTATTTCTGCTCCCGAGTGTCCGGCGAAAACCAGGACTACATCGTCGGCGTATGCTTGGCAGTAGACACCGGCATCTTCCATCGATTTTAGTAGGGGGTCTAGAAGGAGGTTCCAGAATGTGGGACCCCCTATGGAACCCTGAACACAACCCTTGTTGGTATGTCGAGTTGTCTCCTTGTCTGCATATCTTAATTTAATTTTTCTGTTTTCCAGATAACTGTGCACCATCTTTCTAAGATTCCATGGGCATTGGGTTTCTTTTAATCTGGCCTTGATGGCGGGCCACCAGGCGTTATCAAATGCGCCCTCTATGTCCAATGACACTAATGCGACCATTTTTTTATTATTTATTTCCGTGTTTATCTTTTTCATTAGGACATAGAGGGCGTCTTCGGTGGACCGCTGCGGCATGAAACCATATTGGCCGCTGCTCAGCTTGGGGAGAATGTGCCACTTGATCCTCTTCATCATCATTTTCTCCACTATTTTCCCCAAGACTGGCAGCAGACCTATCGGTCGATATGATTTCGATGCCGCATAGTCGTCTTTTCCCGGTTTCCTCAAGACTACAACTGTGGCCTCCTTCCAAGCTTCTGGAAAGTAGCCTATTTCCAAGCATTTGTTGGCAAGATCCAGGTATAACTGTGGGTTTTCCGAGATCGCACGTTGACAGATGTCCGCTGTGAAGCCGTCTAGGCCTGGGGCCTTTTTTACGTTGAAGCTGTCAACGGCGGTCTCGAGTTCCAGCATTGTGAATGGAGGGTCCGGTTTAGTTCCGTCATTCTCGACTTCCTTTTCGCTCCGTGCTCTTATTTCGGCGTGTTTGTCGTTGTCGGTTTGAGGGTCATCTTGTGGGAAGAAAGTATCCGCGAGGTGGTCTGCGGATTCTTCCGGGCTCAGGGTTTTCCCGTCTTTTATGAGTGGTACGTCTTCTTTCCGTGTGGCTGTTCTTCCGATCACCCTGTAGATGCCCTCCCACATCCCCTCTCGGTCTTGTTTGGTGCAGAACTCCTTCCAGCTCTGAGTCTGTGCTTTTTCCGCTTCGGTCTCGTAATTTTCTTTTTCTTTTAAATATTCTTCCACTACCATGGCTCTTCGGGCAGGGTTGGCGCATCTGATCCTCCGTTTTTTGGTGGCGACTTTCTTCTTCAACTCCTCGAGGTTTTCCGACCACCACGGCAGGGTAAGCTTCTCATCTTGCTTTTTCGGTGGTATTGCCAAGGTGCATGCTTCGGTGATAGTTTCGGTGTATTGGGCTATTGTTGACTCTAATTGGGTGGCTGATGTGATGTTGTCTATTTTGGTTGTGAGCTGTTTTTCTATGAGTGATTGACTAATGCTGTCTCGAAACTTGGTCCAGTCGGCCTTTCTGGTGTTGTATTTTCTGGTGGTTCGGTTTATTTGGATGCCCTTGGACTTTTCGAGTTGGATGGAGAAGCTTATCCCGTTGTGGTCGGAACTTGTGAGGCCCTCGTCGACTTTCCAGTCGTCCACAAATTGGAGGATTTCCGTCGAGCAAGCTGTTACGTCGACGAAACTGCTGTAGCGCTGCCCCCCCCTTATTGTATCGAACGTTGGTGTTTGTCCGTTGTTCAGGATTTCGAGATCCATCTCCTGTATGGTGTCAAACATATCGTCTCCTCTGTGATCTATGATCGGGCTACCCCACCACGTGCTCTTGGCGTTGGCGTCTCCTCCCAGGATCAGCTTTGGGCTGGCGACTTTCTCTCCTATCACTTTTAGCTGGTCGAGGTACGGTTCGATTGGCTGGTCGGGCTCAAAGTAAAAGGAGACTAGTGTGATCTCCCAGGCACTGGTTTGGATCCCCACCACGACGATGTTGTTCGTGGTGAGTTCTGGGTACTGTCGGACATTTAAGTCCGCGTCGAATACGGCGATTGCCGCTTTGACAGTACCCGCTCCCGTGCCAGTGTTCTGGAAGATCCGCACGCCCCTGTGGCTCCTCATGCTCTGAACCCCACCGACGTATGGTTCCTGCAGGAGCGCCATCGCAACTCCGCGCTTCTGTGCCTCGACCAGCAGTTCGTTAGTCGCCAGCCTTTTCCTTTGGAGGTTCGCCTGTAGTATGCCGTAGTGGTGGGGGGTGGTTTTGGAGCTGTGGTCCCTATGGCTGCCCTTAGCAATAAGCTATAGTGAGGCGAGCTAACTCATCCCACTTTTGCCTTGTGGGGCAGTGGACGCTGAAGGTGTTGTGATCTGTTCCGACTGTCTTCCCGGCTTTCTTGCAGTTCTGGCAGCAGGGCGGCGCATTTGCTACTCGGCTCGGACACTCTGCTCTCATATGCGTGCCACCACAGTGGCTGCAGAGGTCCGCCGGCTCCTTGCAAAAACGCCTTCCGTGGCCGAATCCAAGGCAGCGCGTGCATTGGACCAGCGGGGACTGGTCCTCAACCCGGACGCGCTGCAAGTCCACGTGCATGGATCCGGCCTCGAGTGCCCTGCGCCAGATCACCGGTGAGACAGCCAGAACTATATGTGCCGTGTGGGGGTTTCGGGCTCTACGTCTGTACTTAATTTGGAGGCGGTTCTCCTCATCGTCGAGGCCGCAAAAGATTCCCTTATTCTGATTTCTCAGGGCTTTCAGAATATCCTCGTCGGTGTTAACCTCGAGGACATTCAAGAGGATCAGGAGCGGGTCTTTATTTTTCACTTCCTCGACGGTGAGGTTAACCGCCTCTTTTTGCAGCTTTTCCTTTATTTTGCTCCGTTCTGCCATGGAGCTGAAGCTCATGATGACCTTTCGGTCCTTGGTCTTTCTTATATTGTCGATTTGAGTCCCTTCTTCCCTTGCGTTGACCGCCGTCCGGATCTTTTCCATGACCTGGTCGCCGGTCTCTTTTTCGTCTCCGGACTTGACAATTACGGAGTGTAGGGCGGCCGGTTGTGGGGATTTCTTCTCGCCACCACTCGCCACTACACTCGCGTAACTTGCCTTCGTCCCTAATGTTTCGACGGCGGTCTGCAGTTCTTTAAGGCGTTCATTGCTCTCCTTTACCATGCGGGTATGGTCCTCCAGTATCGGTTTTTGAAGGGCGGCTTTGTGCTCCTCCATTTTCTCCTTCAAATTTACCATCCGGTCGGTATTTTCTTGGATGAGTTTAGTGTGCTCTTCTAATTTTTTCAGCAGTTCGTCCTCCCTTTTGCCGTTATCTATATTGGTGATGGGGGTGGGTGGCAAGACCACTGCCGCTGCGGCTGGCTGGTTGGGGCCGCTCTGCTCACATTCCTTTACCAGCTGGTAGAGGCGGTCTATTGCGGCAATGGTCTCTACCTTGATTTCGGTTTTTAAATTCCGAGAGTTATTTAAATTTAATTTTGCCTTGTGGAGGCATGCCCTCGCCTCGAGGGTTCGGGTTGCGTATTTAGTAACGGGGGGTGGGGTGCCAATTGGTGCTTTAATCTTAGGTTTGGTGGTTTGGGACAACGTTTGGGATGTTTTTGCTGGAGCCGGTTCGTTACTTAAATCTATATTAAAGGTGGTGTTGTGGTCAGGGGCCGATGGACCAGCCCTCGGTGGAGATTTGGGCTTCGGTGGGGGACTATGTCCGATGAGAGACATGTTTAACTGTGAATTTATGCGAAAATGTGTGAAATTTAATAAATTTGGTCAAATTTGGTGTTTGAATGGAATTTGCGGATTCTGTAGTTACAAGGGAATTTTTTGACTATTTTTATGAGAATCTACGGTATCGAATAAAGACGACCACCGAAGCGGAATTTAGAATATATGACTTTTGAATTTTACCAAATCGATTTTGTCCAGCTGGCGGAGCGCCAAGTGGGTGGGTGGGCGGGCAAAAATTTGCTCCCAGGGGGCCGTATTTGGTGTTAAAAGAAGCGTCTCGGCGCGGCGGACTCAGATATGCAATAATATATATATGTCTCTATAGAAAAATCTGAAGAAATTATGAAAAAACTGTTTTTATAGGTGAAATTTACTAATATTTGTTTATTTTTCAGGATCCGGAGGTCGGAGGACGGAGCGGAAGGTGTCTTTCGACGCGTCTCGTCGTGTTCAACAACCAGCCGAAAACAGAAATAAATTTGGAAGAACTAGATAGAAATTAGACCAGAAAATGTTATGTGAAAGTTACTATGAAATTTGTATGGAAATTGCTGAAGGCAATTTATCAAAAAGTCGGGTTTATCTGAGAAACGCCGGGTGTTTTTCGCGTAAAAGCGTATGTGGGAGCAAGATCTATGAGCTGTGACAAAAAATCGGGAGAAACGGGAGATTATTAGGAAATTTATGCGATGTAATTTTTTGGCACGTCACCCCTTAGGTGAACTTCGGTACTACAAAAAAGTTATGTAAAATTTTGACTAAAACTGTATGGGCAACGGGGACTCGGTGTATCTAGATGAAAATTTGCTCCCAGGGGGCCGTATTTGGTGTTAAAAGAAGCGTCTCGGCGCGGCGGACTCAGATATGCAATAATATATATATGTCTCTATAGAAAAATCTGAAGAAATTATGAAAAAACTGTTTTTATAGGTGAAATTTACTAATATTTGTTTATTTTTCAGGATCCGGAGGTCGGAGGACGGAGCGGAAGGTGTCTTTCGACGCGTCTCGTCGTGTTCAACAACCAGCCGAAAACAGAAATAAATTTGGAAGAACTAGATAGAAATTAGACCAGAAAATGTTATGTGAAAGTTACTATGAAATTTGTATGGAAATTGCTGAAGGCAATTTATCAAAAAGTCGGGTTTATCTGAGAAACGCCGGGTGTTTTTCGCGTAAAAGCGTATGTGGGAGCAAGATCTATGAGCTGTGACAAAAAATCGGGAGAAACGGGAGATTATTAGGAAATTTATGCGATGTAATTTTTTGGCACGTCACCCCTTAGGTGAACTTCGGTACTACAAAAAAGTTATGTAAAATTTTGACTAAAACTGTATGGGCAACGGGGACTCGGTGTATCTAGATGAAAATTTGCTCCCAGGGGGCCGTATTTGGTGTTAAAAGAAGCGTCTCGGCGCGGCGGACTCAGATATGCAATAATATATATATGTCTCTATAGAAAAATCTGAAGAAATTATGAAAAAACTGTTTTTATAGGTGAAATTTACTAATATTTGTTTATTTTTCAGGATCCGGAGGTCGGAGGACGGAGCGGAAGGTGTCTTTCGACGCGTCTCGTCGTGTTCAACAACCAGCCGAAAACAGAAATAAATTTGGAAGAACTAGATAGAAATTAGACCAGAAAATGTTATGTGAAAGTTACTATGAAATTTGTATGGAAATTGCTGAAGGCAATTTATCAAAAAGTCGGGTTTATCTGAGAAACGCCGGGTGTTTTTCGCGTAAAAGCGTATGTGGGAGCAAGATCTATGAGCTGTGACAAAAAATCGGGAGAAACGGGAGATTATTAGGAAATTTATGCGATGTAATTTTTTGGCACGTCACCCCTTAGGTGAACTTCGGTACTACAAAAAAGTTATGTAAAATTTTGACTAAAACTGTATGGGCAACGGGGACTCGGTGTATCTAGATGAAAATTTGCTCCCAGGGGGCCGTATTTGGTGTTAAAAGAAGCGTCTCGGCGCGGCGGACTCAGATATGCAATAATATATATATGTCTCTATAGAAAAATCTGAAGAAATTATGAAAAAACTGTTTTTATAGGTGAAATTTACTAATATTTGTTTATTTTTCAGGATCCGGAGGTCGGAGGACGGAGCGGAAGGTGTCTTTCGACGCGTCTCGTCGTGTTCAACAACCAGCCGAAAACAGAAATAAATTTGGAAGAACTAGATAGAAATTAGACCAGAAAATGTTATGTGAAAGTTACTATGAAATTTGTATGGAAATTGCTGAAGGCAATTTATCAAAAAGTCGGGTTTATCTGAGAAACGCCGGGTGTTTTTCGCGTAAAAGCGTATGTGGGAGCAAGATCTATGAGCTGTGACAAAAAATCGGGAGAAACGGGAGATTATTAGGAAATTTATGCGATGTAATTTTTTGGCACGTCACCCCTTAGGTGAACTTCGGTACTACAAAAAAGTTATGTAAAATTTTGACTAAAACTGTATGGGCAACGGGGACTCGGTGTATCTAGATGAAAATTTGCTCCCAGGGGGCCGTATTTGGTGTTAAAAGAAGCGTCTCGGCGCGGCGGACTCAGATATGCAATAATATATATATGTCTCTATAGAAAAATCTGAAGAAATTATGAAAAAACTGTTTTTATAGGTGAAATTTACTAATATTTGTTTATTTTTCAGGATCCGGAGGTCGGAGGACGGAGCGGAAGGTGTCTTTCGACGCGTCTCGTCGTGTTCAACAACCAGCCGAAAACAGAAATAAATTTGGAAGAACTAGATAGAAATTAGACCAGAAAATGTTATGTGAAAGTTACTATGAAATTTGTATGGAAATTGCTGAAGGCAATTTATCAAAAAGTCGGGTTTATCTGAGAAACGCCGGGTGTTTTTCGCGTAAAAGCGTATGTGGGAGCAAGATCTATGAGCTGTGACAAAAAATCGGGAGAAACGGGAGATTATTAGGAAATTTATGCGATGTAATTTTTTGGCACGTCACCCCTTAGGTGAACTTCGGTACTACAAAAAAGTTATGTAAAATTTTGACTAAAACTGTATGGGCAACGGGGACTCGGTGTATCTAGATGAAAATTTGCTCCCAGGGGGCCGTATTTGGTGTTAAAAGAAGCGTCTCGGCGCGGCGGACTCAGATATGCAATAATATATATATGTCTCTATAGAAAAATCTGAAGAAATTATGAAAAAACTGTTTTTATAGGTGAAATTTACTAATATTTGTTTATTTTTCAGGATCCGGAGGTCGGAGGACGGAGCGGAAGGTGTCTTTCGACGCGTCTCGTCGTGTTCAACAACCAGCCGAAAACAGAAATAAATTTGGAAGAACTAGATAGAAATTAGACCAGAAAATGTTATGTGAAAGTTACTATGAAATTTGTATGGAAATTGCTGAAGGCAATTTATCAAAAAGTCGGGTTTATCTGAGAAACGCCGGGTGTTTTTCGCGTAAAAGCGTATGTGGGAGCAAGATCTATGAGCTGTGACAAAAAATCGGGAGAAACGGGAGATTATTAGGAAATTTATGCGATGTAATTTTTTGGCACGTCACCCCTTAGGTGAACTTCGGTACTACAAAAAAGTTATGTAAAATTTTGACTAAAACTGTATGGGCAACGGGGACTCGGTGTATCTAGATGAAAATTTGCTCCCAGGGGGCCGTATTTGGTGTTAAAAGAAGCGTCTCGGCGCGGCGGACTCAGATATGCAATAATATATATATGTCTCTATAGAAAAATCTGAAGAAATTATGAAAAAACTGTTTTTATAGGTGAAATTTACTAATATTTGTTTATTTTTCAGGATCCGGAGGTCGGAGGACGGAGCGGAAGGTGTCTTTCGACGCGTCTCGTCGTGTTCAACAACCAGCCGAAAACAGAAATAAATTTGGAAGAACTAGATAGAAATTAGACCAGAAAATGTTATGTGAAAGTTACTATGAAATTTGTATGGAAATTGCTGAAGGCAATTTATCAAAAAGTCGGGTTTATCTGAGAAACGCCGGGTGTTTTTCGCGTAAAAGCGTATGTGGGAGCAAGATCTATGAGCTGTGACAAAAAATCGGGAGAAACGGGAGATTATTAGGAAATTTATGCGATGTAATTTTTTGGCACGTCACCCCTTAGGTGAACTTCGGTACTACAAAAAAGTTATGTAAAATTTTGACTAAAACTGTATGGGCAACGGGGACTCGGTGTATCTAGATGAAAATTTGCTCCCAGGGGGCCGTATTTGGTGTTAAAAGAAGCGTCTCGGCGCGGCGGACTCAGATATGCAATAATATATATATGTCTCTATAGAAAAATCTGAAGAAATTATGAAAAAACTGTTTTTATAGGTGAAATTTACTAATATTTGTTTATTTTTCAGGATCCGGAGGTCGGAGGACGGAGCGGAAGGTGTCTTTCGACGCGTCTCGTCGTGTTCAACAACCAGCCGAAAACAGAAATAAATTTGGAAGAACTAGATAGAAATTAGACCAGAAAATGTTATGTGAAAGTTACTATGAAATTTGTATGGAAATTGCTGAAGGCAATTTATCAAAAAGTCGGGTTTATCTGAGAAACGCCGGGTGTTTTTCGCGTAAAAGCGTATGTGGGAGCAAGATCTATGAGCTGTGACAAAAAATCGGGAGAAACGGGAGATTATTAGGAAATTTATGCGATGTAATTTTTTGGCACGTCACCCCTTAGGTGAACTTCGGTACTACAAAAAAGTTATGTAAAATTTTGACTAAAACTGTATGGGCAACGGGGACTCGGTGTATCTAGATGAAAATTTGCTCCCAGGGGGCCGTATTTGGTGTTAAAAGAAGCGTCTCGGCGCGGCGGACTCAGATATGCAATAATATATATATGTCTCTATAGAAAAATCTGAAGAAATTATGAAAAAACTGTTTTTATAGGTGAAATTTACTAATATTTGTTTATTTTTCAGGATCCGGAGGTCGGAGGACGGAGCGGAAGGTGTCTTTCGACGCGTCTCGTCGTGTTCAACAACCAGCCGAAAACAGAAATAAATTTGGAAGAACTAGATAGAAATTAGACCAGAAAATGTTATGTGAAAGTTACTATGAAATTTGTATGGAAATTGCTGAAGGCAATTTATCAAAAAGTCGGGTTTATCTGAGAAACGCCGGGTGTTTTTCGCGTAAAAGCGTATGTGGGAGCAAGATCTATGAGCTGTGACAAAAAATCGGGAGAAACGGGAGATTATTAGGAAATTTATGCGATGTAATTTTTTGGCACGTCACCCCTTAGGTGAACTTCGGTACTACAAAAAAGTTATGTAAAATTTTGACTAAAACTGTATGGGCAACGGGGACTCGGTGTATCTAGATGAAAATTTGCTCCCAGGGGGCCGTATTTGGTGTTAAAAGAAGCGTCTCGGCGCGGCGGACTCAGATATGCAATAATATATATATGTCTCTATAGAAAAATCTGAAGAAATTATGAAAAAACTGTTTTTATAGGTGAAATTTACTAATATTTGTTTATTTTTCAGGATCCGGAGGTCGGAGGACGGAGCGGAAGGTGTCTTTCGACGCGTCTCGTCGTGTTCAACAACCAGCCGAAAACAGAAATAAATTTGGAAGAACTAGATAGAAATTAGACCAGAAAATGTTATGTGAAAGTTACTATGAAATTTGTATGGAAATTGCTGAAGGCAATTTATCAAAAAGTCGGGTTTATCTGAGAAACGCCGGGTGTTTTTCGCGTAAAAGCGTATGTGGGAGCAAGATCTATGAGCTGTGACAAAAAATCGGGAGAAACGGGAGATTATTAGGAAATTTATGCGATGTAATTTTTTGGCACGTCACCCCTTAGGTGAACTTCGGTACTACAAAAAAGTTATGTAAAATTTTGACTAAAACTGTATGGGCAACGGGGACTCGGTGTATCTAGATGAAAATTTGCTCCCAGGGGGCCGTATTTGGTGTTAAAAGAAGCGTCTCGGCGCGGCGGACTCAGATATGCAATAATATATATATGTCTCTATAGAAAAATCTGAAGAAATTATGAAAAAACTGTTTTTATAGGTGAAATTTACTAATATTTGTTTATTTTTCAGGATCCGGAGGTCGGAGGACGGAGCGGAAGGTGTCTTTCGACGCGTCTCGTCGTGTTCAACAACCAGCCGAAAACAGAAATAAATTTGGAAGAACTAGATAGAAATTAGACCAGAAAATGTTATGTGAAAGTTACTATGAAATTTGTATGGAAATTGCTGAAGGCAATTTATCAAAAAGTCGGGTTTATCTGAGAAACGCCGGGTGTTTTTCGCGTAAAAGCGTATGTGGGAGCAAGATCTATGAGCTGTGACAAAAAATCGGGAGAAACGGGAGATTATTAGGAAATTTATGCGATGTAATTTTTTGGCACGTCACCCCTTAGGTGAACTTCGGTACTACAAAAAAGTTATGTAAAATTTTGACTAAAACTGTATGGGCAACGGGGACTCGGTGTATCTAGATGAAAATTTGCTCCCAGGGGGCCGTATTTGGTGTTAAAAGAAGCGTCTCGGCGCGGCGGACTCAGATATGCAATAATATATATATGTCTCTATAGAAAAATCTGAAGAAATTATGAAAAAACTGTTTTTATAGGTGAAATTTACTAATATTTGTTTATTTTTCAGGATCCGGAGGTCGGAGGACGGAGCGGAAGGTGTCTTTCGACGCGTCTCGTCGTGTTCAACAACCAGCCGAAAACAGAAATAAATTTGGAAGAACTAGATAGAAATTAGACCAGAAAATGTTATGTGAAAGTTACTATGAAATTTGTATGGAAATTGCTGAAGGCAATTTATCAAAAAGTCGGGTTTATCTGAGAAACGCCGGGTGTTTTTCGCGTAAAAGCGTATGTGGGAGCAAGATCTATGAGCTGTGACAAAAAATCGGGAGAAACGGGAGATTATTAGGAAATTTATGCGATGTAATTTTTTGGCACGTCACCCCTTAGGTGAACTTCGGTACTACAAAAAAGTTATGTAAAATTTTGACTAAAACTGTATGGGCAACGGGGACTCGGTGTATCTAGATGAAAATTTGCTCCCAGGGGGCCGTATTTGGTGTTAAAAGAAGCGTCTCGGCGCGGCGGACTCAGATATGCAATAATATATATATGTCTCTATAGAAAAATCTGAAGAAATTATGAAAAAACTGTTTTTATAGGTGAAATTTACTAATATTTGTTTATTTTTCAGGATCCGGAGGTCGGAGGACGGAGCGGAAGGTGTCTTTCGACGCGTCTCGTCGTGTTCAACAACCAGCCGAAAACAGAAATAAATTTGGAAGAACTAGATAGAAATTAGACCAGAAAATGTTATGTGAAAGTTACTATGAAATTTGTATGGAAATTGCTGAAGGCAATTTATCAAAAAGTCGGGTTTATCTGAGAAACGCCGGGTGTTTTTCGCGTAAAAGCGTATGTGGGAGCAAGATCTATGAGCTGTGACAAAAAATCGGGAGAAACGGGAGATTATTAGGAAATTTATGCGATGTAATTTTTTGGCACGTCACCCCTTAGGTGAACTTCGGTACTACAAAAAAGTTATGTAAAATTTTGACTAAAACTGTATGGGCAACGGGGACTCGGTGTATCTAGATGAAAATTTGCTCCCAGGGGGCCGTATTTGGTGTTAAAAGAAGCGTCTCGGCGCGGCGGACTCAGATATGCAATAATATATATATGTCTCTATAGAAAAATCTGAAGAAATTATGAAAAAACTGTTTTTATAGGTGAAATTTACTAATATTTGTTTATTTTTCAGGATCCGGAGGTCGGAGGACGGAGCGGAAGGTGTCTTTCGACGCGTCTCGTCGTGTTCAACAACCAGCCGAAAACAGAAATAAATTTGGAAGAACTAGATAGAAATTAGACCAGAAAATGTTATGTGAAAGTTACTATGAAATTTGTATGGAAATTGCTGAAGGCAATTTATCAAAAAGTCGGGTTTATCTGAGAAACGCCGGGTGTTTTTCGCGTAAAAGCGTATGTGGGAGCAAGATCTATGAGCTGTGACAAAAAATCGGGAGAAACGGGAGATTATTAGGAAATTTATGCGATGTAATTTTTTGGCACGTCACCCCTTAGGTGAACTTCGGTACTACAAAAAAGTTATGTAAAATTTTGACTAAAACTGTATGGGCAACGGGGACTCGGTGTATCTAGATGAAAATTTGCTCCCAGGGGGCCGTATTTGGTGTTAAAAGAAGCGTCTCGGCGCGGCGGACTCAGATATGCAATAATATATATATGTCTCTATAGAAAAATCTGAAGAAATTATGAAAAAACTGTTTTTATAGGTGAAATTTACTAATATTTGTTTATTTTTCAGGATCCGGAGGTCGGAGGACGGAGCGGAAGGTGTCTTTCGACGCGTCTCGTCGTGTTCAACAACCAGCCGAAAACAGAAATAAATTTGGAAGAACTAGATAGAAATTAGACCAGAAAATGTTATGTGAAAGTTACTATGAAATTTGTATGGAAATTGCTGAAGGCAATTTATCAAAAAGTCGGGTTTATCTGAGAAACGCCGGGTGTTTTTCGCGTAAAAGCGTATGTGGGAGCAAGATCTATGAGCTGTGACAAAAAATCGGGAGAAACGGGAGATTATTAGGAAATTTATGCGATGTAATTTTTTGGCACGTCACCCCTTAGGTGAACTTCGGTACTACAAAAAAGTTATGTAAAATTTTGACTAAAACTGTATGGGCAACGGGGACTCGGTGTATCTAGATGAAAATTTGCTCCCAGGGGGCCGTATTTGGTGTTAAAAGAAGCGTCTCGGCGCGGCGGACTCAGATATGCAATAATATATATATGTCTCTATAGAAAAATCTGAAGAAATTATGAAAAAACTGTTTTTATAGGTGAAATTTACTAATATTTGTTTATTTTTCAGGATCCGGAGGTCGGAGGACGGAGCGGAAGGTGTCTTTCGACGCGTCTCGTCGTGTTCAACAACCAGCCGAAAACAGAAATAAATTTGGAAGAACTAGATAGAAATTAGACCAGAAAATGTTATGTGAAAGTTACTATGAAATTTGTATGGAAATTGCTGAAGGCAATTTATCAAAAAGTCGGGTTTATCTGAGAAACGCCGGGTGTTTTTCGCGTAAAAGCGTATGTGGGAGCAAGATCTATGAGCTGTGACAAAAAATCGGGAGAAACGGGAGATTATTAGGAAATTTATGCGATGTAATTTTTTGGCACGTCACCCCTTAGGTGAACTTCGGTACTACAAAAAAGTTATGTAAAATTTTGACTAAAACTGTATGGGCAACGGGGACTCGGTGTATCTAGATGAAAATTTGCTCCCAGGGGGCCGTATTTGGTGTTAAAAGAAGCGTCTCGGCGCGGCGGACTCAGATATGCAATAATATATATATGTCTCTATAGAAAAATCTGAAGAAATTATGAAAAAACTGTTTTTATAGGTGAAATTTACTAATATTTGTTTATTTTTCAGGATCCGGAGGTCGGAGGACGGAGCGGAAGGTGTCTTTCGACGCGTCTCGTCGTGTTCAACAACCAGCCGAAAACAGAAATAAATTTGGAAGAACTAGATAGAAATTAGACCAGAAAATGTTATGTGAAAGTTACTATGAAATTTGTATGGAAATTGCTGAAGGCAATTTATCAAAAAGTCGGGTTTATCTGAGAAACGCCGGGTGTTTTTCGCGTAAAAGCGTATGTGGGAGCAAGATCTATGAGCTGTGACAAAAAATCGGGAGAAACGGGAGATTATTAGGAAATTTATGCGATGTAATTTTTTGGCACGTCACCCCTTAGGTGAACTTCGGTACTACAAAAAAGTTATGTAAAATTTTGACTAAAACTGTATGGGCAACGGGGACTCGGTGTATCTAGATGAAAATTTGCTCCCAGGGGGCCGTATTTGGTGTTAAAAGAAGCGTCTCGGCGCGGCGGACTCAGATATGCAATAATATATATATGTCTCTATAGAAAAATCTGAAGAAATTATGAAAAAACTGTTTTTATAGGTGAAATTTACTAATATTTGTTTATTTTTCAGGATCCGGAGGTCGGAGGACGGAGCGGAAGGTGTCTTTCGACGCGTCTCGTCGTGTTCAACAACCAGCCGAAAACAGAAATAAATTTGGAAGAACTAGATAGAAATTAGACCAGAAAATGTTATGTGAAAGTTACTATGAAATTTGTATGGAAATTGCTGAAGGCAATTTATCAAAAAGTCGGGTTTATCTGAGAAACGCCGGGTGTTTTTCGCGTAAAAGCGTATGTGGGAGCAAGATCTATGAGCTGTGACAAAAAATCGGGAGAAACGGGAGATTATTAGGAAATTTATGCGATGTAATTTTTTGGCACGTCACCCCTTAGGTGAACTTCGGTACTACAAAAAAGTTATGTAAAATTTTGACTAAAACTGTATGGGCAACGGGGACTCGGTGTATCTAGATGAAAATTTGCTCCCAGGGGGCCGTATTTGGTGTTAAAAGAAGCGTCTCGGCGCGGCGGACTCAGATATGCAATAATATATATATGTCTCTATAGAAAAATCTGAAGAAATTATGAAAAAACTGTTTTTATAGGTGAAATTTACTAATATTTGTTTATTTTTCAGGATCCGGAGGTCGGAGGACGGAGCGGAAGGTGTCTTTCGACGCGTCTCGTCGTGTTCAACAACCAGCCGAAAACAGAAATAAATTTGGAAGAACTAGATAGAAATTAGACCAGAAAATGTTATGTGAAAGTTACTATGAAATTTGTATGGAAATTGCTGAAGGCAATTTATCAAAAAGTCGGGTTTATCTGAGAAACGCCGGGTGTTTTTCGCGTAAAAGCGTATGTGGGAGCAAGATCTATGAGCTGTGACAAAAAATCGGGAGAAACGGGAGATTATTAGGAAATTTATGCGATGTAATTTTTTGGCACGTCACCCCTTAGGTGAACTTCGGTACTACAAAAATGTTATGTAAAATTTTGACTAAAACTGTATGGGCAACGGGGACTCGGTGTATCTAGATGAAAATTTGCTCCCAGGGGGCCGTATTTGGTGTTAAAAGAAGCGTCTCGGCGCGGCGGACTCAGATATGCAATAATATATATATGTCTCTATAGAAAAATCTGAAGAAATTATGAAAAAACTGTTTTTATAGGTGAAATTTACTAATATTTGTTTATTTTTCAGGATCCGGAGGTCGGAGGACGGAGCGGAAGGTGTCTTTCGACGCGTCTCGTCGTGTTCAACAACCAGCCGAAAACAGAAATAAATTTGGAAGAACTAGATAGAAATTAGACCAGAAAATGTTATGTGAAAGTTACTATGAAATTTGTATGGAAATTGCTGAAGGCAATTTATCAAAAAGTCGGGTTTATCTGAGAAACGCCGGGTGTTTTTCGCGTAAAAGCGTATGTGGGAGCAAGATCTATGAGCTGTGACAAAAAATCGGGAGAAACGGGAGATTATTAGGAAATTTATGCGATGGTTAGGTTAGGTTAGGTTAGGTTAGGTTAGGTTAGGTTAGGTTAGGTTAGGTTAGGTTAGGTTAGGTTAGGTTAGGTTAGGTTGAGGCGACCAGGGCGAGCATCGCACAATTTAGTGCGATGCTGAACGCCCGATTCGAAGGAATCCAGGACCGGCTTCTGCCGGAACCTCGATTGAGGCCGCCTCTAGCGGCCGATAGGCGAAGGGCAGAAGCCGAAGCTGCGGCCGTGGCACCACCGCCGCCGCGAGCATGGGGGCCGCGAACATCAGCGGCTCCTCCGGCACCGCCAGCTCCCCCCGAAGCCTCTACCTCGAAAGGGAAGGGCAAGGGCAAGATGAGCATGGCGGCTAGAGAGGCGCGCCTAAAAGACAGCGATTTCCCGGAGCTTATTGCCCCGGCACCGCCACAGCCGTCGACAGCCAATAGGCCGAAGAAGAAAAATGATGGGCAGACACCTAAGTCGCAGGCCGCCAAAAACAACTGGCAGGTGGTCGGCAATGGCAAGAAGGGCAAGAAGCTCCGGAAGAAGCGAAGAGCTCTAAAACGGAAGGAGGCAGCAAGGCTACGACCGCCTACCACCACGGCGGTCGTAATAACCCTGCAGAGCGACGCCGAGGCGAGGGGGGTGTCCTACAATGACGTTATGAAGAAGGCCAAAACCTTCGATCTAACTGAGCTGGACATCCCCGAGGTGCGCTGCAGGATCACGGCCACTGGCGCGCGACTACTAGAGCTAGATGGCGAGACGAGCGGCCCGAAGGCAGACGCTCTGGCCGAGCGGCTGAGGACCATGCTCCCGGCTGATGACGTCAGGATCTCCAGGCCATGCAAGACGCTGGATTTGCGAGTCATTGGCCTGGACGATGCCGTGACGTCTGAAGAATTGAAGGCTGCGGTCGCACGGGCGGGAGTCTGCTCCCCAGACCATGTAAAGGCGGGCGTTATCCGGAGGGGCCCATCAAGCCTTGGCACGGCGGTTGTAAGCTGCCCTGTCGAGGCCGCTCAAAAGCTCGCCGAAAAGGGCAGGCTACTGGTGGGATGGGTTTCGGCCCAGGTAAGGCTCTTGAAACCCAGGCCGGTAAGATGCTTCCGGTGCCTACTAAATGGCCATGTCGGTGCGCGCTGCACGTCAGGGGTGGACTGCAGTAGCAGGTGCTTCAAGTGCGGAAATCAAGGCCACCAGGCAAGCACCTGCTCTGCCGAGCCTCACTGCCCTGCGTGCGTAGCCATTAACCAGGATGCTAACCACTGGACAGGCAGCAAGGAATGCGCGGCCAACAAGCCGCAGGCCAAAAAGGGCAAACCATCGGCCCGTGCCAAGAAGCCAACTGCGCCACCGGGACCGAGTGAGGCTCCGGCGGCCGCCCAAGAGGAGCCGTTCGAAATGGAGTGTCTGTGATGCACGACCTCCATTTCGTTCAGGCGAACCTCAACCACTCTGCCAGGGCACAGGATCTCCTGTACCAAACCCTGACAGAGTGGGCGACGAACTTTGCGGTGATCGGGGAACCATACTTCGTCCCCCCTAGGGACGACTGGGCGGGAGACCTGGACGGCACGGTGGCGTTGATGACGGCGCCAGCGTCCGGCTCACCGCCACTCGAGAATGTGACACGAGGGCACGGCTGGGTGGCGGCTCGAGTCGGACGCCTAGCACTTGTAGGCGCCTACATCTCGCCAAATAAGCCACTGGCCGACTTCGAGGACTTCTTATCGTCCTTGGAGTCGGTCGTGTCCCGTGCCGGGTCCTTACCGGTCGTCCTGTTGGGGGACTTCAATGCGAAGTCCTCCACATGGGGATCCCCGGTCACCGACGCAAGAGGGCGGCTGCTGGAGGAGTGGTCAGTCGAGGTGGGACTGACCATCCTCAATAGAGGCGCAGCATTCACGTGCATAAGGCACAACGGCGGGTCCATCGTGGACATATCGATGGCGAGTCCGACCCTGGTCAGCAGGGTGTCGAATTGGCGGGTCGTCGAGGAGGTCGAGACGCTTTCTGATCACAGGTACATCAGATTTAGCGTCTCGGCCCAAACCTCAGATCGGCCGCCGTCGACTGATGGCCAGGGTCCAAACCCACGGTGGGCCCTCTCCCGATTCGACCGGGAGCTGGCCGCTGAGGCTGCCATTGTGCAGGCGTGGCAACCGGCCCCGGATCGGATCGGGGACGTTGATGCGGAGGTGGCATGGCTGCGTGGCGCTCTGACCGCCATCTGCGACGCCTCAATGCCGAGGGTACGCCGTAGGCCTCGTAAGCGCCAGGTGTACTGGTGGTCGCCGGAGATCGCACAATTGCGACGCGAGTGCATCGCAAGGCGCCGCCGGTACACCAGGCACCGTCGAAGGCGCCGAGTGCCAAACTACTCGGTTGCCGACGAGCAAGCGCTCTACGAGGCCTACAGGGAGGCGAAAAAGGCGTTGCAGATCGCCATTAAGAGCGCCAAACTCCAGTCGTGGAGAGATCTACTGGAGACGCTGGAGCGGGACCCGTGGGGACGCCCCTACCTAATGGTACGGGGCAAACTCCGCGCGTGGTCCCCTCCCCTGACGTTGAACCTCCGGCCACAGTTCGTCGAGGAGATTGTCTGCGCACTGTTCCCGAACGGGGACGACGACTTTTGTCCTCCCCCCATGGGTGGTGCGCAGCAACTGCAGCGACCCGACGATACTGTGGCCGACGCACCGGACGTGACAGAGGAGGAGTTGCAGGCAGCCGTGAGGCGCCTGCAGGGGAAGAACACCGCTCCAGGACCAGACGGCATACCAGGAAGGGCCCTAGTCGTGGCCCTGAAGGAGTTGGAGCCGCGATTCAGAAGGCTCCTGTGTGCCTGTCTGGGGCGCGGTGTCTTCCCCAAGCCCTGGAAGACGGGAAGAATGGTGCTGCTGAGGAAGGAGGGTCGACCTGCGGAGTCCCCCTCGGCCCATCGGCCTTTGGCGCTGCTCGACGAGGTGGGCAAAATCTTCGAGAAGATTATTGCAGACCGCCTCGTCGAGCATATGGACCGGGTGGGGCCAAATCTGGCCGACAACCAGTTCGGTTTTCGACGGGGCCGTTCCACAATTGACGCCGTCCAGCGGGTGAGGGCCCTTGCAGATAGCGAGGTGTCCCGGGGCGGGGTGGTGCTGGCAGTGTCATTAGACATTGCCAACGCGTTCAACACCCTGCCCTGGAGCTGCATACTGGGGGCTCTCAAATTCCACGGCGTGCCAGGGTACCTGTACGATATCGTACAGGACTACCTGAGGGAGAGGGCCGTGGAATACCCCACGCAGGACGGCTGGACGCGCAGGGCGGTAACGCGCGGTGTTCCACAGGGGTCGGTGCTTGGGCCGCTCTTGTGGAACATCGGGTATGACTGGGTCCTGCGCGGTGCCCTGTTGCGAGGTGTGTCGGTGTTTTGCTACGCGGACGACACCCTCGTAACGGCACGCGGCGAGTCGTATCGACGGGCGACCATACTCGCCACGGCGGGAGTCGCCCAGGTTGTCGGCCGGATCCGCAGGTTGGGCCTGAAGGTGGCGTTGGAGAAGTCGGAGGCCCTGTGGTTCCACGGACCGCGGAACAGGCCTCCGGCTGGCTCCCAAATTGTCGTCGGCGGCGTCGGCATTGCAGTCGGCCACTCGTTGAAATACCTCGGCCTCCACTTGGATGGCCGATGGGACTTCGGGCGCCATTTCCAACTCTTGGCGCCCAAATTGACGCGAGCGGCCGCTGCACTGTCTCGACTGCTGCCGAACATAGACGGACCCAACCAGGCATGCAGACGGTTGTACCACGGGGTCGTGCGGTCGATGGCCCTCTACGGCGCCCCTATCTGGGCAGAAAGACTGTCGGCCGGCAACGCTGCGGTCTTGCGTAGGGCGCAGCGTGTGCTGGCCATAAGGGCGTCGAGAGGATACCGCACGATCTCGTCGGAGGCCGCGTGCCTCATTGCGGGAACGCCGCCGTGGAGTCTCGAGGCGAAGGCCCTGGCTCGGATGTACCACTGGTACAAAGAGCAGCAGGAGCAGGGCCGAGTCGATGTTGACGACTCCCGGCGGAAGAGGCGAGAGCTTCGTGCAGCCGTCCTAGCGGAGTGGGATGAGTTACTCGCTCACCCGACCGCGGGACGGCTGACGATAGCGGCCATACGTCCCGCAATGGGCACGTGGCTGAAACGGCGGCATGGGAGCCTGACCTACAGGCTCACCCAATTAATGACGGGCCACGGCTGCTTCGGCAAATACTTATGCCGGATCGGCCGTGAACAGGACGAGCGGTGCCACCACTGCCAAGATCCATCGGACACGGCTGCGCACACCTTGCAGTCGTGTCCGGCGTGGTCGGCACCGCGTCAGGCTTTCAGGCTTTGAGGGCCGCGCTGGGAGTGACGACCATCACACTCCCAGCCATCGTTGAGCGCATCTCAGCCAACGAAGCGGCCTGGGAAGCCGCCGTCGCCTTCAGTGAGGAGGTGATGGCGGCAAAGGAGGAGGCGGAGAGGGTGCGAGAGGCAGAGAGCCTGCTCGCATCCCGTCGCAGGCGCGCCGGCTACCGTCGCCGGCGCGACAATATGCGACCGCCCTAGAGTGGCCTGCGGGTGATGGGTAGGGCAACCCATCACCCGCGCAGACACAGGCCCAAGAAGGAGACGGACGCGCCTTGTCCGACGCGTCCGTCCAGACGGAGGTAGGGGGGCAGAGGCCCCCCGAAGAAGTGGTCTACAAGACCGATGCCGGCCGGAGTTGCGTGTAGAATGCGAAAGCGAACCCGCAACTCCGGCACAACGGCCAGAAGGACACGGGGAGGTTTTAGTCCGTGCAAGTCGGACATAACCCGTCGCTGTGCCCTCAGCGGCGGGTATGCGAAGGCATTTCCTCCCCGAAAACAAAAAAAAAAAAAAAAAAAAAAAAAAAGGTTAGGTTAGGTTAGGTTAGGTTAGGTTAGGTTAGGTTAGGTTAGGTTAGGTTAGGTTAGGTTAGGTTAGGTTAGGTTAGGTTAGGTTAGGTTAGGTTAGGTTAGGTTAGGTTAGGTTAGGTTAGGTTTTTTTTTTTTTTTTTTTTTTTCTTCGGTCTTTGGCTGATTCCTCTGGCCTGGGCCAGAGACTTTGTTATTGCTCTGTTTTATTTGCCAATTATATTATTTGCTTATTGTTGAAAAGTTGCTTGTTCGTTTGCGTATATTTAATGTTGCTTTTTTGCTTTTTAATATATAATGATAAGTATATATATATATTTGTTGTTTTATTATTCGCTTGCCTTTTATATATATATATATATTATATTTTTGTATATTGTTGTTTGCTTTAATATATATAATAGTTTATAAATATATATTATATGTTTTGTTTTAATGCTTGTTAATTTCTTTATTATTTACAATGTTGATCACTTATTAAAAATTTTGTCTTCCTTTTAATCACTTATTATGGTTATTTTTATTTTCTGCTTGAATCAGCCTTACAATTATTATTATTATTTATGTACTTTATGATTAATAACTTGTTTATTATTACTTTTTATGGAATCAAACTTATTTTTAACTATTTTTCGCTGCTAACCTATAGCATATAGGTTAGGGTTTTTTTTTTTTTTTTTTTTTTTTTTTTTTTTTTTTTTTTTTTTTTTTTTTCCTTTTTATTATTATTATTATGATTATTATTATGTACAATTAATTAACCGATATTTTGATAAATTTCTTATTAGCTACTTATTTCTTTTTATTACATTCTCTGCTATATATTTACAGTATTTTACAAATTCGTCCCTGGTTTTGGGATTACTTATCAGGTCTTTAAAGTCTCCTGCTGTCACGTCCGAGTTTAAAATCCGCTGGGCCTCGAATCGCTCCCTCCCGAACGCTGGGCACTCGGCCAAGAGGTGACCGATTGACTGGCTCACGCCCGGCTCGCAGAAGCACGATGGGTCCTCCTTACACTTGAAACGGTGTAAGTATTCGGAGAACCCACCGTGCCCTGAAAGTGCCTGCGTCAGGACGCCAGCCGGGCGGAGCTTACGGATCACCCCGTAGGCCTCCACTGCGTCCGGGAAGAACACCTTCGTGGTCCCAGCGGTGCTGCCATTTTGGTACCTCTGGTTCCATTTGTCAAGCGAGAGCATTCGCAATTCTCGCTTGACAAATGAAACCGGGCATGCGTCGTAGTTGGGCTTCGTTTTCAGCTTTAAAGCTGCCTCCTTCGCCAACTCATCCGCTCGCTCGTTGCCTTCGAGCCCAGCATGTGCCTTTATCCAGAACAGGGATATCTCCCTGTTCTGGAGCCGGCTCGACCTAATGTGGGCCCTGGCTTCAACGGCGAGCGGATGAGGGCTTTCTGGGTTTGTGACACAGTCCAGAGCTGAGCGCGAGTCACTCAGGATCGCACAGCTGTCGGCCCCGCACTTTAGGGCGAACCTCGTCGCCTCGCAGATGGCCAGGAGTTCAGCCTGGTATACGGTGCTGTGAGACGGCAGCTTTAGTTTGAGGGCTCGGGTCTCAGTCCCATTTCTCCATATGGATAAGGCGGACCCGACTTTGCCCTCAATCTTGCTGCCGTCTGTGTAGATCCGGACCGAGTGGTGAACTCGGTCCTCTACTTGCTCCCGTTCCGTCAGGCTGACATACTCCAGGCCGATCTGCTCGGCTGGATGCGGGGCCTCTGTGGGGTGTACGCTGCGTTCCATCTCCCTGTCGCCTAGCACTTCCTGGGATAACCCTCTCTTCGCCTCGAACAGGGCGGCTGCCTCCTGGATTCGGAGGTCGAGAGGCAGTATCCCAGAAAGTACCAGTGCCGCGTTTAGGGAGACTGTGCGATACGCCCCACAGATTTTCTGTGCGAATCCCCTTTGGACCGCGCCCAGCTGTCTCTGCACACCCAATTTATGGGTGGCAGGTGCCCATACGCTTGCCGCGTAAAGTATTATAGGCTCGACTACTGCCAGGTAAAGTATGCGGACGATTTCCGGGTCTAGGCCCCACTGTATCTTAGCTGCCCTCGACAGCTGCTGGTAAATGCCGAGGGCCTTCCGACAAGCATTTGCCACATGGGCGTTGAAGGTAAGCTTGTGGTCTACAGTGAGGCCCAGGATTTTCATTTCGCTGGACATCGGGATGGCGACTCCGCCCATGCTCAGACGCGGGGAGTCGAACTTAAGTTTTTTGGTGATCACCATTGCCTGTGTTTTGTGCGGCGCAAAGTTTAGTTTATTTTGGACTCCCCACGCCCGAACCTGAGCGAGAGCGGAGTTAGCTTTTGACTCGATTTCCTTTCCCGATTGTCCAGCGAAGACCAGGACAATGTCATCCGCGAATGCCTGGCAGTAGTCGCCCCTTTCGCTGAGCAGTTTTAGCAGGGGATCCAGTAGAAGGTTCCAAAAAGTGGGACCCCCTATGGATCCCTGCACGCAGCCTTTGTTGGTTTGGCGGGATACTTCCTGATTGGCATATCTGAGTTTTATTGTTCGGTTTTTGAGATAACTGCTCACCATTCTTCTCAAATTCCACGGGCATTTAATTTCCTCCAATCTGCACATTATTGCTGGCCACCAAGCGTTATCAAATGCACCCTCTATGTCTAGTGATATTATTGTGACTATTTTTTTGTTTGCGACTTCACCTTTTATTTTAGTCATTAGGGCATAGAGGGCGTCTTCGGTAGATTTTTGCGGCACGAAGCCGTACTGGCTGCTGCTCAGTTTGGGGAGAATGTGCCACCTTATTCGCTTCATGAGCATCTTTTCCACTATTTTCCCCAAGACTGGCAGCAGTCCTATTGGTCGGTACGACTTCGGTGCCGTGTAATCGGTTTTGGCAGGTTTTCGGAGTACCACAATTGTGGCCTCCTTCCATACATTCGGGAAGTGTCCCAGTTCCAGGCATTTATTGGCCATGTCGAGGAAGAGCTTTGGGTTCTCCGAGATCGCATGCCGACAGATATCCGCGGTGAGCCCATCGGAGCCTGGGGCCTTTTTTGCACTGAAGCTGTCGACAGCGATCTCTAGCTCCTTCATTGTGAATGGCGGATCTGTCTCCGTTTCGTCCTTTTCTATGTCCTTCTCGCTCTGTTTACGCGTTTCGTTTTGTTCATCGGTGTCTTTTGCCGGGTCATCTTTTGGGAAGAAGGTTTCTGCGAGAAGGTTTGCCGATTCTTTGGGGTTTAGGGGTTTTTCGTTGGACACGAGGGGTAGATATTCTTTCCTTTTTGTTGTCCTCCCTATTACTCTGTAAATGCCTTCCCACATTCCTTCTTTTTCTTGTGTTGTGCAGAAACTCTTCCAACTGTCAATTTGTGCTGCTTTTGCTTTAGCTTCGTATTCTTCCTTCTTTTCCAAATATTCTCCGATCACCTTGTCCTTTCTAATCGGTGCTGCACATCGGATTCGACGTTTGTAAGTGGTTGCCTGTTTTTTTAACCTTTCCAGCTCATCATTCCACCATGGTAATTTGAACCTGTTATTATTCCTTTTTTGTGGTATTGTTTTATGGCTGGTTTCTTTTATAATTTCAGTATATTTTTGTACATATTCTTCTAGTCCTATTGTGTTATTTATGGTTTCTATATTTGGTAAAAGTTCGTCTATCTGTTCTGCTATTGTTTCTTGGAATTCGCTCCAGTCTGCCTTTCTGGTGTTAAAAATTCTGGTTGTGCTAGTTATTAGGTTCCCTATTGATTTTTGGAGTTTAAGGTTAAATACGATTGTATTGTGGTCCGAGCTGGTAGTTCCTTCTTCCACCCTCCACTCGTCCACGATATTGACCATTGTTTGTGTGCAGATCGTTATGTCAACTATACTGGACAGTTCTCTGCCCCCTCGTATAGTGTGGAATGTGGGTGTGACTCCTTCATTTACTATGTGCATTCCCATTTCTTCGATGTTCTCGGCCAGCACCTCACCTCTGTCGTCGAGTTTGTCGCTTCCCCACCATGGGCTTTTGGCATTGGCATCTCCTCCCATAACCATTTTTGTCCTAGGAAATCTTTCCTGTATCTTTTTAAGGTGTTCAATATATGGTTCGATGTCCTTGTCGGGTTCTAGGTAGAATGAGACGACGACGGTCTCCCATGCTCGCGTCTTGAGGGCCACGACAGCGATGTTGGGTGTGGTGAGGTCTACACAATGCGTGACCTGGATGTTTTGGTCGAAGACGATGATTGCAGCCTTGACTGTGGCGTCTCCTTGATTCTCACATTGGTAGATCCTCACCCCGCCGTAGTCCCTCATCCTACCCAGATTCCCGACGTACGGTTCTTGGACGAGTG
Source organism: Thyatira batis (assembly GCA_905147785.2). Taxonomy (NCBI): domain Eukaryota; kingdom Metazoa; phylum Arthropoda; class Insecta; order Lepidoptera; family Drepanidae; genus Thyatira; species Thyatira batis. The sequence continues at coordinate 12,060,848 of LR990491.1, forward strand.
CCAGTGCCATTTTACGGTTGTTTCCCGCCATTAGGAGCTCCTGGGTCGCCAGCTGTTTCCTTTGGAGGTTAGCTTGGGCGACCAGGTATGGCTTGGCGGGAGTTTGGATGCTGGTGTTGTCCGCGTCGTTGCCCTTAGCAATACGCAACTGATGCTCTGGCTAAGGCATCCCACCTCTGCCTGATTGGGCAATTCTCGCTAAAAGCGTTATGCTCTGCGTGCTCCAATCGGGCAGATGCGCAGTTACTGCATTTTGGCGGGATGCCTTGCCTCTGCACGGGGCAATCGCCGCGGACGTGGGGGCCGGCGCAGTGGCTGCAGACTTCTTTCGTCTCTTTGCAGAACTTTCTGCTATGGCCGTACCCCAGGCACATAGAGCACTGGGTCAGCGGGGATTGGTCTTCTGCTCTTATACGCTGCATGTCTATTAGGACGGTGCCCGACTCCATCACCCGGTTCCAGATCGTCGGTGAGGTCTTAACGACGATGTGACTGGTATGCGGGTTGCGGGTCTTCCGCCTGTATCTTATTTCGATCCTGCTGTCATTTTTGTCCAGCCCCTTGAAAATCTCTGCATTTTGCCTTTGGAGCGCCGTTAGGATGTCCTCATCGGTATTGTAGTTGAGGACGTCTTTGAGTACCAATAGGGGGTCCTTGTTTTGGACATCCGTTACGGCCAGGTTGTTGCCAGCTTTGATTATTCTTTGTTTTATTGTTTGCCTGTCATGGTTAGGTTAGGTTAGGTTAGGTTAGGTTAGGTTAGGTTAGGTTAGGTTAGGTTAGGTTAGGTTAGGTTAGGTTAGGTTAGGTTAGGTTAGGTTAGGTTAGGTTAGGTTAGGTTAGGTTAGGTTAGGTTAGGTTAGGTTAGGTTAGGTTAGGTTAGGTTAGGTTAGGTTAGGTTAGGTTAGGTTAGGTTAGGTTAGGTTAGGTTAGGTTAGGTTAGGTTAGGTTAGGTTAGGTTAGGTTAGGTTAGGTTAGGTTAGGTTAGGTTAGGTTAGGTTAGGTTAGGTTAGGTTAGGTTAGGTTAGGTTAGGTTAGGTTAGGTTAGGTTAGGTTAGGTTAGGTTAGGTTAGGTTAGGTTAGGTTAGGTTAGGTTAGGTTAGGTTAGGTTAGGTTAGGTTAGGTTAGGTTAGGTTAGGTTAGGTTAGGTTAGGTTAGGTTAGGTTAGGTTAGGTTAGGTTAGGTTAGGTTAGGTTAGGTTAGGTTAGGTTAGGTTAGGTTAGGTTAGGTTAGGTTAGGTTAGGTTAGGTTAGGTTAGGTTAGGTTAGGTTAGGTTAGGTTAGGTTAGGTTAGGTTAGGTTAGGTTAGGTTAGGTTAGGTTAGGTTAGGTTAGGTTAGGTTAGGTTAGGTTAGGTTAGGTTAGGTTAGGTTAGGTTAGGTTAGGTTAGGTTAGGTTAGGTTAGGTTAGGTTAGGTTAGGTTAGGTTAGGTTAGGTTAGGTTAGGTTAGGTTAGGTTAGGTTAGGTTAGGTTAGGTTAGGTTAGGTTAGGTTAGGTTAGGTTAGGTTAGGTTAGGTTAGGTTAGGTTAGGTTAGGTTAGGTTAGGTTAGGTTAGGTTAGGTTAGGTTAGGTTAGGTTAGGTTAGGTTAGGTTAGGTTAGGTTAGGTTAGGTTAGGTTAGGTTAGGTTAGGTTAGGTTAGGTTAGGTTAGGTTAGGTTAGGTTAGGTTAGGTTAGGTTAGGTTAGGTTAGGTTAGGTTAGGTTAGGTTAGGTTAGGTTAGGTTAGGTTAGGTTAGGTTAGGTTAGGTTAGGTTAGGTTAGGTTAGGTTAGGTTAGGTTAGGTTAGGTTAGGTTAGGTTAGGTTAGGTTAGGTTAGGTTAGGTTAGGTTAGGTTAGGTTAGGTTAGGTTAGGTTAGGTTAGGTTAGGTTAGGTTAGGTTAGGTTAGGTTAGGTTAGGTTAGGTTAGGTTAGGTTAGGTTAGGTTAGGTTAGTTAGGTTAGGTTAGGTTAGGTTAGGTTAGGTTAGGTTAGGTTAGGTTAGGTTAGGTTAGGTTAGGTTAGGTTAGGTTAGGTTAGGTTAGGTTAGGTTAGGTTAGGTTAGGTTAGGTTAGGTTAGGTTAGGTTAGGTTAGGTTAGGTTAGGTTAGGTTAGGTTAGGTTAGGTTAGGTTAGGTTAGGTTTTTTTTTTTTTTTTTTTTTTTTTTTCTTGGTGATGGATGCTTTTCCTCTGGCCTGGGCCAGAGACTTTGTTATTACTATGAATTTATTTGCCTTTGTTTGTTTTTGGGAAGTTTATTTGTTTAGTTGCTTATTTAGTTGCTTTTCTTTATATGTGCATTTTCTTTATGTTTGCTTTGTTGCTTGATATATATTTTGTATGGATATATATGTATATTTTTATTATTTGCTAAATTTTTGTGTTGCTTGTTTACGCTTGATATATAGTGTTATGTATATATATATTATATGTACTTATAAATATATATATTTAATATGTTTATTATCTTTTATGCATTTTTCTATTTGTGCTGTTGTTAGCTTTTTCTCCTTTGATCCGTGATTTATTAATATTTATCATTACTAATCAAATATGCTTTTCCTTCAATTTACTTTTATCATTGTTCTTAGTATGCTTTAAATCATCCTTATACTATACTTATTATTATTTGTATTCTTAATATTTTTTTTTTTTTTTTTTTTTTTTTTTTTTTTTTTGTTGCTTCTATATGTGTCAATCAACCTTATTCTAGTTTGTGCTAGTTTATGATTATCTAGCCACTACTTTTAATACTGATTCGTTTTTTTTGGTATTTTTATCATATATTTTTCTTCTTTTTTGAAGCCTAAAGATAGGTTTGTTAGGTTTTTTTTTTTTTTTTTTTTTTTTTTTTTTTTTTTTTTTTTTTTTTCCTTTTATAATTATTATTATGTACACCTAATTAGCCAATATTATGATAAAATTCTTATTAGCTACTTATTTCTTATTATTACTTTCTCTGCTATATATTTACAGTATTTTACAAATTCGTCCCTGGTTTTGGGATTACTTATTAGGTCTTTAAAATCTCCTGCTGTCACGTCCGAGTTTAAGATCCGCTGGGCCTCGAATCGCTCCCTCCCGAACGCTGGGCACTCGGCCAGGAGGTGTCCGATTGACTGGCTCACGCCCGGCTCGCAGAAGCACGATGGGTCCTCCTTACACTTGAAACGGTGTAAGTATTCGGAGAACCCACCGTGCCCCGACAGAACCTGCGTTAGGACGCCGGCCGGGCGGAGCTTTCGGATCACCCCGTAGGCCTCCACTGCGTCCGGGAAGAACACCTTTGTGGTCCCAGCGGTGCTGCCATTTTGGTACCTCCGGTTCCATTTGTCAAGCGAGAGCATTCGCAATTCTCGCTTGACAAATGAAACCGGGCATGCGTCATAATCGGGCTTCGTCTTTAATTTTAGAGCTGCCTCCTTTGCTAACTCATCCGCTCGCTCGTTGCCTTCGAGCCCAGCATGTGCCTTGATCCAGAACAGGGATATCTCCCTGTTCTGGAGCCGGCTCGCCCTGATGTGGGCTCTGGCTTCAACGGCGAGCGGATGAGGGCTTTCCGAGTTTGTTACGCAATCCAATGCTGAGCGCGAGTCACTAAGGATCGCGCAGCTGTCGGCCCCGCACTTTAGGGCGAACCTCGTCGCCTCGCAGATGGCCAGGAGTTCAGCCTGGTATACGGTGCTGTGAGACGGCAGCTTTAGTTTGAGGGCTCGGGTCTCAGTCCCATTTCTCCATATGGATAAGGCGGACCCGACTTTGCCCTCAATCTTGCTGCCGTCTGTGTAGATCCGGACCGAGTGGTGAACTCGGTCCTCTACTTGCTCCCGTTCCGTCAGGCTGACATACTCCAGGTCGATCTGCTCGGCTGGATGCGGGGCCTCTGTGGGGTGTACGCTGCGTTCCATCTCCCTGTCGCCTAGCACTTCCTGGGATAACCCTCTCTTCGCCTCGAACAGGGCGGCTGCCTCCTGGATTCGGAGGTCGAGAGGCAGTATCCCAGAAAGCACCAGTGCCGCGTTCAGGGAGACTGTGCGATACGCCCCACAGATTTTCTGCGCGAATCCTCTCTGGACTGCGCCCAGCTGCCGTTGTATTCCCAGTTTTTGGGTGGCCGGTGCCCATACACTTGCCGCATACAGAATTATTGGTTCGACTACTGCCAGGTAGAGTGTTCGGACGATCTCTGGGTCTAGGCCCCACTGTATTTTAGCCGCCCTCGACAGCTGCTGGTAAATGCCGAGGGCCTTTCTGCATGTGTTGGCCACGTGGGCGTTAAAGGTTAGCTTGTTATCAACAGTGAGGCCTAGGATCTTAATTTCGCTGGACATTGGGATGACGACTCCGCCCATGCTCAGGCGCGGGGAGTCAAACTTCAGTTTCTTGGTCAAAACCATCGCCTGGGTTTTGTGCGGCGCGAAGTTTAATTTGTTTTGGACTCCCCACGCCCGGACCTGGGCAAGAGCGGAGTTTGCTTTTGACTCAATTTCCTTTCCCGAATGTCCAGCGAAGACCAGGACAATGTCGTCCGCGAATGCCTGGCAGTAGCCGCCCCCATCGTTCAACATTTTGAGCAGGGGATCCAGTAGGAGGTTCCAAAAAGTGGGGCCCCCTATGGACCCCTGTACGCAGCCCTTGTTGGTGTGTCTGACTGTTTGTGAGCCGGCGTATCTCAATTCCACTCTTCTGTTTGTAAGGTAGCTCTGTACCATTTTCCTCAAGTTCCAGGGACATTTTTCTTCCTCCAGTCTACGCATGATTGCTGGCCACCAAGCATTGTCGAACGCTCCTTCTATATCGAGCGAGATTATGGTGACCATTTTTTTCCGTTCAATTTCTTTATTTATTTTGCTTATTAGAGCATGGAGGGCGTCTTCTGTTGACTTCTGCGGCACGAAACCGTACTGGCTGCTGCTCAGCTTGGGGAGAATGTGCCACCTGATCCGCTTCATTAGCATTTTTTCGACGATTTTCCCCAAGACTGGCAGCAGTCCTATTGGTCGGTACGATTTCGGTACCGCATAGTCCGTCTTTCCGGGTTTTCTTAAAACGACGATTGTGGCCTCTTTCCACACATCTGGAAAGTGCCCCAGTTCTAGGCATTTGTTAGCCATATCTAAGAACTTCTGCGGGTTCTCGGAGATCGCTTGCTGACAGATATCGGCTGTGAGGCCATCTGAGCCTGGGGCTTTCTTTGGGCTGAAGCTGTCAACAGCGATCTCCAGTTCTTTCATGGTGAAAGGCGGGTCCGTCTCTGTTCCGTCGTTTTCTACATTCTTTTTGCTATGTTCCCTGATTTCACTCTGTTTGTGGTTATCTTTGGCGGGGTCATCTTTGGGGAAAAACGTTTCCGCCAGTAAATTTGCAGATTCCTCCGAAGACAAGACCCTCCCTCCCGTCACCAGGGGCAGATCTTCCTTCCGCTTGGCAGTCCTCCCTATAACTCTGTAGATTCCTTCCCACATTCCCTCTTTATCTTGCTTTTGGCAGAAATCCTTCCAGCTCTCAATTTGTGTTAGTTTTGCTTTTGTCTCGTATTCTTCTTTCTTCTCCAGGTATTCGCCGATCACCTTATCTTTCCTTACAGGGGCTGCACATCTGATTCTGCGTTTGAAGGTGGTAACCTGCTTCCTTAATTTCTCAAGTTCCTCATTCCACCAAGGTAAGTTGAATTTATTATTAATTATTTTAAGTGGTATTGTTTTGTGACTAGTTTCTTTAATTATATTTGTGTAGTTTACTATGTATTGTTCTAAATCTGCTTTATTGTCTATTGCTTTTATGTTTGGTAATTTTTCGTTTATTTGATCTTTAATTATTTCTAGAAATTCGCACCAGTCTGCCTTTTTTGTATTAAATATTCTTGTAGTGGTTTTAATTTGGTTGGATTTTGATTTTGTAAATTTTAATTGGAATATGATTGTGTTATGATCCGAACTCGTCAGTCCTTCCTCCACCCTCCATTCTTCCACGATTTTTACCATTTCTGGTGTGCAGGCCGTTATATCTACGATGCTGGAAAGCTCTCTGTTTCCGCGTATCGTGTGGAATGTGGGTGTGGTACCTTCATTGAGAATATGCATTTTCATGTCTTCGAGGCTTTCCGCTAGCATTTCCCCTCTACCATCTATTTTGTCACTGCCCCACCATGGGCTTTTGGCATTTGCATCTCCTCCTATTAATAGTTTTGCCTTAGGGTATCTTTCCTGTATCTTTCTCAGATGGTCAATGTAGGGCTCGATATCTTTGTCGGGTTCTAGGTAGAAGGAGACCACGACGGTCTCCCATGCTCGCGTCTTGAGGGCCACGACAGCGATGTTGGGTGTGGTGAGGTCTATGCAGTGTGTGACTTCGATGTGTTGGTCGAATACAATTATTGCTGCCTTGACTGTGGCTTCTCCTTGATTCTCACACTGATAGATCCTCACCCCGCCGTAGTCTCTCATCTTGCCTAGATTCCCGACGTATGGTTCTTGGACCAGTGCTAGCGCCAGTT